>OY728160.1:1393002461-1393502781 GCA_963277665.1 Viscum album
TATTTATGTGTTTCAATAAATCTCAAATTCATTAATAATGAGGCAATAAAGATTGGAATTGATTACCCAATATATCCACCAATGAAGGGCATGGGCCTTTGTTTCTGGGTCATCTTTGACAAGGTATTCAAAGTAATTGACAGGCTTATCCCATGTGTGGATTCACTTCTCCGCATTGATTTTTATTTTATTGAATCCACATTCTAGAAGAAGGTATTGTTTGTAGATCCAGTACCTTTGATCTTTTCTAAAATCACCACTTTCAGAATTTCACATTTTACATTTATCCAACAATCAAAGGAACACATGGAAACCATCATTTTCCATCATAAAAACACTTCCCATGTCAAATGAAAGACAAAACCATTTGGAAATACATTTCACTCCATTTCCATAGACACTTTCAGAATTTCAGTGACACATTAAAGGTGAAAAAAAGAGTCACATGAAATAATAAAAATTTCACATGAAAAATACACTTTCAACACATTAAGACCATTAATATATTTGAAAAAAAAACGTATCACTATTGATACATGGTATAAAACATTTTCAAGAAATAGCACAATAAAACACATAAGTAATAAAACCAATTTTCATTAGAAAAACAATTTTTAGAACATGTGCATCTTAAAACCTTTCAAAAAAATGATTTACACAACAAAAATAATCCATATATCATATTAAAGAACTCAAGTAAGCATAGTGAAATAATCTAATAATGTAAAAGCATGGAACCACCTACCTATCACTTGGAAACTCTGAAAATTGGTTTGAAACCAAAACCACACTGCCATAAGACCATAAAAAATAATTAACAAACTAAAATAATCAGGATATCACTCAATAACACAATATCAAACTCTTTTTAGGATAAAAATCCACTGGAAAGTAGGAAAACAATAATGTAGGAGGAGAAACCCTATAAATATGGATAAATCATGAGGAAAACGACATACCTATTCATTTTTTGAAGTTCCCACACCAAAACCACCCAAATACTTTATATTAAAGGCCCTAAGAAAGCTTGTTGGTGGATCACATGGATATAAATCTTGAATGGGGAAGATTTAAGTAAATTAAAGTTAAAATATAATTGGGTATAAAGGTAAATTCCCAACTTTTATTAACCAAGAAAATTCACATAGTTTTCCTGCATGGTTAGTCAAACCGTGATGTAAATGTGAACCTCTTTATGCCTAAGTGGAACAAGCTGCATGGTTAGACCACTTATTTTGACGAAATGTGTTCTAATAGTGTGGTTCACCATAGTTTGAAAATGAAATTGGCTATATGGTTTCCTAGGTAAGGGCACACTATTTCCCTTAACTAGGCGCTAACAATGCACCACTTGCTGAAAAGAAATTTTTTTATAATTTTCCCCAAAAACTCATTGGTAAACTAGGGGTTAAATGAAAAAAATACCTCAAAATAAAACCATGGATGTGAAAATTCTCCCCCCACTAAAGTGTTCCGCACCCTGAAATTAATCCCTAATCTTGATCAAAAAACTAAAATGGGTACTCATCCTCAACCCAAGTCTTTCACACCCAATTCTCATGAACATAATTACCATGATTCTAAATAACACAGATGAATAGAAAATAAATCCCATGAATCACTTTCTCATAATAATCGACAATATGTACAAGTCTCTTAAACATAGAAAAATCACGTTCCAATTACAACTCTTCCCAATTCAACACATGAGATGGATCTGGGATGAAATTTTTCAGTTGAAAAAATTGAACAGATATGAATAGAAATAAACTGAGAGGGAAAATATAGCATTTATTCCACCTTAACAACTGTCTTGTTGATCTTAAATGGTTTAAAATACATCAGAGTTATAATCCATTGCTTACCCAAGTGACGATGACCCAAGAGAGTTACCAATTTTTGGAACACCTGGTCACCCACATAAAACTACAGATCTCGACACATCTAATCTTTAAAATACATATAGAAACTCTGAGCTATTAGAAAATCATTCCTGATAAACTTGACTTTCTCAAACATCACTTGAAAAAGGCTTGGTCCCAAAAATGAGGTGTCACCTACCTCATCCCAAAACAACATATACCAACACGTTCAAACATAAAGCACTTAAAAAGGTGCAATTAAAATATATTATTTGTAGCTATTATTATATGTAAACTCAACCAATCCTAAATGGATATCCCAAGAACCTCAAAAATCTAACACACATGCCCAGAGAATGACTTTTAAAATTTTATTTGCCAACTCTATTTTACCATCTGTTTGAGGATGGTATGTCATGATCAACCTAACATGTGAACTAATTACTTTTTGAGGACCTTACCAAAACCATGAGGCAAAATGGGGGTCTTTGTCAGAAAAAATTTCTGACGTCACACCCTGAAGCCACAAAACCTCCAGAACAGACAACCCTAACTCATCAAACTTGTCTGAATCCCTAATTGGAATGAAATGTGATGATTTTGGTCATATGATAGATCACTACCCAAATGGTATTCCTCCCCCATGGTGTATGAGGGAATCCCATGATAAAATACTTGGATATCCCATCCCACTTTAAGGGAAGAATAGGAAGCGAATGAAGAGGGAATTTAATGCTCTTCTATAACCTACTAACATGTATAACACTGAGATATGGAGTCAGATACCTTTGTCCTCATACCTAGACACAAAAACTTCTAAAACATGTCATAATACATCTTGGTAGAAACAAGATGAAAGGATCAATAATACTAGTGGCTATCCTACATCACCACCTCCCTCAACGATAGTGGTACCACAAGGAAACCACTAAATTCAAATCTCCCTCTAGATAAAATGATCTATCACTAGGAATCTACCCACTATGATGAAACTTAATATATTGTAGACATAACTCATCACTGGGCTTCTCTTACTGAATAAAATCTAGAAGGGATGGTTTTATCTTAACACTATCCAAGAACACGCCTCCACTGCGCTCCTTGGTTTCTAAGTGTATCCAAGAGAAGATCCCCATCAAATCCCACTCAACACTGGACTCTTTCAATCTATTCACTAACACTTTTATGCTCAAAGAATCTTCCAAAAAATTTCCTTTAGATGGGGTATAGACTATATCAAAATCAAACCCTTGAAGGTACTCAACCCAACAATGCTTCTTTAAATTATGATCTTTTTGGGAGAAACTATAAGCCATACTATTATGAATAGAATAAACTAAAAACTTCTCCTCAAAAAGATAATGGAGCCACATCTTTAGGGAATGCATCTCTCCTACCAACTCCAGGTCATGGGTTGGATAATTCTTTTCATGTGGTCTGAGCTGGTGTGAACCATAAGCTACCACATGGTCAACCTGCATTAGCACACACCTAATACCCATACTTAAGGAATCACAATAGACCACCTAAAAATTTACATATTCAAGAAAGATAAAAATAGGGGAGGTGGTAAAATATCTCTTAAGGTCTCCAAATGAAACTTTCCACTTTTGGATCCATTCAAACACTACCAATTTTGGGTAATCAATTTAATGGACGATAAAATTTGAGATAAATATAAAAACAACTGCCTGTAATATCTTTCCAGCACAAAAAAGCTCATGATCTTGACAAAATTCTTCAGTTTTTCCCATGACACAACTACACTAATCTTATTTGGGTCCTCCATAACCCCTTGTTTGGAGATCACATAACCCAGAAATTTCACCTCCCTAATATAGAAGGTGAACTTGAAAATGTTGGCACTGAGACAATGATCCCACAAGGTTCCATAGAACAATTTTTAAATGATTCTCATGCTATGAATAAATCCTAGAATAGACCATGATTCCATCCATGAATAAAACAAAATATTATTTGAGATACTAGTGGAATACCCTATTCATAAGTTCCAAAAATCATGTTGGAGAAATTGTCAATCTAAAAAGCATGACCAAGTTCTCGAAGTGGCCATACATACTTCAAAAATTGGTTTTCAGAACGTATTCTTCCTTAACTCAGACTTGATGATACCTAGAACACTAATCAGTTTTTTAAAACCATCTTACCCACTAAAGCTGGTTGAAGAGTTCATAAATACGTATAAAATGTTATATATTATTAATTGTTAACATATTTAGCATTAGATAATCAATGCACAAATGAAGAGATTAGTAATCAATTTTCAAAAATAGATTTACAGTTTCCCAATGAGTGATATTTGGGAAAATGAATCCTTTTTATTCCCAATTGTACAACTATACCTTTAATTCCCTCAACTCTTTCAACACAATATTGTATAAGGTATGATATATAATTTATGTTCCATGTACCAAATCATTGGTGAAATTCACATCCCACTTTGAAAGAAAACATGAGAAATCCTCTAGAAAAAAATTTGGGAAATCATCCACCATAGGAGGTAATAAAACCTTAGGAACACCATCATTATCCTCCAAAGTGAGAAAAGATATATAAAAATGATGTTTCCAAACTCTAGAAGTGGAGGTCCAACCGACCCAACCAAGGATCCCATTTTCATTGTAGAACATGGTTACTACCATCAGGTTCCCTAAAACTCACCCACCATATATTACAATTGATTTATTCCTAAAGACACACCATACAATCCATACTAAGGATCACATCAAAGAGGTTCATTCCCAAAATAAAAAAAATCTCACTCCAACTCAACCCCTGATATAGTGAGTGCACAAAATAGACACACAAAACCCTGCCCTACATTCTTACCAAGCGGAATTACCAAATCCATTGCATGGGAAATAAGATCAGTTGGTAACTTTATCACATCAAAAAGTTGGGTAGAAATAAAAGAAAATAAATAACCCATATTGAATAGAATAATAGCTAAAGAAGAGGAAATAATATCAATACCACAAAATTTTTTAGGCCCGACATCTGATTCCACTAGCGCTCAATCCATTACATAAAGTTTAATAATATCATCCTAATCCTGAGAAAGAGAACTAGTATGTGGCTCTTCCCTGAACTGAATCATCCTAGATGATGATCCAGCCCTCCCTCTGCAACCTTCAAATCAAGAACCCATTGTCCTAGATGATTTTTCCTGACCTGAAATTCCATAGGAATATATAGATCATGTAGTACTATAATATTGGTGTGAAACTTTGAAATATTTCTATATGTGACTCATAACGCTGCATCTGTGAAAAGGCATGGGTGGAGAAGAACATGAAGGTCATAAATGACCTACTTTCTAACACTTATGACACAAAAACGACCCCACATCAGAAGCCATAGAAGAATACCTCTTGAAGGATGGCATTAACTACCACCTTCCTTCTTCCAATGATCATCACAATTCCTTTTCTTCTCATAATAACTACCACTACCCACTACAGATACTCCTCCCCAAAAAACAAACTTTCTCCCATGATCAATTTTCACCATCATGGCCTGATCAAATAACTCAACCTAATTTTTAAGCTTAAAAAGGAAAATATGATATCAAATTTATGGCTGAAACCCCATCTCTAACTTATGATCTCTTATCTTCTCATTAGAAATAGCCTCAGGCATATAATAAACTATATCTACAAAGCGATTAACATATTATATTAGGGACCAATCTCCGTAGATAATCTCATAAAAAACCCATGATTCAGGGAAGGAAAAAATCTCAGGACAAAATTGCTCCATGAAGACAACCTTAAAATTATACCACCCCATATTCTCATTCTTAATATCTTTCACCACTCAGTCCCACCACTTATGACTAGGAACAACCAACAAGAACAAAACCCACTTTACTCTAACTGCCTCATGAATATCAAGAAATTTGAATATCCTATATATCTTCTCAAGACATTCCTCTACTTCCTGAGGTTTTGTGATACCCCAGAAAGACGAACAATTTTTCTTGATGAACTCTTGAGATTTTTCCTTTCTAGGACTTGGTTAGGCTTCTATAACCTATGTAGGACCAAATTACACTCCTTAATCCAAATCTTGGATAGCTCAAATCGAGGCTTACATTAACCTATGATCAATTGGTGAGGGATAACTCTCTTTGTCCTCTTACCATTGATGTTCATGGATTCTCTAAAGGTTAATTTTACAAAAATAAATAACAATAACAATGAGGAAGATCAATACCACAATCAACACAAAATTATGAAAATTTTCAGCAATAATGGATAATCTCAAAAACATCCATAAATAAAAACATAATCAGATCCAATACAATAACAAGCCAAACCAATCCACACCACATAGTGTCCATATATAGTTTTCAACCAGTACATCTCACCTAGAGGAGAAGTAAAATCAAATCCCAATATCCCATGGTGACTCGAGTTCTGTCACAAGGTGTGCTGGCCAGGCACCCTACTCACAACCAGAACCTCAGGCCCCAAAAATCCTAGCTCTAGTCTATCCAGACTCATCCCAAACAACTTTACTTGAAAGAGAATGGAGTGATATGATAATATTTTGTCACGAACTAAATAAAGGGGCCATCCAACCCAAGACTTGGCCCGATTCCCAATCCCCATAGGCTAGAAACTAGTTCTAGGGTATAAAAAATATACATTGGAAATGATTTTACCCATTTATATGGTCACAAACAACTAATAAAATTAAACACTACAATAAACGATAAGCATAACCAAACAAAATAATTTTTTTTGATTTACATTTTACAAATTTAAATAAAAACCAAATGTGTTACAGAAATATTAGAAGAAAAAAATATCCCAAAAACCTTAATGAGACAAGAAAGATGTCACTCTCCATCCACCACCACCAACTCCTACAAGAAGCAGAACACTAGAATCAAGATCCACCATCACCACCACAACACATCTTTCCTTTACCTGGGTCATACATAACAATGTCTATATACACCCAAAGGTGAATATAGGGTTTGATCCATAAAATAGAAGGATAAAAAAAATGAAAGGTTCCATTTTATAACATTATAAAACAAATAAACATGCATTTTACAAAATAATCAATAAAAAATTTACAGGAAAACATTTTAAGAAAAATGGTCTCAGGAAAATCTCTTCAAATAAAACCCTTACCACAATTTATATTTCTTTAAATAAAGTGTACACAAGTAAAACCATATTCTAAAAAATAGAACCAAATCACATAGAATCATTTCATAAGAGAGAACTGTGGGAAAATCCTTAATGGTGAATAGAACAAGAGGGACTCTATAATCCTTATTCCTCGATGATCATAATCCCCTACTAAACTACCAAGAGTGTCTTCATGCATGAGCCACTAGAGAGGAATGTATCCCAAGGTCCAGTGGTCTCAAAAACAATTTTTTCATTCATGATCCACTAGAGGGGATCACATCCCAAGGCCTAGTGGTATTTGATCATATCACATGTTTAGTTAGTGTTGTAATCATCAATCCTTCTAGATGAATCTAGGCCTCAGTCACTTCTGAATCAATTGGCATAATTTTTCTAGTTCAACCACTTAGATACTTGTGATTCCCATTTTTCACAAATTTCATCTCACACATCACATAAATTCTCACATTGACATACACATTCCAAGCATAATAATCACATAAGGAAACAATCAATTTCACACTTTCACATATTCACATTTATCCAAAAATCATAGGCACACATGGAAACCACCATTTCCCATCATAAAACCACTTCCCATTCAAAATGCACACCAAAACCATTAGGAAATAAATTTCATATCATTTTCATAGTCACTTTAACAATTTAAATGACACATGAAAGGTGCACCAAAAAGAAGCCACATGAAACCAAATCCATTTCACTAGAAAAATCCACTTTAAACACATTAAAACATTTAATGTCTCCAAAAACATATTTCTCACCTTTCATACAAGGTAAAACACATTTTCAAGAAACACCATAATAAAAACATAAGGAATAAAACCAATTTTATTTAGAAAACCCATTTTCATCACATTTTAATCATAAAACCTTTCAAAAACATAATTTACACCTAAAAAATTACCTATATCACATATTCAATCACTCAAAAAATCATATCAAAATAATTTAATAATGAAAAAGCATGGATCCACATACCTCTCACTTGGAAACATCCAAAAATTATTATGAAACCACAAAAGCACCACTATAAGACCCTAACAATGACATATCAAGCAATCATAATCAAGATCTCATTAAAAAACAAAATTTGAAACCCTTTATAGTTTAAAAATTCCACTGGAAAATAGGAACTCAAGAATCAAGGATGAGAAACCCTAGAAAGGGCGATAAATCATGAGAAAAATGACATAATTGATGATTTTTTATTGTTCCCACACCAAAACCACCCAAGGATTGAGGATCAAAGTCTCCAAGAAGTTTTTTAGGAGACTCCCATATATGTAAATCTTGAATAGTGTGGATGGTAGTTGTTTAGGGTTAAACATCAAATAGGGTATAATGGTAAATTCCCAATTTTTAATGACTTGGAAAAGTCACATAGTTTTCCCATATAGTTAGTCAAACAGTGCACAAACTATGACCCTATCTATCTAAGAGGAACAAGATACACAGTTATCCTATATGGTTATACTATCTTTGCACCAGTCGTGTGGTTCACCACTATTAAAAATTGAAATTTTCTACATAGTTTACTGGATAGGGGCACACGTTTTCCCCTAAACATGCTCCAACAGTGCGTCACCTGCTGAAATGACCAAATTCTCCATTTTCACCAAAAACTAATTGGGAACCCAGTGGATAAATAAAAGAAGAAATTAAACCAAATAAGTACCTCAAAATAAAATCACGGATTTTACAATCATCATTTACTAAATGGGATTAATAATTAAAAAGATAAATTAACCTAGATACACCCTTACCTTGGATACCCAATTGATCCAATACGTTGTAAACCACTATATAATTTTTTAATGGTAATTATGTATTTATAATAGAACCATATTAATATTTATTTTACTAAATTCAAATTATTTATCTTTTCTTATTACCCATTTATTAATCCTTTGTTTCTAAAATTTTCATCAGTTTCTTATTATACAATTTGTTCTATGATAGATTTGGTATATCGGTTTCAATCCTCATTTCATGTTATTGGTTTCATAAATTCTAAATTATTCAAGTTAATAGAATCATAATATTTTAAAAATTTCGGAATGTACGTATTATTTTTATTATAAATTTCAATAATTAAATCCACAATAGGAATGTTTACTATGAATTTTAGAATTATAAATTTACAGAAATGAACATTAATGTTATTTTAGCCCTTACATAATAAACATATCATAAATTATGTATTATTATTATATATTTATATTATGTATTTTTTATATACATTCTTAATGGAAACGATGAAGATATTATACCATTGTTCATGTATGTAGATTAACCAACCAAAATAAGAAAATGTTATAATCCTGAATGAGAAAGAGGATAGGATTATACTATTATAATTTAATTTTTATCAATGTATAATAATGTTAATAGTACTTCATTATTTATTTATATAGGATATTAGAAGACCATATATTAATGATATATTTGATTAAGAACTCTATTCTTACATTAGTGGTTTATCTCCTTATTACATCCTCTAGTTTTTTATTGAAGTATTTAGGCCACATTCTTGTGAAAAAATCTGTGCATAGTGGTAGAGAATTTTTTTGGATCAAATTATGGAAGGTGTATATGAGGGAAAATTTTTATATATTTTTAACTAGAGTAGTGGTGAGATTCATTTACAGATGAATGTATGGGAACTTTCATGAAAAACATGAATTAGTATAAGTGTAAACATGAAATCACATTGGAGTTTGGTGATTCCATTAAGAAAATTTGGGTTTTAGTTTTTTTTTCGATAAAAAATATAAACAATATTTAATATTTCCTCTGTATAATAACAATTACTCAAAATTCAATCCACATCATTTTAACACATTTGTCTCATTTTCCTGATTTAATTATTTTCGTTGATGACTATTAATGTAAAAAAATAAAATATACTCCCCCTTACCTAATTTTGGCATGATAATTGACTAGAACCTAAATGAGGATAATATTAATTATTAATATATATAATATTCATGTGATTTATTATTCATAAACACCATTTTAGTGCATTTTACACTTTGAACATCATTTCACATTATGATTGCAATTCTTTCTTAAAATGCACTATTATGAGGTACATTTTTGAACATCATTTAAAGTACCCAATGATTCATCTAATTTTAAGGAATATAATTATACATATTTTAATTTGATATTTAGGGAAATTTTTCTGCACTTCAATATGAAAATTTTTATTCAGGGATCAATGGATAATTCATGGAAGAAGATGGGGATATTTTGTGATGAAAGGAAACAATTTTGGAGAAGTCATATTGGAAACCAGCCCATAGATGAGAATGTGGGGCCCAACATATAGGCCCAATGAATCCCAACTATCATGGTATTATAGAATACATGTAGAGGAACAAATCACTCTTCAGGATCCAATGATAATTCGTCCTCCATGGTTCTCATTAAGGTGGCCCAATTTGGAGATAAAATTCTGGGATAGATTCTACGGACCAGAAACAAATCCTACCAATATAATCATATCTCGGAATCAACAACACCAACTGGGCCCAAATTTTACAGGATGTTATAAGATATCCGGGGATCCATTTTTTTCTTCTATGGTCCACCCTGATTTTTCCATCTAGATGGTCTTCTAAGCGCATCTGTTGGGTGGATTAACGCTGACTTCCACCTCGAGTCAAGTGTAGAAAAATCCAAGTTCCACAAGCTTTCCACCACCCTAGGCCTACCATAATCAAGTGGGATGCTTTGTAGTATTCTAGGAGTGACTGAAGGATATAAAAATTATTATTTATGGCAGTGGTGGTGGAGGAGTTTTTCATATTTGAGATTTGTTTTCATCTTAACGTTATGCTGCCAATTTGTCTTTGTAACGTTCTTCATTCACATGTAAGTTGTTTTAATTCATCCTAGTTACTTAATAAAAGTTCTTCTTATTCTCTTATTCTGTTGTTCTCCATCTCACTTTGATACCATTTCCTCAAGGTTTGAATTTATTCACACCAAATCTTGTGAAATTATTCACACAACGGTGGAGTGATCATTTTATTTTTATTGTTTTCTTTACTTCTCCATTTCCTCCCTCATGAGTCAAAATTTCACTTTCATTGAAACCATAGAATCAATGGAGGTATAACCAACTTATGAGTTGATCCAAGGGAGTAGAAAGGGGCTGTAATGGATGTTATTTATCACCCCATTAATTTCTAATCAATTCTTTTAATTGAGATTTTTATTTGATGATTTTTAAACTCCATTGTCCTTGTTGAATTTAAGGCCACACACTTCAAGTACTAATACGAACCTTTACCTTGAAGTGCTCAAAACATTGATCCTTAAAGTGTATAGGTGATTAGTATTAAAGTGTGTAGGTATTAAACATGTAAGTGAGGATGTTTTTTGATCTTCTTAAATGAACCCATCTCAAATATTAGAAATTGAAATTGTTGAAAAAGAATTTCATCCAATCCACCCCGAGTGATAACCTAAGATAAAATCATTATTTTAAATTTAAATCACTTTAATCTATTATTTATCCTTTAAACCCATAAAAAATAAACCCAATTTTGCCACTTTGTAGCCAAAAAAGTCCATAGAATGTACGTGTCTATAGGTTTCTTCTTAGGTCTCTAAGGATTTGATAACCCAAGCTAAACTACAAGGACCGTTCTACCTTCATCTCTTGGGTAAATTTGAGCATGAATCAAATTTTGGCACCGTTTCTGGGGACCTAAGTAAGTTATCTTAGACACTACCATCCTTTTTTTCATCCTACTTCTCTTTTTTCAACCCTCACTATTATGGAAGTCAATTTTGAACAAGTCCAATTATGGGAAACCTATCTATACTTTGATCACCCAACCCCATATATGATGTACAATGACCATCCTAATTACTACTTGTGTGATCATAAACAACAAACTAAACCACAATGTTTTTATTCATATGATCCACAATACATTCCAACCAATTATGAGGTCCAATCCCAACAAGTCCAATCGGAACATCCTCCTGTGAAATTCCAAAAACTTAATTATCCTCTTGGAATAGACCATATGTCCCAACAAATTGACCATGTTGATCCACATACATTAATTGAGAAATTGTGTCAAAAAATGGATATAATTACTTCTGAAGTTTCATCCTTGAGAGTAGAACTATAAATCATTGAAACAGTTATGGAACCCATTCCTAGTCAGGTTTTCCATTCCTCATTATTCGTAGAGGAATATTGTTACACACAAACATCTTATGAAAATGATAAAGAAATTTCCTTTGAACCTAGGATATCTGAAGATCATGAAGTAATTGTTGAAGGGTCTTCAAATCAAGATGAAAAATTTTTTTGGATTCAAAAGAGGAGAATTTGACATCATGGATTGAGTCTCCTATGTATAACCCCATTGATGTTTTTCAAAAACACCAATCAGTGAAACATTGGGAGAAATCACAAACTTTGCGTCCATACCCATTCCTAACACTAATATTTCCAATTTGGTGGTTGAATCTTCTATTCAAAAGGAACCAATTTTGTTGAGAAATTTTGAAAATGAAACTGAGTGTGATTCAAAGTGCAAAACTATGTCTGAATTTCCTATACAAACCGAGCTAAAAATTAGTGCTCTTCCTTACTCTCTCAAGTATCCCTTCATAGTGTATAACCATGACCTTTCTGATGGAATTAATTCTTATATTGAAACAAATAATGTAGGAATGATCATTGATGTCATAGGTAAGACTAGAGAAGCATCTAGATCCACCATTTCTGATATTCCTTGGATTTACCCATTCACTTTAGAACATAGGTTTGTGAATGAAAATAATTATAAAAACAGAATAAATCTCAACTTAGTAGAATTGGTTAAAAATGTGGTCCTTAAAATGTTGAAACTTAGTATTGGGTAAGTTGTGGGGTTCAAGTCAAGCTAGTGACATTAAGACAAAGCGTTGCACGGGAGGCAACCCGTGGTTTTCATCTTTGCGAATCATATTTTTTTTCAAATAGGATTAATTAATAATTTTTATATTTAAAAAATAGCATGTTGTCCTATTCTGTTATGATTATGGATGGGTATGAAAGGGGAGCACCATATTCATCCATGTCACGTGGTTTGATCCTTGAGTAATACCTTACCCAGAAATTTAAAAAGAATACAATGTATCATCAGTTCATTTTTTATGTGTTTTTAGGTTAAAATAAAAATACAAAAAATATAATAATAATAAAAAAAGGCCACATCATAGGTTTTGTGGAAAACCCCGTCACAACCGGTGAAGCCGTGGGGAATCGAACCCAGGACCGAAGGGAGACAGGGACACGCGCTTACCACTGACCTACAGCTTTTTGGGCTTCCTTATTCTATATTTTTTTTATATATACTTATATTTTACATTATTTATTATATAAATTTAAATATATACATTTATATATTGTTTTTTTTACTTTCTTTTTTCCTTTTCTTACTAGGGAACTCTGCAAGAGACATGGATATCAAAGGACTACATTGGAGCAACAAGAATTTCATCTTCAACCACCAGGTGACTTCATTCCATGATCCTCTTATTTTAATTTCCTTTTTGAAATTCCCTTATCTGTCTCTAATCCTTATAAATTTTCATTTCTTCAAACACTGGGGACAATGTTATTTTAAGCTGGGGGGAGATGAAATAAAAAAATTGCTTTTGCAAAAAAAATGATTTGAATGTAAATGTGTGTAAATGGAAGGAAAAATTACTTTAACTTTGAACATGATATTACACATTTAAAAAATTTAAAACTGAATATCAAATAATTTATCATGACTTGATTCTGATTTTAATCCTTGTATAATTTCAGGAGTATAAATTTTCGAAAGCGTTGTTGTCCAATGTGATATTTCATCGTTTATATTTTCATCCAAATAAAAAAAGATCACAATGCATGTCCTTTGGATAGTGGGGTATTAGTTTGTGTTCATGGGGTCCCCCAAATAAATAGCATAGGTTTGGTTATCATTTTAGTTTTAATATGAGTATTCAATAAAAAAAAATAAATAAATTTGCGCGTAGAGCAATGAAATGACCTAATGCGTGGCTTTCGAAACTTTGGGATTGTGACTCCATAGTCTTCTGGCCAATATTTAGTAAATTTTTCTCTATTTCTGGTAACATGAATTTGTCTTTGACTGAGTTAACTTGAGATGATGCCTGAGTATATGGGCTTCACTTGGTGCCCTAAGGTCTTTGAGCCTGGGAGTCATCGGTAAAGTCTCGCTACAAGGGTTGACTCTTTTGAGTACAATTTCAATTACCGTGAAAAAATTGAAAAAAAATATAAATATATAATACAACAATTTTTTTGAATACTCATCTTAATATTGAAATTTGATTCCACCTAGCGCTTTCATCATTTCCCCCTTGAATAGAGATGAACCCCCATGTCTATTGTGACACACAACACATCCTCATACTTAATTGATATTGGATGAAATATGGAAATGAATTTGAACAAATGAATGGGCTTGGGATTGAGATATGATTATGAAACTATCATGCATTAAAATATTTTTATGGGTTTCATGATTTTTTGGTATAAGTTTTTTTGGTGATCATTGTGTATTAACATGTTTTTGGAAAAGGGAATTCAAATTTCATATTGTTGAGATATAGTTTGCTCAGGACTAGCAAAACTCAAGTTGGGGGGTCTGAATAGCCACTAAATGTGGAAAATATTCATTGTTAATACACATAATATTCATGTGATTTATTAGTAATAAACACCATTTTAGTGCATTTTACACTTTGAACATCATTTCACATTATGATTGTAATTCTTTTTTAAAATCCACTATTATGTGATACATTTTAGAACATCATTTAAAGTACCCAATGATTTATCTGATTTTAAGGAATTTAATTATACATATTTTAATTTGATATTTTGGGAAATTTATCTACACTTCAATATGAAAATGTTTCATTCAGGTATCAATAGAGAATTCATGGAAGAAGATGTGGATATTTTGTGATGAAAGGAAACAATTCTGGAGAAGTCAGATTGGACATCATCCCACTAATGAGAATGTGGGGCCCAACATACAGGCCCAATGAATCCCACATTTCTTGGGATTATAGAAAACATGTAGGGGAACAAATCGCTATTCATTATCCAATGATAATTCAGCCTCCATGGTGCTCATTAAGGCGGCCCAATTTAGAGATAAAATTCTGGGCCAGATTCAGCGGCCCAGAAACAAATCCTACCAATATGATCAAATCTCAGAATCCAAAACTACAAATGGACCCAAATTTTAAAGGAGGTTATAAGATATCTGGGGATCCATTTTATGATTTTATGTCCCACTCTTATTTGGCCATCTAGAATGTCTTACATGCGCGTCTGTTCGGTGGATGAGAGCTGGATTCCACCTCGAGTCAAGTGTAGAAAAGTCCAAGTTCCACAAGCTTTCCACCACCCTAGGCCTACCATAATCAAGTGGGATTATTTTTACTGTTGGAGGCTTGACCCAAGGCCCCCAAAATACCAATTTAAGGCAGTGTTTGTGGAGGATTGTTTCATATTTGATCTTTGTTTTCATCTTAATGTTATGCTGCCAATTTGTCTTTGTAACGTTCTTTATTCACATGTAAGTTGTTTTAATTAATCCTAGTTTCTTAATAAAAGTTATTCTTCTCATCTTATTCTTATATTCTATATATCAATTTGATACCTTTTCCCCAAGGTGTGAATTTATTCACACCAAATCTTGTGAAATTATTCACACAACGGTGGAGTGATCATTTTATTTTTATTGTTTTATTTACTTCTCCATTTCCATCCTCATGAGTCTACTTTTTGCTTCAATTGAAATCATAGAATCAATGGAGGGCTAACCCACTTATGAGCTGACCCAATGGAGTATAAATATGATTTATTGGATGTTATTTATCACCCCATTAATTTCTAATCACTTCTTTTCATTTATATTTTTATTTGATGATTTTTAAACTCTATCGTCCTTGTTGAATTTATGGCCACACACTTCATGTGATAATACAAACCTTTACCTTGAAGTGATAAAACATTTGATCCTTCAATTGTATAGGTGATTAGTATTAAAGTTTGTAGGTATTAAACCAATATGTGGGGATGCTTTTTGATCTTGTTAAATGAACCCATCTCAAATATTAGAAATTGTAATAGTTGAAAAAACAATTCATCTAATCCACCCCGAGCGATAACCTAGGATCAACTCATTATTTTAAATTTAATTCACTTAAATATGTTAGTTATCCTTTAAACCCATATAAAATAAACCCAATTAGGCCACTTCATAGCCAAAAAAAGTCCATATAATGTACGTGTCTACAGGTTTCTTCTTAGGTCTCTGCGAATTCGATAACCCAAGCTAAACTACAAGGACCGTTCTACCTTCATCTCTTGGGTAAATATGAGCGTGAATCAATAATTAGAAATTTAGAATTAATTTTATCATAGTAAAACTGTTAATCTAAAAATTTTCACATTTAAATAAAATAATATATTTAATATAATAACCCTTTTTTAATGAAAAATATAAAATTGAATTGTAAATAATTTTATTACTATTCAATACCAATTAAATATCATTAAAAGAGTATTAAATTAGTTATTAATACATATAAAACTTAAATTTAATTTGAATTAATACTTAAATAGAATATATTTAATAGATAAAACAAAAAAATTAGTTCGGAACGTTCTCTTTTAATCATGTTGGACAGTATTTGAATTTCTTTAAAATTATTATTTTTTTGACATACAAATGAAATTTTATTTTTATATTTATATTAATTAAATTAATTTTATTAAATTTTATCATTTTAAAAGTATCTAATTTGATAAATTTTATTACTATATAAAAAATTCCCAAAAAATGAAAAGACACCTTTGGGATCATTGAAGAATCACTAAGAGGG
Source organism: Viscum album (assembly GCA_963277665.1). Taxonomy (NCBI): domain Eukaryota; kingdom Viridiplantae; phylum Streptophyta; class Magnoliopsida; order Santalales; family Viscaceae; genus Viscum; species Viscum album. The sequence continues at coordinate 1,393,019,440 of OY728160.1, forward strand.
GGTTAAATGAGCTATTCTAATTCTTCTTCTTTTTATATGTGTAACAACCCTCATCAATTTTTTAAGTGAATCTTGATCATTTTTAAACACACATACACAAGAAGGGGACTATATATTTACAAGGTTAACCTCTAGAAATTATATGTCTTGTACTTTGAATGATTTAGATTCCACCAAGATCATACAACACACTAGTTTCAACATGTATGTAGAACTTGTACAGTTTATCCTTAAACATTCATTACATTAAGTGTATTTACTATAATAGTGCATATTGCAATGAAATAATGATAATATAAATTTTAATTTCAATGGAATGAAATCCTTCCAACCATATACTTCAACTTTTGAGTTAGTGCTCCTCTTTTTCTTATTGAACATATAGAAACATAGGTTGGATGTATTCTATCAGTTCCATCATGCACGACCACTTTTTCTATGTTTTGTGTTCCTCTTCACACTTCGTATCTCTATTTTTATTCACATACCATAAATTACATAGCATCACACAAGTTTTTATGATTTAATTTGAATTTAAAATTAAAATTCATATAATCAACTTCATTATTCAAACATAGCCATCAAACATTTTTTTAAAAAGATCATAACCATCCAATTTTAAATTAGAAGTTATTTCATATTGAAATAACCACCATATTTATCAAATGAGTCTAACTTATCATCCTTAGTGGGACTACCAAGATGAGAACTTCTACTGTGTGTTCATATGGATTATAGTGAAGTCTATTAGTTTTCAAAAGTTTTCATGAAACTACAACAGAGGAAACAACATGGTCAAATGTGTTGATGAGTAGTCCTTTAGGAAATCTTTTGACTATGAGGTGGATGCGGGGGATATTCCATAGAGGTCCAAAATCTAAAGAGAAACTGGAATCCATCCAGCATACCTCTACAACATAGACAACCCACTACAAAACTATCTTTAATACAATTTAATTACTTTATTATAACAAATGGGACGCAATGTGGAGGATATAAACTCTATAGAATCACTTAATTCCATAAAACAATTACAATTTGCTGTGGATTCTACACTTTTCATAGACTCTGCACTATTGTGTGGAGGTACCCGATTTTCTAGTGCAACTAAAAACAAACCATGCCTCCTCTATGGAACAATCCTTCACTATGGTTTGGAGTAATCAATTGACTTATCCAATTTTTTGAGGAACACTTTTATTGTTTCATATACACAAATATTTTAGTGTGGATCTTTACACATCGTTGTGGTCCACTAATTCTTATCGTTAAGAATCATATCCCGTTCTCCTTAAATTTTCCTTGCACCATGATATTTAGTCATGATATATTAATATGAAAATAATTTCTTAAGATATTATATGACCTAATTTGAATATTGTTTATTCATTTAGAATATAATCTATCACAATCAATCATATCCTTTAAACTAAATCTCCAACCTCTCAAAAACACCAATCTCCCCCTTTGGATGTTTTTTTCATCCAAGGATAATAAATCATTATGTGACTATAATCCTTTATCAATGGATCACCATTCTATAATTCTAATCTTATATGACTGAACTCAGTGTAGGAAATAATAGAATTGAATAATAAGTACCGTTCTATACTTAAATAGTGATCTATAAGAATCATGCTTCTCAAATGGACTTCATCATCATATCAACCATAATTTCAAACCTTAAAAAATGTATATTTCTTTAAACAACTTATAAAAAACTATTATAATTGTTCAAAAACCTATAATTCACATTATACCCTTTTTAAGTACTCCACCTAAATATATTCTCTCCCAAAAAAGGTAAAACAAGTATCAATGGTTAATTTAGGTTTTCATTTTCTCCCCCATTAAAAACAACATTAAAATACATGAATAGAGAGGGGAAACACACACCATATCTTTTTATTTCAATGAATATGGTATAACACCTATCCTTAAACTATGATATTGAAATGATTATTTTGATAGTTTCTTCATGAGCACATCTATAGTTTTAACGAGTTTAGAAACAAATTCCAACATGAAATCATCATTCTTCACTAATTCCTTGATGAATTATTATTTAATATCAATGTTATTTTACCTTTAATTATATTATATATTTCATGAATGGTTAATTTAAACTTTATTATCACATTCAAAAATTAATGGAAACATCACTCCAAACTTCAAGTATCCTAGTCGAGTCTTCATCCACATAAGTCATGTTTAGGTATGTGTCATATCCATATATTCAGACATACTAGTACTTAGAGTATCTTAATTTTTATTCCCCATGTTCCAAAAATATGTTTTACTCCAAGAAATAAAGCACCACCTAATGTTGACCTCCTGTCATCAACATAACCTACCCAATCAATATCTAAATAAACAAACACATCAAGATTCCCTTTTATATCATATTTCAATCCAATATCTTTTGTTCCTATAATATATAAGTCTATTCTATTTCCAACTATAATGTGATACACCATTTTAAAATATTGTTATCATATACAAATTGTAATAGAATACACATTATCTTGAAACCACATGGTTGTTGTATATACACATCCTCTTCCAATTCACCACGGAGGAAGGATGACTTCAAATCCCTTTGAATGATATTGTAATACCATTGTGATGAGAGAGAAAGAAAAATTATTATACTTTCATATTTTATAATTATTTCAATGGTTTTATCAATGAAAACTCCTTCAACATAAGAATATAATTTACAAACTAATCATTATATATTTCTCACAAAACTATCTTTTTCATTCAACTTGTCTTCGAGAACCCAATTAATTCCAATAATGTTCTTTTAAATGGGCATGGTAACTAACTCCCATGTCTCATTATTTTCGATCTCATCTATATCTTTATTCATTATACCAAAAAAATATTTATTTTTCATTGATTCTTTCACATATCTTAGCTCAGCATGAGATTACAATTTTAAGGAAATGACCTTAAAACATTGCATAATCTAGGGTTAATTCGAGAATTTTACATTATATATCATTTAGTATATTTTTAGGTTTATATTTTTAGATAATTAGGTCATAACTCATACGTATAAAAATAATAAAATACAAAGTGGGAAATTCCGAACAATATCCATTTCTCCCAGAATCTAAACCTATTAAAATAAAGAATAATCATTTTTTGGAAACTCTTCAAGACATTCAACATGAATTCTTATAATGCCTTACACATCTTTAAGTCCTATGAATAACATTAAAAATGTGGGAAGAGCATAAAAACTCAGAAATGGATATAAAAAAAGGAAACTATTAGTCTATTTAAAAACATTAAAATCTTTTGTAAACATTAAAAAAAAATTAATACATTTCACCTTAATAAGTAATAAATACTTTCTTTTGATAATAATCTTATTTCACACCTTTTTATAGCTATAATATTACAATAAAACCAATAACAAGAATATAAAATTCATAAAGGTAACATGGGACATCATTATAATTATCACTATTATAAATTGAATAAACATACTATCTCATTCCACACATGTCCCCCTTATAATGTAATATCCATATAGCCTACTTCCATACAAAATGCATTGGAGGGCTATCACGAACCCACCGGTCGTTGGTTTATCACGGAACCACTTGTCATTGGTTTATTATAAAACCACCGATCAAATGTCCAATTATAATTATATATTCATAAAACATATAATATTATAATTTTCAAAATTTGACTCATAATATTTCATTTTCAATCATAATAAATGTTTAAATATATTAAAATAATAAATCCATTTTAAAAAAAAATCCAATAAAGAAACAACCAAAAAATAAAAAGGGGTTTCATTTTATTTTAAAACCCATTTAGGCTTATAACGAAATAAAAATATAAAAAATAGAAATAAAATTTCTTTTTTAGACATTTTATTTGTATATAAATAAATATTTAAACTAATATCAAGAGTTATGATAATAGGAAAGGATTACATCTTTAAACATTCACAGCCTCTCATACCACTTTGTAAATTATATCATAATATCCATGAAGAATAAAATTTAATAAAACATTAAATAGAAATTTAATTGAAAAAATATGGATATAGAATTTCAATGGGGATTTATATACACTCAATAAAAAAATAATGGCACATATCATCAAGAAATTTCTCAATGATAGTAGATTAGGAAGAAAATACCTTATATTGGATCCAAATTGTAAAATGGGTCTTTATATTTCAAAATAATGAACTAATGTAAATTATTTAATTTATAAGGAACCTTTTTCATGGTTATAATTACTTTTATTTAACTTATTACAATTTTTTAAACAACTAAATTAACAATTATGTTTACATCCGGTGCTTCGACCATATTCTGTTTATTTGTCAAAAATGACTGTGCTAGGTAAACTATGGTCAAAGGGGTTATTATATAAACACATATAGAATAATAATCAAGACATAATTATCATATTTAAACAAAATTTATACTTTTTAAACTAGTAATAAGAGATGGGTATGAAAAATGAACCAATGTTATAATCATGGAGACAGTAGGTCGTATGTACGCATGAGTAATGTTATCATTTTTCAATGATCATTATGGAAGGATGGTAGGTAACCAATAATATTTATAGAATTATCTGTATATAATAAAAAATATTTTATTTAAACATATATACTTATATTTATAATTATTTTTATGTAAAGGGAATAAAATCATGTCAAGGAGGTGGTAGTGCACACATCCACGATCGACGTTATCACTTTTTATATGTGAAAAGGGTAATAAAAAATTTATATATTATTTCTAAATAATTGTAATTATTTCATGAATATAATATATATATATTATTTATTTCACATATATTTAATTAAAACCACCATTTATATGTTCCCTTTATGGTGTGAACGAATCACATTGTTTTGAGGGGGCGATAGTCTACACATTCACAAACAATGTTATCTTATTTACATAAAATGAAAAGTATAAAGGTATGTGTTATAAAAAAAATAAGTACTTAATAAATATCATATATAACATATATAAGTTGATTTTATATCATAATTTCAAATAGTGAAAGGTGGTAAATGAAAAATGTACATTCATCATTTCGTGGGGGGGGGGGTAGTTCTCCGTACACGTAAACATTATGTCCATTACAGATTAGATGGTAGTATGTATGAGTGTAGGTCTAACTATTTACATAAAAACATCCTAGTAATTTTTTATATAGTTTTTTTTATATAATCATGTAATAATAAGTGTTTAGGGGGTGGATAATGGAAATAAAACTAAAGATCTTAAGAAAAGATATTACCTCTGAATCAGGTAAAATCTTTTGGTTTGTTTCAAAGGGAATCCTTGAATTGATTTTTGAGCATGTTGAGGCTTATATATTGATATTTGGGATTTTAATTAGATATTTGGTCATATTTTGGTACAACCAAAGTGTCTTGAGAGGTGTGAGTATGTTGGAGGGGAGTAGGCCATTTTATAGTGGAAGAGGAGTGGTACTCTTGTAATATTTAGATAAATGAATTATGTACACGTTTTCCACATTTAAAGTGGATTTGAAAATGATATAAATTCAATAAAATGGATTATAGGCTCTAAATATGGACATAAAATGGATTCTGGACAAGTTTATAGGTCATTTGGGCCCTTATGTTTAAGTTTTAGTCCCTTATTAAGCTTAATTTTTCTTTAATAATTATAATTAATTGTAATTACTTTAAATAATATTTTTTGGTAAAAAAATGAGTTAAAATTATTAAAATTAATACATTATGCTGATTCCAAACATGAAATAATTTTTCCAAATTCCAATCACAGAGATGGAATAAATTAATTTAAATTTAATCCCATAGACGGGATGACAATGCCGATTTTTAAAGTAAAACCGTCCGAATGATTATTGTGTTTTTATAGTCAAATTCAAAGTGAAATTGATTCTAATGACCTAAATTAGGTTATTTGATAAAAAAATAATATTATTAAACATGAAAACCATTTAAAAATATAATTTATCCTTATAAATAAACTATATGAAAAAATAGTTTTGAATTAAAAATCATTATTTTTCAATATTCATTAAAAAATGTAACTTCAAATATTAATACAAAAAATTCATTAAAATAAAATATTTATGTTTATAATTCAAAAATGAAGTTTATTTTGACATATAAAATCAATAAAAGTGCCCAAAATTGGATTTAAAATTGGTTCTCCATTAAAAGGAGGTAAAACTACCTTTAAAAAATATAGAACTTTTTATGCTTAAAATTGGATATTAATCTTATTTTATGACTATAAAATTTATTGCATGAATGTAAAAACATTTAATAAACATGTGTAAACTTAATATAGTTAGTACTATTTATTCCCACTAACACAACTACTAGGCGATAAGTACCACATAAAATAATTATATTAACAATATATTATTTTTTTCAATATAACTCTGTCTTGATTCCATTGACATAAACTAGTTTCATTGATAGAAAAATAATATAATTAAACTTTAAAACAATTTAAAAATATAATTTAAACTTGTAAATAAATTAGATAAAAGATGTTTTGAATTAAAACTCGTTATTTTTCAATATTCATTAAAAAAATGAATCATAACAGATTAATACAAAAAATTAATAGTAACATATTTTTTATGTGTCAAATTCAAAAATGAAGTTTATTTTGGCACATAAAATTAATAATTGTGCCAAAAATTATATTTAAAATGGGTTTTACCTTAAATGGAATGAAAACTACCTTTTAAAAATATAGAGCTTTTTATGCTTAAAATTGGATTTTAATATTATTTTAAGTCTATCAAATTTATTGGATAAATGTAAAAAAACATAACAAACATGTGTAAAAAAATACATTTAGTCCTATTTATTCCTACCAACATAACGGCTAGGGACTAACTACCTCTTAAAATAATAATATTCACAATATATTATCTTTTCCGGTATAACTCAGTCTTGCATGAAACAAAAGATTTCAGAGAAACTCCTTGTTGCATTTACGGTATGATATAAAAAATAGAATAACTTTTATGGTTAAATTTATATAAAATTAATAATTATTAATAAATATAAAAATTATTATTCTATAATTACCCAGGCTGTTACAAAATTGATATATGAGAGTTTTTTATCAAATTTCTTCTAGTTTGAATCAGTTTCCCATGGTTTAAAATGATATTTTAGATCTATAAATACTTTCTAAACCTGGGATGATGGTAATAATATTGGTCTTCATCAATTTTATTTGAAGAATGAAATTATTTATCTGGTACCTCTTCATTCTTCTCATAATTTTTTTAAGATTCACATTTCTCTTTGACAAGAACAAACAAATCATCATCACTTTTGAAACATGTTATTTCATGAGAGTCCAAAACAATTATGTGTTCCAACAATTTCATCTCAACATAATGAATAATATTACCGGTCAATTTATTAAGACAATGATATACTCTTCTATTATGTGGATAACCAAAGAAAATACCAATAAAACATATTCGTCAAACATTTCCTTGATTTTAAACTTTAACATTAATAGTGCAGAGGCTTCTAAAAACAATAAAATATATACAACAAGGATATTTCATGTAATACATATCATATAATGAATTATAGGATTTTTTATTTCAATGAAAAAGGTTTTTAATATGAAACACTACTCTAATAGCCTCTCTCCAGAAATAATGAGACGTGTCATACTATTATGACATGGTTCAATCTATTTTCACAATATTTTTATTCTTTCGTTCCACCACAACATTTATTATGGTGTGTATGGTGCATTAAATTCATGATTATTTCCATGATTTTCAATATAAGCTTCAAATCAACCATAGGTATACTCATCATAAATATTAGTTCATATATTCTTCAAAGAGTCACCACATTATTTTTGTACACTTATCCAAAAACATTTAAACGACTTAAAATTTTCAATTTTATGTATCGTAAACATAATTCTTGTAATTCAAATAAAATAATAAATAAATTAAATAAAATATTTACCTCCATTAGTTTATTATTTCCTCATGGGACTGAAAATGATAGAGTGAATAAGCTCTATGGGATAAGTAGTTTTTATTTTAACCTTATTTTGTGGAGTATTCACAATCATTCCCTTTGAAAAGTGAAATAAACACAACAACATTCTCTTTTAAACATTGGAATATCACAAGCAATGAATTTATAATTGATATTATTTATGTTTTTTAATCCATGAACACCAAATATTTGGTTCCATAGTAGATTCTATTCATTAATGATTAAATATAAAAAATTTCCTATGTCAATAATATGAATAAAATTTCATTTTTTTTCTTTTTACTCTTATCATGATACATACATATTTCAATCTCTTTATAATAAACCCCTTTTTCTGAATGGTCACATCATTTCCTTCATCATATGACTAAGGTTCACTAATAATATTGTGTTTCAGTCATTTAACATACAATGTGTTTTCATGTTTGAATTTATATTTTCCATTAAATATTGATCCATATCCTTTTATTTTTAGTGGTACATAATTTTCCAAGGTCACTAATACTTATTTAAAATTTTCAACATCCATGTGAATATTTAGATATCCGGTAATATGTGAAGAACAACCACTCTCTATAATCCATGAAAATTATTATTTGGTTTCTTTGTAGGGATCATTACAAACCAATGTTTTTTTGTTTTCCTTTATCCTTAATATTTTGAGACTTCTCATCAATTTACCCTAATAAAAATTTATTAGGTAAAATAAAAAGATTACCTTTTTCATGATTACCAGGTTTCTCACATCTTTCATAAATATATTTCAGCAGTTGAAATCTATTTTTAGTTTTCAATTCATAATTTCCATGCTATCTCTAAATTTTTATCCTTTGAGTAAGCTGAATGACACTTAATTATTATCTTTAAAACCATATAAACTCATCATTTCATTTGCAATAAAACAAAAAAAATCATCTCCATGTGACTAAAACCACTAATGTACAAGAAATATCCATAAAAAATATTACCTTTATTGACACCATGTTGGCAGGATATGTAAAACTGTATCTCAACTTTCTTCTCACCATTAATTTTGGATCATACTTGTATTTTTTTGTGAACTCATGACCCTTCCTTATTCATACCCAATACCCCCTTATCCCTTTTTCATTACCATTTATAATATTTTTTTCATTCAATTAAATCCAATCAAAATTTCAAGAATCTAGAAAATCATATATTTTTCTTACAAGCATGGTATTTATTATTATATTATAATTAATAGACATATCATAAGTTCCATTAGTGTTTTTATTTTAATTTTAGACTAATATTCACTAATTTTCACGAGACTTGAATGTACACGAGCTTTCCCCAACATCAAGAATAATTTCTAAAAACTATGTATAAAATTTTTAAACTCATTCTCCATACTCACCATTTTTTGTAAAAGTAATAAGTCTTTCTTTTTCACTTTTACTCCATATTCCATCCCAACTATTAAATTATTCAGTTCAACAAAAATCTTGTTCAATTTATCAACTTATTCTTATACCATCATCTTATCATCAATAAGTAAAGATTAATTTATTCTAGAAGATTTATTCTACTTTTTCAGATTACTTATCTATTTTTCCTACTTAGAGATATTTTAAATTCACTCCTTGAGTTAATTGTTCAATAATAATTCCATTTAGGTTTTTTCATTGTATTAAAATTCACTAAAACTTTTATTATTGAATTCTTATATTTTCACTTTCTCAATAAGATTTTTATTCATCAATATCTTTTGAAATCTCCATTTCTTATAACTCATCACTATTATCACTTCCTTCAAAAATTTCCCATTTTGGATTTTGATAAATTTCAATTATTAACATTAGAAGATACCAATAATTTTCAAACATTGATGATATCCTTTTAATGACTCCCCCTGTTACTTATTCCTCATCATCACTAAATTATTCTTCATTATTACTTTAGAAATTTTTTATCAAAATTACTTAATACTATGAACTTGAATAATTTGTGGAATTTTACCTTTAAACCAACCATTTACACTTCTAAAATTTATATATATTAAATATATCATCTTATAAAAATTCTAACTCAAACTAAAATCAAAATCAGAAAAACATCATCCTCTCCATCAACCTTGTTCATATGCATCTCTTTATTTGAGGCCTTAAAATATATTTTTTACTATCTAACATATTATTGAAAAAAATTTCTATTCTAATTAGGTATTTAATTAGAATACTATGAAAATAATATATAGGAAGTGATTTTGGATTCTTGTCTTGGATATTAGAAACTTTATCATCAACACTATCGAGTAAAATATGATATATCTTGTCTACCACTTTAGAATCATCCAGTTTATCACTATAAAAAATAATCATACTTAAACTTTAAAAAAATATAGTGATGAAAATCATATATAGTTTCATCTTAATGAATTTTTAAAACTTAATACTTGAATATAAATTTTTTTTATCTCAACCTGCTTCACTTTATTATTTCCTTCATATATAGTAACATGTTTATCCAAAATGACTTTGGCTATCATCACACCTATCACTTTGATAAATTTCTTCCTAGATAAGGATGTTGAAAAATTATGCCTATAAGGTCTTTAAATATTAATATTATTTTTATCTATTACTTTAAATGAAATATTGTCAACTGGAGTTAGAAAAAAATTAGTTGTATCCTCAAGAACTTATAAACTAATTTATATAAGATATAGAATCATGATGTGTTTCTATATGTTATGATTTATCCCATAAAGGTGGGAATACCCTTAATATTAATTAAAATGTTATTTGAAATGAAAATAACAAAAAATTAAGAATCAAAGACTTTGAATAGTGGGAAAATGAAAACTACAAAGAGAAAATCACTATAGATGGTATCATTTCCCTTGATACAACATTAAAAGATATATCCTAGATTAATGAGGAGTCATTAAGAGGGGTGAATTTGTGATTATGATTCTTATAAGTTTTCTTGGTGAAACAACCGTCATCATAGGTCAATGTGAATCTTGATCACATTTAAACACTCACACATAGAAGGGGACAACCATTTTACAAGGTTAACATATCAAAATGAGAATGCTAGTCCTTGGCATGATCTAGATCCCACTAAGATCAAATGAACCTCTAGTTTGAACATTTAGGTACAACGAGTGGGGTTTATCCTTGAAATTTCATTACATTAAGTCTTCTGACTATGATAGTGCATCCAAAATTTTAATAATGATAATTTAAATTTCAATTTCAATAAATATAAACCCATTTAAACATAACTTTAAATTGATGAAATAGTGCTCCTCTTATTCTTCTTTAACCTATAGAAACATAGGAAGGATATATTATCTATGTACCAATATGCATAGAAACATCTTCATCAGCATTTTCTATTCATGTTAAAACATCATTACTCTATTTTCATCATATATAATAACTTACACAACAACACACATTTTATATTGATTTAATTTGAATTTGGAATTCAAATTAAAACCATCATCTTACTTATCCAAAATCATCCTTTGGACATTTTTTCCAAATGATCATGATCATCCAATTTGAAATTGGCAGTAATTTTAGACATAAGTAACCACAAAATATCTCAAGTTAAGACAACATATAATCCTGCTCAAGACTACATAGAATTGAACTTCTAAGAAATGGTCATAGGGCTTACCATGCAGACTACTATTTTTTAATAGTTTTCCTATAAATTCTACATTTTTTGTATCATGGGTATTGGTGTAACGGTGTACTACTTCAGACACTATTTTGACTATAATGTGGATATTGGGAGAAAATTTGAGTTTCTAAATCTACAAATATATTTAAATCCATAAATCATACTTTTGTGGTGTGAAATTCCAAATATAGTTTGGTCTTCTACACATTATTCTGACTACATCCTAGAATATATGTTGCATAATGAAGGTATTAATTTCTCTAGAACCATTGAATTTTATCATTTAGTGGCCTGTAGTGTCGAATCCACACTCCGACAAGGAGGTCTAGGATATTCTACTACCACTAAAAAATGATCCATCCTCCTTTACAGTGTTTCCCTTCTCTGTAATGTATAGAACTCATTTTATTTCTCCTCTATAGTAAGGAACATTTTTGGTGAAGCATATAAACTGATACTATAGTGTAGTCCCCTACACTACTTTTTGGTCCACTAATTCTTGATGTTATAAACCATCTAAAGATTTCCACTAGTTTTTCTTGCACCATGAACGTCATTCATTATATATAAACAAAAAGAATATTTCAAATGGCATCGTATGATTTAATTTTGATATGATTTAATAATTGAAAAAAAATCAAACACACTATATCATACCCTTTTAACCAATTTCCCAACCACCAATAAAACAAAAATAATCGTAGTACATCTTGTCCTCAATAAAAATTCCATATATATTTTAAAAATATATATTATTCTATTAATTATTATTTGTTTAAATCATCCAACCATCATTATAAAAAACCCATTATGACTTATATATAATCCATAATTATGATATAACACATTGTTTTTATCAGGGATTGTGATTTAGAATGAATGGATAATGCATTTATTTCAACAAGCATGAAATTATCTTAGAGATGATTCGTATCAACCTACACTTATTGATGTTATTTATGGGATTAGTCATGGGAAAACCCTATTGATGATACCTCATTTATATTCCCATCGAAACTAATATTATATAGAGGAATTATAATACATTATTCAATTACTTAATCCCTTATACACATATTTTATATTGTGATTACGTATACTAAAACCCTCAAATTAGATGTGTACATCATTATAGTAAAATTTTATTGATATATTAAATTTTACTTCTAATAACCATCTAATTTTTTACTTAATAACATTTATAACTTATTATTTTATACACCCAATTTATATATAAAACTTGTGGTTATTACAGTCTTGATATATTATAATCCCAAAGTATATATATACCCAACCCTAATATAATGATTTAATTACATTTATAAAGTCCTATGAAATTACCTACACACTTCTATAAAACAATTCATCATATTATCTCATTTAGTTCTAATTATTTTTAATATAGATAAAATTTATTATTATTATTTTTATTAATGTTGGTATGATATAAATGACAGTTTGTTTTGAAAAATGTTTTGATCTTGTATCATTTTTGTTTACATATGGTTTAATACCATTTTAAATTATCATAATTATTTTTAATTTAGTTTACTTACATTTCATTTAATTCTATATTTTAATAATCTTTCTTAATGAAATATGGTGTTTTTTATTTTATCCTAATGTTATGTGTATGTTATTCTATTTAAAAAATTGTATTTTTAATGGTAATTCCCTAATAATGATATATGGTGCTAGATTATACCCCTTTATAATTTCATCTTCAAAATTTAATTACTAAGATAAAAATAGATAAAGTTACTTTTTATCATTACAACTTATGGTTAACATGTTTTTAAATTAAAAATATTAAATTTTTATACATTTTAACCAGGTTAGTAGTCATGGTTTATAGTAATTTTTCACAATGATAGAGGATATCCACCCGATGTTCCTCTTAAGAGGGATCATGTACTAATTATATAACTACTTATCCCAGTATATTTAATGGATATGATATATACATCTTTAATGTAAATTCATCAAAAATGTATCCTATATGATATTGGATTAGTATAAGAGATATGAGATAAACTATAGTCAATATATGATCATGAATTTTGAAGCAAAGGATGTATCCTGAACATAGTTTTCCATTATTCTTGAATATCATAACCCTATTCCATAGAGGTACTTAGGGGAATTTATTTTCACTAATAATGATCCCTCAATGTATTATTATATTATTTTTATAACACTTTTTATTTAATAGATCTACTATAACATGACATTGCGTGGTTTTAAAATTCTATATTATTTCCAATGAAATATCTTTCCCCAAAAATTTATTTTTCTGAAACCATCCAACAACTTTAGTATTCTTAATATCATCCCATAGAAATACTATAATGGCTTCATTTTATTGATAGATATTCAAATTTTATTTGAAAACTCAAAAAAGGATTTTTTTTATCATAACCTCCCATGAAATCGATCACATAAGATCATAATATGTTTTAAAATCTATAGAAGGTTCTTTAAGATTAATCCTAGATTGATGATTTTTTTGAATAAATTTTTTTATCTCTTAGGCTTATTATTAAAAATAAATTCTCATTAAAACTGATGTGAAGAATATATATTGATCATACATAATTTAATATTATACCACCTAAACCCTTATGACTTCCATCGTTAATATAATATCATGTTGATCAAGTGGGAATTCACCTTGATTTATTAAAATATTTTTCAACATTCTAAGTAAATACTATATAACCTATAAGTAATTTCTTTGTTTAGAGGTCTTGGGATACCATTTGAAAATATCTTTGTTGGTTTTTTCTCATTTTTATATTGGTATAAATATTTTTCGCATCATCCCCTTAAAATTGTGATATTTATCATTGATGTACTAATAGATCGAGAATCAACATATATATTCTAAATTCAGTCTATTTGTTGTTATCCCACTAAAATTACACCATGTTATATCTATATATAATTAATCTATCCATTGTGAATAGTGAACAATAATGCATGTGATCCACTAAAAATATCCTTATTTAATTCTAGTGAATTTGAGAAAAATATGGGTTCTAAATTTAATAAATCCATATATTTTATGATTGAATACACAAAATTTTATACTTTTTTATACATTTATATCATAAATTTGTTCCTCCTTGATAATTTAAGATTTCAATTATTTTACAATCATTGGGTAATTTAAATATTTCATCCCCCCATAGGATTTCAGTTATTTATCAAAGAATATTCTGGATGACTAAATGTCATTATATCATCATCATGGATAAGGATGCAAAATATTTTCCACTTAGTGAATTATCTAACTTTCCTTACATCCCATGATAGAAATATATTAATAAATAATAATTTATGATAAACACTAACAATATCCATTGGTTCCTATTAAATCTTTTTATTAGAATATATAATATAATCATTTTTATTAGTATATTTTTCACACTTCTGTAAATGTCGGCAGTGCCTCCAAATTATTAATTCACAAAATACTGTGTATAATTTCAAACCATTAATTTGGTAATTTGTCTCAAGTATTTTTAACAAATAGGATAATCTATCATGCTGTCATATTCCATTAATACACCACCCAATCCCTTCATTGAGGTAACAAAATATATGAAAAATGTTTATGCACTATAGTGTAGTGCATGTAAAGGATTAATGACCAACTTATTCATTAGAACCTTGATGATATATTTGAATTATATTATCTAGTATAAAATTACACCCATCAAGGTTAACTTTTTTACTAGATTTAATAATCCAAAAAAATATCTCCAGAACGATAGATAATATCCAACCAATCTCTGAAATTTATAGGTCATTATTATCAATGATGGTAAAGGCCATTATTTAATGACCTTTTCCTTTGAATGATGAATATATAACACTCTATTTTTACTAAATGACATAAGAAAATTAATTATTAAAGAAAAAATTTCTCACATGCTAAAATTGGGATATAATATATCTTTTTTCAATGACTTATCAAGAATCTTCATTTTATCTTCATTTTCATCCATTAACATTGAATATATGAAAATACATTCAATAAATGTTTTCAAAAATTTTTATAGGTAATCTTTATAGAATATATTATTCCCCTATCAATTGATCAAAATAATATGAATTTGGTTAGATGTTAATTTTTTTATCAAGATCTTGTTAACCTAGAAATAATTATTGAAAAAACACCTTGATTCATACTTCTTCTTCAAAAAAAGGGAGAATAAAAAATTATGAATCAAATGGGTTAATAAATTTTTTATATGTTTTCATAAGGCTTATTACTCAATTTATTCAATTCAATATGGGTTATTATATATGTGATCTTTTACATAGGCTTCAAACCTAGTTTGAATCCATTTGAAAAATCCTTCTGAAAATCTTTTGTAAGACCATGAATATTTTTGAAATAAATCAATAAATTCATTTATAATAGGATTTTATCTAATGAATTTCTTCTTCATACCTTTTTGATCAAAATATCATTCATTATTTGGTATCTAGATCAATGTTAATTTTTTAATAACAATGGATCTCATAGTCAACCATGAATTGATATTTGATAATGAGATGATTTGGGAAGTGTAATGATATTTCTCTCACCCATGAATTGACAAGATAATTATGTTGAGTGATCTAATAAATATATAATATCACATATAATATAACTACAATAAAAATTACTAGATTTTAAAAAATCAAGAAACCTAAGTCATAGATGTGTTATTTAATTAAGATACAATATTAACACCATCTGGTGTTTTAGATAATAACTTTCTATCTAAATTATGCATTGGTGAATCAATAATCATTGAAAATATGTATGATAAAATGGAATACAAATTTATATAATTAAATAATATCTTTTTTGTTTTTGAGTGGATAATGAAATTGACTTTCACCACCTCATTATAATGATCCTAATTAATTAAAGTGATTACATAGGCTCTTCAATTTTCTCTTTGTTTTGTAGGCTTTTAATATAAATAATACTCATTAGCATATGGATTAGTGAAATTATATATTAAGTGCTAAATTTATTTCCATATGAGACATTGAAATACTATTGTTTTATTTGTTAGAACCTTGTTCCACTATATTATTTTCATCTTACTCCTTATCTATCATCAAAATTTAGGTTTTTATTCACCTCATCCTTTATACATAGAACAATTCCACAATACATTGATGTAATTTTTGGGGTTCTTCTACCCAAGAAATTGGAATTAAGGTAGTTGAATCATATCCCCTATATATTCATTATCTTTTGAACACTTACTAAATTTCATTTTATGATACATTATTCCCAATTACTTAAAAATAATTTGTTTCTATAGTTTCCATTTTCCACCTTACACATAAATCAATTTTTTTTACATAAAATTTCATTTCTATTATATCTAATTCGTTTTGAAGATCTATATTTATGACACTAATGAAATTATTAATCATAATTTCTAGATCAACATAATAATAAGATACATAACATATGAATCTCATGATATTTTATTCATATAAACTAATTTACTTATCTTACTTTTATTTATTCTAATTTAATTTATATTCTTTATTTTTTTGGAAGAGTTTACCAGAAATATTTACTGAAAAATATTTACAAAAAACAGATCCCATTACATGGTGTAAATTCCATCATTTTACATTGTTTTGTTGATCAAATAAAACCATTGATTTGTTACAACATCTAAATAATAATTAACCAAAATTTCCTTTTCTGGCTTCAAAGAATGTATTATAGAAAATATCTGCTCAAATGTCCTGATCCATTTCTTAGGGATTGGTAGATCTATAGAGCCACTAACAGATGATTGTAATTTTTACATAAAGGAATATATAGAAGGTTTCTCCTTCATTTGAATTTTTAGGTGGACAACATGGTTTATATAGTCACTCATAACCTAAGACAACCTATCCATGCGGGTTATCACACCATCTCCTATCCCATTTGGTTTTTCATTTGGAAAATGAAAAAAATTTCCACTTTATTACTTATATAATTAGTTACTCTACGATTAATTGATTTTAAAAAAATGATATAACGAAAGTAATTTAAAAAATTATCTTAAAAAATAAAAACAAACTAGCTTATAAATATCACAAGAAACAATCATATGATATTCTTTCTTATGACACCTTTATTTCAACCTATAATTACATTTGTTTATTCTATTTTTCTTTTATATTAGATATTTTATATATATTAACCAAATATAAATATTTTAAAGACCCTATCCATATAGAAAAATAGATTACCCATGCATAATATGAAAATACATTACATATGTTCACCTAATTAATCAACACATTCTAAAAATAAAACTAACCCCTAGAACCTATACTATTATTATTATTTGAGATTACGAACATAAACATTTTAATACATAATAAAGATTATAAATATATTATAAAATTATAATCATGTTATTTCATCCTAGGTATATAAAAACCTAATCATAACATACATAGACATTAAATAATTTTTTGTGGAATACTTACAACATTACACAAACTGACACCAAAAGACTGCATTAGTTTAGTGCCATAGGGAAACATGGAAACATAAAAGATGAATCATGAGTGAGATATATTATCTCCCACTAGGTTTTTCATTACTAGAACCATTCTTAGACACACCATACTTGATATATATCTTCATATCTTGGGGAAGGAAACATAAAAAGTGTTCAGCTCTGATTCTCAGTAAGGGTAAGCAAGGGAGATATATGGGAATAAACATGAGCATAAGGTTATGATAACATGATCATGACATTAGAAAATCATAACCAAAAAATGAAATATTATATAATGATCCATATCATAATGATTGTAAGTTCATAATAAATTATTTATATGGGAAATAAGAGCATAATACATGAAATCAAAACATAGGACTAAGACTTGGGATTGCGGAATATGAATAAACCTATAATATTATTGTAACATCCCAGGTAAATAAAGAATAAAGAATTTTCATTTTTATTAATATTTACAAATTAAATATTAATTTTAATTAAAAGGGGTTTCTACGTTCGATAGCGTACTCGATACGCAACGATGAGTTTCTTTGAAACTTACGTAGCACACTAGTAATAAAATAATATTATTTTAAATGTTAGTTAACGAGTAGTCGTTGTACTGGCGGGAATGGATAGAAATAACTAAAATATGATTAGATATGTTTTTAAATGTTTTTACATTTACCCAATAAAAGATAAAGGCTTAAAATATGGAAAGAGTTCAATTTTAGGCATTTATACCCTAATTTTCACGAAATGTCCACTTATCACCTTTTGACGGAGAACCGTCATTAAATATAGTTTTGATCGATCTTATAAATTCTATTGGACCAAATATAACTCTTCTTTAGAATCAGGACATCAAAATTTACTTTGTGTAAATTTTTGGTACCTTTCTGATAAAGTTCATTTTTTTATGAATAGTGTAAAATGTTGTATTTTAATTCAAAACCTCTTTTTAATCTAAATTATTTATATTATTATATTATTATTTTGATTGGTTTTAAAGTGAAATTATAAAATATTTTTACCAGTTAATCCAATGGTGGTCATTGGAATCAATTTCACTTTGAAATTGGACTTAAACTGGTGTCAATCTTTTGATACTTATTGTTTCACAAAAACACGCTATTTGTCATGACAGCGGGAATTAATTATTAAATTAATTAATTTGACTTATATGTTTTGAATTTTGTAAAATGGAATTCATTTTTGAATTTGGAATATCAAATATAGCTTAGGGTGAATTTTGGTAATTTTCTGAAAAACTTCAATTTTTGATGAATAGTGAAACCACTAAGTGGTAATCAAGCAAACTGATTTTTCAGTTAAATGAAAGTTTACCACTAATGTGTATTGAATTTTGAAAATCCGACATACATGGTTGTCATTAAGAAGTAAAATGTGGTTCAATGAGATTAAAATAATTTTTTGGTGAATAGTAACTTTTTTTCATTAATCGCGATTAGAGGTAATTAGTGTAGTTTAAGGTAAAAATGGTATTATAAGAATGTGAAAACACCATGAAACTAGTCTTAAACCTATTGGGTGAGTCATGGCCGACCAAGACAAGCCATGGGACAACTTTGGGACCCCATGGAGCCACTTTAGTTGGAAAATGACATTAATATATTTTTATTTAATGTTAATGTGAAAATGACACTAACATAAATTGTTTTACTAAAATAATTTTTGAGTGGGGTTATACAAGTCCAAAT
The DNA here is from genome assembly GCA_963277665.1 of Viscum album. Taxonomy (NCBI): domain Eukaryota; kingdom Viridiplantae; phylum Streptophyta; class Magnoliopsida; order Santalales; family Viscaceae; genus Viscum; species Viscum album. The sequence goes on from OY728160.1 coordinate 1,393,039,386, forward strand.
TTTGATTATAAATAGTCATTGGAAAGATAAAAAGATTTCCTAAATCATAGTATTTTTTTATAATTTTTAGACATTAAATAAATTAAATTACATATGACATAATAATGATGCAGCGATGACATCATTATTTGACGATTTAAATAAAATGGAAAGATAATGAAAAATATAAAACCTACACATGGCCAAAACCAATTGGATGAGTGGATTTCGAACCCTTATCACCTTATCCACGAATTATATCAATGTGGGACCTTTTAAAACCGAAACACATTTTCAAATAAAGTAATATTTCTTTACTTTCCAAAAGTGCCCCTCCTCTCCTCTTATAAAAGGCCCCCACCTCTACCCCATTTCACACACTTCTCAAGCCTTTGGCTCGGCCAAACCCTGCCCAATTACTCTCTCCACATCCCTCTACTCATCCTAGAGGATTCCCTTTGGGCATAATCCTTTCAAAGGAAGCCTTTAGGCTCAAATCAGAAGGGAGTTACACTTTTAAAGGTAATTCATTCTCTCTTGTTCATTTGTTTTATTTTGCTTCTCCAACCCTCTAAACTCTTTTTATTTACTTCTTTTGTAACAACACCAGTATCTTCAATATACTAGGATGTTGTTATAATATTTATTTGAGCTACACTCTCACACAACTACATCAAATGGTTAAAGAACATACGGTTTCCGTGGATGGCGAAATTCTGCCTCCCGAAACGATGATTGTTCAATACTCATTTAACACCTTCAAGGGTGGCCATTATGATGTCACTATTTTTATATATGATATATAATATGTTTAGGTTTTCTTTAAGCTTCTGTATTTTTCATTTTTGGTAGACCTTTATGGTTTCCATTATGGGTAAACGCGATATCTTCATTTAAGGAAGTGCGGACTACCGCCCCCTAAAAGTGATGTGATTCGTTAATGCCATATGTGGGACGTGTAAAGGATGGATTTAAAGTTATTATATATGATGTTATACTGGAATTATAATAAACCTCTATATAATTATTATTTCATTCCATTAAAGTATGAGATAGCAATGAAAGTAGCGTTCATGCGTACGTACGGCTTACCGTCTCCATGAACGGTGCATTTCATTTCTTATCCCCAAATGTAATGTACTATTAAAATTACATGTATATAATGTATATATATAATTAATGATATATCTAAATTATTAATATAATTCTGGAATTAAAATATACATACCTCTCATTTAGTTTTAATTCCACTAATATGACAAAGAAATGAAAGTAGCGTTCATGCGTACGTACGGCTTACCGTCTCCATGAACGGTGCATTTCATTTCTTACCTCTAAATGATTATGTAATATTATAAATACATGTATATTCTGGATATATATGATACATTTATATCCAAATAGGGAATTTCATTCTGGATATAAAGAAATTTTGACCACATGAACAACATGTAATTGTAAGAAGTCAACTTTCGACTTAAGAACCAAATATTGACAAAACAAACATTATTAACTTAAATGGTTACATAATGTTTATAACATGGAAATAAGTGATATAAAAAGAATAATGAACTTTAAAAAAGTTCTTAATCAAGTATAAATTAACTCAAGTTTATTATTCAGGACGTTAAAGAACGATCGAGTCAAGTCGGACCCGAGGTAAGGGAACTTCTTAACCCAATTTCCATTCTTTGGGTTAATCTCCTACTTTCAAATTATGTCATGATATTATTATGTCATATCTTGTATTGTTACTTTATTTATGTGTTATTATAGTTAATACACATAATATATCTATTTTATTTAAAAAAATGATCTTTGTAAGGGACTTCGTCTCAATCTCCTTTCATTGAGGCATATTTCGTTTTATACACAACTTTCTTTTATACGGTGTATAAACTCCTTTGACTTTTACTTTTATACAAAAGTAATCTTTTTCTACGAAGCGTTTTACTAAACGAAAAAAAGGAATGTTTTTTTAACTTACGTGGTGACAACGACCTTTTTCGCCGCCGCGAGTATTATTTGATCTTTGGCTTTCTCAACAAGCCGTAATGTTTTTAGAATAATATAAATACCATATACTCTTTTATGTATTTTGGTATTGAAAATGGTTTTGAAAAAGGATTCTATTATGTCAATATATTTATGATATATTGTGATTGAAATGTGGAAATGTTATCATTCCTTTATATTGGTTTTATGTTTTATGATTTTATACTGGTACTTGGACATTTTAACGGGTGGTTACGTTATAAACCATATGACGGGTGGTGCCGTGAATACCAGGACGGGTGGTTACGTTATAACCTCCAATGCATTGGGTATGGAAGTCGGCCGTATGGCTATTCCATTAAGTATGTATGGAAATTGGCCGTATGGCTATTCCATTAAGTGATATGTGTGGAAGTCAACCGTATGGTTATTCCACTTAAGTATGTTTATGTCCCAAGTTACCTTTATATATGTTATGTGTTCTTTATATGGGTTTTATGGTAATCCTTTGGTTACAAAAAGGTAAGTAATGATACTTTATTTAGTGAAGATTTTTTTTACTACTTCACGAAGGTGAAGGTATTACTTTGATATAGTATACATGGTTTACTTGATTTTGAAAAACTAATAGTTTTCATTCTTTGTGTATCCCTTACTGAGCTTTTTATGCTCACCCCAAGTTTTTTTGAATTGTTTTTCACAGGACTTAATGTGGAATAAAGTCAAGGATGGGATCAAGGGAATGTCATGCTATATAAAACATGGAACTAGAAATGTTTCTTTTAAGATTTTTTTATTTATTTATGGAAACTTAGTAGAAGTGACTACTTTGTAATCTTTTGAGATGTAATAGTTATGTTCTAATTCTCTAAAACTCTAAACCTGAAAAGATCCTCAACGTGAATTATTCTTTTAATTCAATATTAAGTAAGGTTTAAGGCTGGGGCCTTATAGTTGGTATCAGAGGACGGTTTAGACAACTTTAGGAATTAGAAAAGTTTTAAATTATAATATGATTGAAATGATATAGCATTTACGGATTACCATGTTGCTTCGCCTAAGATATTTCTATGTTCAGAATGGTTTTCCGCAGAGGAAACAAAGCAGCTATGTTGGGACGACATCAGGAGGAAGATAACCTTCCAAATTAGTAACATGAGATGGTCGGAATCGGAACTGAACAGTTTGTTGCAGTGATGGCACAGTTGAATCAGGCTATAAATGGTGGTGGTATCCATGCACGAGATCAGCCAGATCAACCGCAGAGGAACATGTCAGTGGTGGAACATTTCATGAGGCAACATCCCCCATCATTCAGAGGATCATCTGACCCTGTGCTAGCTGAAGGGTGGATTAAAGCACTGGAGAAGATTTTTGATGTCATGGGGTGTCCAGAACATCAAAAGGATAGTCTTGCTGTTTACCGTTTTGAAGGTGAAGCTGATCAGTGGTGGTCGATGGTGAAAAATATAAGGGATAGTGATGAGATTGAGGATCTTCACTGGGACGAATTCAAAGGTATGTTTCTTGAGAAATATTTTCCTAAGGTGGTTCGTCTTAGGATGGAAAAACAGTTCCTAGAATTGAGGCAGGAGGATGATTCAGTGGCTACTTATGAAGAAAAGTTCACTCGATTGGCAAGGTATGCTCCAAACTTCATACGAGATCTTGATAGTAAAATAAACCGTTTTTACTCAGGGTTGAAGCCAAAGTATCGAAGGGCTTTAGCTTCTCGTGAATTCAAAAGTTATGAAAAACTTGTTCGATGTGTGGAGAAGGTAGAAATGGAGTTTGCCGATGATCAGGTGTTCTATGAAAAACAACAGAATAAGAGGTCTAGTTGGCAGGAAAAGGGGAAGAATTCATCAAAGAAGCAAGGAGGTAAGAAAACCAAATATCAATCCTATGAGAAGTGTGGTAAAATTCATCCTGGAGAATGTTTATCCAAGTCTGGTAAGTGCTTTCGGTGTGGTAAGTCTGGTCATATTGCTCGTAACTGTAAGGAAGTTGATCAAGAAAGCACAGAAGCAAGACAGTGAGTTGCAGAAAAAGGTAGAGCTGGTTCAGAAAGGTAAGTTTCCTGAATTCAACATTGATAATGATTGTGTTTTGAGATTTGGGAAGATATTGTGTGTGCCTTGTGATTCACTGTTGAAGAATGAGTTGTTATGTGAGGATCATAGTTCTCCTTTTTCAGTTCATCCGGGCAGTACTAAGATGTATAGAGATCTGCGGGAGTATTACTGGTGGGATGGAATGAAAAGAGACATTGCTGATTTTACTGTGAAGTGTTTGACATGTCAACAGGTTAAAGCAGAGTGGCAGTTACCGAAAGGGATGCTTCAGCCTTTACCAGTGCCAGAGTGGAAATGGGAAAACATATCCATGGACTTTGTTGTGGGATTACCGAGTACATCTTGAGGTAATAATTCAATCTGGGTTATTGTTGATCGCTTGACCAAATTTGCTCATTTTTTTCTATACGAGATACTTTCTCTCTTGATCAAATTTCCCGTTTGTATCTTAAAGAGATAGTCAGGTTACATGGAGTTCCTCTCTCCATTATATCTGATCGTGATCCCAGGTTTACTTCTAACTTTTGGAAAGGCCTTTAGAAGTCGTTGGGTATTGAATTAAATTTTAGTACAGCTTTTCATCCTCAATCAGATGGGCAGTCAGAACGAACAATTCAGACATTGGAGGATATTCTACGAGCTTGTTCGATGGATTATCAGGGAAGTTGGGACCAACATCTTTCTTTGGTTGAGTTTTCTTATAATAACAGTTTTCATTCCAGTATACAGATGGAACTATTTGAGGCATTATATGGGAAGCAGTGTCGAACTCCAGCATTTTGGAATGAAGTGGGTGAAAGGAAGTTGATGGGACCAGAATTGGTAGAAGAGATGGCAGAAAAAGTTCAGTTGATTCAGAAGCACATGAGAACAGCTCAGAGCAGGCAGAAGAGTTATGCGGATAACCGGAGGAAGGATCTATCTTTCGAGGTAGGTGATCATGTTTTTCTCAAGGTTTCTCCTTGGAAAAGTGTGATGAGATTTTGTAATAAAGGAAAGTTGAGTCCATGGTTGGTTGGACCATACGAAATTCTGGAAAGAGTTGGATCAGTTGCATACCGAGTGGCTTTACCTCCGAGTTTATCTCAGGTACACAATGTTTTTCATGTTTCGATGTTGAGAAAGTATATGCCAGATCCATCTCATGTTTTGAGCCCAGAGGTAGTTCAGCTGGAAGAGAACCTATCTTATGAGGAACAACCGGTCCAGATTCATGACCACAGGGAGCAAGTGTTACAGAATAAGGTGATTCATCAGGTAAAGGTTTTGTGGAAAACTATGTGATTGAAGAGGCAACGTGGGAATCTGAAAATGCTATGAGGGATAAATACCCCCACTTATTTTGATAAGTGAATAAAATTGCGAGGACGTAATTCCCAAAAGGGGGGAAGGATGTAACATCCCAGGTAAATAAAGAATAAAGAATTTTCATATTTATTAATATTTACGAATTAAATATTAATTTTAATTAAAAGGGGTTTCTACGTTCGATAGCGTACTCGATATGCAACGATGAGTTTCTTTGAAACTTACGTAGCACACTAGTAATAAAATAATATTATTTTAAATGTTAGTTAACGAGTAGTCATTGTACTGGCGGGAATGGATAGAAATAACTAAAATATGATTATATATGTTTTTAAATGTTTTTACATTTACCCAATAAAAGATAAAGGCTTAAAATATGGAAAGAGTTCAATTTTAGGCATTTATACCCTAATTTTCACGAAAGGACCACTTATCACCTTTTGACGGAGAACCGTCATTAAATATAGTTTTGATCGATCTTATAAATTCTATTGGACCAAATATAACTCTTCTTTAGAATCGGGACATCAAAATTTACTTTGTGTAAATTTTTGGTACCTTTCTGATAAAGTTCATTTTTTTATGAATAGTGTAAAATGTTGTATTTTAATTCAAAACCTCTTTTTAATCTAAATTATTTATATGATTAGATTATTATTTTGATTGGTTTTAAAGTGAAATTAGGAAATATTTTTACCAGTTAATCCAATGGTGGTCATTGGAATCAATATCACTTTGAAATTGGACTTAAACTGGTGTCAATCTTTTGATACTTATTGTTTCATAAAAACACGCTATTTGTCATCACAGCGGGAATTAATTATTAAATTAATTAATTTGACTTTTATGTTTTGAATTTTGTAAAATGGACTTCATTTTTGAATTCGGAATATCAAATATAGCTTAGGGTGAATTTTGGTAATTTTCTGAAAAACTTCAATTTTTGATGAATAGTGAAACCACTAAGTGGTAATCAAGCAAACTGATTTTTCAGTTAAATGAAAGTTTACCACTAATGTGTATTGAATTTTGAAAATCCGACATACATGGTTGTCATTAAGAAGTAAAATGTGGTTCAATGAGATTAAAATAATTTTTTGGTGAATAGTAACTTTTTTTCATTAATCGCGATTAGAGGTAATTAGTGTAGTTTAAGGTAAAAATGGTATTATAAGAATGTGAAAACACCATGACACTTATCCTACACCTATTGGGTGAGTCATGGCCGACCCAGACAAGCCATGGGCCAACTTGGGGACCCCATGGAGCCACTTTAGTTGGAAAATGACATTAATATATTTTTATTTAATGTTAAAGTGAAAATGACACTAACATAAATTGTTTTACTAAAATACTTTTTGAGTGGGGTTATACAAGTCCAAATTTTGATTATAAATAGTCATTGGAAAGATAAAAAGATTTCCTAAATCATAGTATTTTTTTATAATTTTTAGACATTAAATAAATTAAATTATATATGACATAATAATGATGCAGCGATGACATCATTATTTGACGATTTAAATAAAATGGAAAGATAATGAAAAATATAAAACCTACACATGTCCAAAACCAATTGGATGAGTGGATTTCGAACCCTTGTCACCTTATCCACGAATTATATCAATGTGGGACCTTTTAAAACCGAAACAAATTTTCAAATAAAGTAATATTTATTTACTTTCCAAAAGTGTCCCTCCTCTCCTCTTATAAAAGGCCCCCACCTCTACCCCATTTCACACACTTCTCAAGCCTTTGGCTCGGCCAACCCCTGCCCAATTATTCTCTCCACATCCCTCTCCTCATCCTAGAGGATTCCCTTTGGGCAGAATCCTTTCAAAGTAAGCCTTTAGGCTCAAATTAGAAGAGAGTTACACTTTTAAAGGTAATTCATTCTCTCTTGTTCATTTGTTTTATTTTGCTTCTCCAACCCTCTAAACTCTTTTTATTTAATTATTTTGTAACAACACCATTATATTCAATATACTAGGATGTTTTTATAATATTTATTTGAGCTACACTCTCACACAACTACATCAAATGGTTAAAGAACATACGGTTTCCGTGGATGGCGAAATTCTGCCTCCCGAAACGATGATTGTTCAATACTCATTTAACACCTTCATGGGTGGCCATTATGATGTCACTATTTTTATATATGATATATAATATGTTTATGTTTTATTTAAGCTTCTGTATTTTTCATTTTTGGCATACCTTTATGGTTTCCATTATGGGTAAACGCGATATCTTCATTTAAGGAAATGCGGACTACCGCCCCCTAAAAGTGATGTGATTCGTTAATGCCATATGTGGGATGTGTAAAGGATGGATTTAAAGTTATTATATATGATGTTATACTGGAATTATAATATAACTCTATATCATTATTATTTATTTCCATTAAAGTATGAGATAGAAATGAAAGTAGCGTTCATGCGTACGTACGGCTTACCGTCTCCATGAACGGTGCATTTCATTTCTTATCCCCAAATGTAATGTACTATTAAAATTACATGTATATAATGTATATATATAATTAATGATATATCTAAATGATGAATATAATTCTGGAATTAAAATATACATACCTCTCATTTAGTTTTAATTCCACTAATATGACAAAGAAATGAAAGTAGCGTTCATGCGTACGTACGGCTTACCGTCTCCATGAACGGTGCATTTCATTTATTACCTCTAAATGATTATGTAATATTATAAATACATGTATATGCTGGATATATATGATACATATTATATCCAAATCTGGAATTTCATTCTGGATATAAAGAAATTTTGACCACATGAACAACATGTAATTGTAAGAAGTCAACTTTCGACTTAAGAACCAAATATTGACAAAACAAACATTATTAACTTAATTGGTTACATAATGTTTATAACATGGCAATAAGTGATATAAAAAGAATAATGAACTTTAAAAAAGTTCTTAATCAAGTATAAATTAACTCAAGTTTATTATTCAGGACGTTAAAGAACGATCGAGTCAAGTCGGACCCGAGGTAAGGGAACTTCTTAACCCAATTTCCATTCTTTGGGTTAATCTCCTACTTTCAAATTATGTCATGATATTATTATGTCATATCTTGTATTTGTACTTTATTTATGTGTAATTATAGTGAATACAAATAATATATCTATTTTATTTAAAAAATGATCTTTGTAAGGGACTTCGGCTCAATCTCCTTTCATTGAGGCATATTTCGTTTTATACACAACTTTCTTTTATACGGTGTATAAACTCCTTTGACTTTTAATTTTATACAAAAGGAATCTTTTTCTACGAAGCGTTTTACTAAACGACAAAAAGGAATGTTTTTTTTAACGTACGCGGTGACAACGACCTTTTCCGCCGCTGCGAGTATTATTTGATCTTTGGCTTTCTCAACAAGCCGTAATGTTTTTAGAATAAAATAAATACCATATACTCTTTTATGTATTTTGGTATTGAAAATGGTTTTGAAAAAGGATTCTATTATGTCAATATATTTATGTTATATTGTGATTGAAATGTGGAAATGTTATCATTCCTTTATATTGGTTTTATGTTTTATGATTTTATACCGGTACTTGGACATTTTAACGGGTGGTTACGTTATAAACCATATGATGGGTGGTGACGTGAATACCAGGACGGGTGGTTACGTTATAACCTCCAATGCATTGGGTATGGAAGTCGGCCGTATGGCTATTCCATTAAGTATGTATGGAAATTGTCCGTATGGCTATTCCATTAAGTGATATGTGTGGAAGTCAACCATATGGTTATTCCACTTAAGTATGTTTATGTCCCAAGTTACCTTTATATATGTTATGTGTTCTTTATATGGGTTTTATGGTAATCCTTTGGTTACAAAAAAGGTAAGTAATGATACTTTATTCCGTGAAGATTTTTTTACTACTTCATGAAGGTGAAGGTATTACTTTGATATAGTATACATGGTTTACTTGATTTTTAAAAACTAATAGTTTTAATTCTTTGTGTATCCCTTACTGAGCTTTTTATGCTCACCCCAAGTTTTTTTGAAATGTTTTTCACAGGACTTAATGTGGAATAAGGTCATGGATGGGATCAAGGGAATGTCATGCTATATAAAACATGGAACTAGACATGTTTCTTTTAAGAGTTTTTTATTTATTTATGGAAACTTAGTAGAAGTGACTACTTTGTAATCTTTTGAGATGTAATAGTTATGTTATAATTCTCTAAAACTCTAAACCTGAAAAGATCCTCAACGTGAATTATTCTTTTAATTCAATATTAAGTAAGGTTTAAGGCTGGGGCCTTATAATTATTCCCTATAAGTCATGATGAATTTCTAGAACTTATCATGGAACTTCATGGGGACTAAACCTATTGGGGCTAACACAACACTATCCACAGTTACATTCCTCTACTTGTAAGGGATCAATGTTCCTCATATTCTAATAGTGGGTCAAGTTTACTTATCTACTCATAGTGGATTGAGTTTCACCATATTTCCATTGGGGATCCAAATTACCCATATTCTCATAGTGAATTGGGTATCCACATATTCCATATTAATGGTGACTATAACTACTGGGCGGGACACACCACCATCCCTAAGTGAAGTCCTTTCCTTATAAGGGATCGGGTTCCCCAACTTACCATAGTGGATCAAGCTCATCGTCTTGATTCCCATCATAATATCATGTGATATAAATCCTCACCCAATTAGTTGGAGGGATTTATATGTCCTACCCATCTAAAAATAAAATCATTTATTAATTCTCCATAAGTTATTAAAACATTCATCATATCATGAACCTTAAAAAAGAGATGGGTTTCATAAATATCCTATCATAACCCATGGAATGAAATGGGTGTTAAAAAAAAGTAATCATATCATATCCTATGGAAAGGATATAGGTTTCATAATCATTTAGACAAATCATAACTTGTGAAAAGAATCGGGTTCCATAAGAATATATCCCATGAAATATAAATGCGTTTTATGAACATACAACCCATGAAAGAGAAACTGGTTTCATAAACACCATTCCATCAAAACACAAAAATTAAATAAATAATATGAATGGAACTTCTGGATAATTTCCCCATAAAAACATGAGTAACACCAATTAATGTCATCTTATATGGAAAATAATATAGAAATATACCTTTAAAATCTTTTATTGATGCAAATATCATTTCTTATAAAAACATATTTTGAAACAGAAATAATTTTGAAAAACAATTCCTTGAAAACATAAAATGGGATCTTGGAAAAATTTTGAAAATTATTTTACATTAAAATATATAAAATAATCTTGAAAATGTTTAGAAAACAATTTTTTTGAAAAGGAATCTCAATTTTTTTTGAAAACTATTGCACTTAAAATACATTTAAATCTTATAAAGGAAGATTTGAAAACCTTTTAAAAACCTTTTTCTTTGAAAACATATAAATAAATCATAAAAACTTTTTGAAAAAACTTTATTTGAAAATAAAACTAGAAAATGTATTTGAAATACCTTTTCCTTGTAAACATAAAAAATAAGCAGAAAATCATTCTGAAAACCATTTTCATTGAAATTAATTTTAAAACTTATAAATAAGGCTATAATTTTTTTTAAAAAATTTCCCTCTAAAAACTTATAAAATAACCTCAAAAAAAATTTTAAAACCTTTTTAGAAAACATCATTTTGAAAGAATATAGATTTCAGATTTAAAGGAGAAAAAAAGTTTGATTTTCATAGAATCATTTTCTTAAGTATATTATGTTAGAAAGAGTATAAAATGGTACTAATATGTGAATAAATCATGAATAAATTATTTAAATTAATGTTATTTACTTATCTTGAGATATGGATTCAGAATATTTCATAAATGGAAGCATAATCATTAACAATCTCTATAAAAGATGACATTATAGCTAAAAACCATTACCACTTAAGTAACAATAAATCATAATAGAATAGAAATAATAAAATTACATGAATCTTATAATATAATGAAAATAATGAGATTCCTTATATAACATTCCAAATATAGCATGTAAACCTCATTTAAAAATATAGGTGCATAACATGGAATGTGTCTTACAGAAGGAAAATTGAGACAAAATTACTTTACATATTTTATAACTTTTGAAACATAAAACCAATGAAAGAAAGGTCATAAAATAGATATTTAAATACCCATAAATTTAATAATTATAATAATATAATACATTAATGGGTTGTATATACACCACACAAAATAAACATGTGGTGAACATGGCATGTATCTCATAGATAATAAAGAGTGAGATGAGAAATCCCCTTACCTTACATCTTGAGTTTTTTGTACTCCTAAAAACCTCATATATAATAAATATAATTTTATTTTAAATAATTTATTGAACCATATTCTTATATATAATACCATATATGGTTTTATTATAACTTTATATTACCTTCTTATTAACGATTCCACGTTATGGTTTTGCTTCGGGTAATATTCGCTTTGTTTTTAAAATATGTCTTAATTTGTTATATTTTTTCATACTTATATCATGATTTATAGAGTGTAATAAATTGAATAAATATCCTGTATATTCAGTAAATATATATTTATTATAATATATACAATATATAAATATGAAATTGAATACACCGTTTATGGAGATGGAAGACGATATATACGCATGAATATTGTTTCTGTTTTCTATGTCATATTGAAAGAAAGTAAGTAAATGATATATATATATACATATAAAATAACATTATAGTATTATTATTATGTCATATATACCATATAGGTTCCCTAAAACCATCTTTAATTCATTCTATGTAGTCTGTGAACAAATCTGATAGCTTTGATGGGGCAGTAGTCCACACTCCCCAAATAAAATTGATGTATCTATACCAAATGGAAAGCAGGAAGGTATGTGTATTATAAAAATTAATGAAGCATAAATAAATTATATATATCATATATATCATATAAAATATATTTTTTATCATAATTCCCAACCGTGAGAGGTGGTAAAAGAAAAATGAAGAACCTCATTTCGTGAGGTGGTAGTTCACCTTACACACTAATGGTAGGTTGGTTACCCATTAGATGGATGTTTGTTTAAGTATAGGTTAAACCAATATAATTAAAATTATTAGTATATTTATAATAATTATGATATTATTTATTCATGGAATAATATTAATTTAGGTAATGGAGAAAGAAAATAAATTGGAGGAGCTTGAGGAAGGATGTTACATCTTTTTTGGGTAACTCCTTTTGGTTTGCACCAAAGGGATTCCTTGGATGGATTTATTCCAAAGGTGAGGATTATATATTTAGGGGATGTATTTTAAGGATCTATTTGGGTAGATCTTGGTTGAGAAAAATTGTATTGATATGTGTGATGAAGTGGGAGGGGTGAGTTTGTTTTATAATGGAGGGAAAGGACACACTTGACATTTTTGAAAACAAGTTAGGTATGCCCACATTTTCACCTCAAGAAAGTCATCAAAAACAAAAAAAAAGATAATTTAAGGTTTATGTATGACTTGTGTCTATCCAATGGTTTTTTAAATGTTTCTCGGTCATTTTGGCTCTTATGATCACAGTTTAGTTCCCTGTTAAGCGTAATCTTCGTAATTAATTTTAATCACTTCCACCATTATTTTTTGTCAAAAATTATGTTTATATTATTAGAATATAAATATCATATAAATTAAAACAATATATGTTCATTTTTCAAAATTCAATTCTCAAAAGTGGAAACATTAATTTTAATGCTAATCCTGCAGATGTGTCTAGTAATTGAGTTTTTAAAAGTGAGAATGTTTAAAAGAACATTAAGCTTGTAAATATATATACAACATAAAAATGATACCAATAAACCAAATTTTATTAATATATGTTTTATTGATATATATTTACTTTAAAACTAACTTAAAATATAATTTATCTATATAAATAAATTAAAAAAAATCAGTTTTGAATTAAGATTATGTATTTTTCACTATTCATCCAAAGATGAAGTTTCTCAGAAAAATCCCAAAAATTCACCCTAAGATAATTTATACAATATGAATTAAAAAGTGAAGTTTATTTTATCAAATTAAATTTCTATTAGTGTCTAAAATTATGTTTATTATTTTTCACAGTGGGACATAAAAAGAAATTCCTATAAGAAAATGGTTTTTTACACAAACAAAGACTTTACCCAAAATTATATATTTGATTATGAATATGTTTCATTTATATGAAAAAATTATACATAACATTTAAACAGTATTTATTATCATTTATATTAACAAATTTAACAGTTAGGTTATAACTATCTCGTTTAAATAATTATAGTAATAAAGTTTTGTTTCATAGAAACTCAATGTTTCATGTTATACAAGCCAAGTTAGTTTTGTGTATAGTGAACTATTACGTTGGTGTAGAATATAATGAAAGTCATACTTAGTGATTTAATTAAAAATTTTTTTCGTCTTGCGAGAAATGATAAATGTCCAAAATATTCAATTAATTCAAAAAAATAAATCATAAAATATCAAGGTGTTACAAAGTATGTTCATTTATATAATTTCTTGGGGTAAGTAGGAATTATTATAATGGATTGATCAAAAATACATAAAATGTTAAAAATAAATCAATGAGTTATATATTATTATATCTTAACATGTGAGGTAAGAATAACTTGGTATAAATAATTTATTATTGTAAATTGAAGATGGAGAAATAAAAATTCACCCTAAGGAAATATAGAATAATATAATTTATAGACCAAAATTATTTATGTATCATCACTATTGAATAAATTTTAATATGGTATAATAATGTGTAAACATTAATCAGTAGTCTAAATTAATGGAAACATAATAGAAAAATAATGAATAAGCATAAGAATTGAGAATTATAAAACATTTCATGGTTACCCTATGAGAAAATTGTATCATTTTTCTATTTGATATCCACCAATTTGTTATATCATAATGGACTAGTTTAATCACTTGTCCCCCAAAACATACTGGATGTGGGATAACTACCATTGTGCCATAATAATCTTATAAGATATAAATAATTTCCCAATCCATTGGATGGATATATGAATTTGATCCATCACATCAAATAATTAAAATAAATATATATCTATGCTACTAGAAATAAATCATACATCAAATATTGAATCACAAAATTAAAGGAAATTGGTTGTAAAATATTTTTATTGGTATTCACACAAGATTAAATCAAAAAGTTGATCAAATAAAACCAAATATTTATTCACCTAACTAAAACATAAGATGTAACACCCCAGGTAAATAATGAATATGAAATTTTCATATTTATCCATATTTGTGAATAAAATATTAATATGACTTTAAAGGGGACGCTATGCTCGATGGCGTACCCAACACGCAACAACGAGTTTCTTGGGAATCTTACGTTGCACTCTAATAATAAAATAATATTATTTCAAATGGTAGTTAACATGTAGCCGTTGTATTGGAGGGAATGGATAGAAATAACTAAAATATGATTATATATGTTTTTTAAATGTTTTTACATTTATCCAATAAAAGCTAAAAGGCTTAAAATACGGAAAGAATTCAATTTTAGGCGTATATGCCCTAGTTTTCACTAAAGGTTCACTTATCGCCTTTTAATGGAGAACTGTCATTAAATATAGTTTTGTTCACTCTTAAACATTCTTTTGGACCAAATAAAACTCTTATTAAGAATCGGGACATCAAATTTTACTTTGTGTAATTTTTTGGTATCTTTCCGATAAAGTTCATTTTTTTAATGAATAGTGTAAAATGTTGTATTTTAATTCAAAACCACTTTTTAATCTAATTTATTTATATGATTAGATTATATTTTGAATTGGTTTTAAAGTGAAATTAGAAAATATTTTTACCATTAAATCGAATAGTGGTTGTTGGAATCAATTTCACTTTGAAATCAGACTTAAACTAGTGTCAATCTTTTGATACTTATTGTTTTATAAAAACAGGCTATTTGCTCTGACAGCTGGAATTAATTATTAAATTAATTAATGTGACTAATATGTTTTTAATTTTGTAAAACGGACTTCATTTTTGAATTCGGAATATCAAATATAGCTTAGGGTGAATTTTTGGGATTTTTCTGAAAAACTTCAATTTTTGATGAATAGTGAAACCACAAAGTGGTACTTATAAAAGCTGATTTTTCGTTTAAATGAAATTTTACCACTTATGTGTTTTGAATTTCAAAAATCCGACATACATGGTTTTCCTTAAGAATTAAAATGTGGTTCAATGGGATAAAAATAATTTTTTGGTGAATAGTAACTTATTAAGTTTTTAATCGCGATTAGTGGTAATTAGTGTAGTTTAAGGTATAAATAATTCTTTAATAATATGAAATGACCTAGACACATGTCCCAAAATTATTGGTTGTGTCATGGCCGACCAAGACAAGCCATGGGTCAACTTGGGGACCCCATGGAGACATTTTGGTTGGGAAATGACATAAATAACTTTTTATTTAATGTAAAAGTAAAAATGACACAAACATGATATGTTTTACTAAAAAAATTTTTACGTGGGGTTATACAAGTCATATTTTTGATTATAAATATTCATTGGAAATAGAAAAAGATTTCCTACATCATAGGATTTTTTTTATAATTTTTAGACATTAAATAAATTAAATTATTTATGACATAATAATGATGCAGCGATGACATCATTATTTGACGATTTAAATAAAATGGAAAGATAATGTAAAATCTATGAACTACACATGTCCAAAACTTATTGGATGAGTGGATTTCGAAGCCTTATCACCTTATCCACTAATTATATCAATTTGGGACCTTTTGAAACCGAAACACATTTTGTCAAATAAAGTAATATTTCTTTACTTTCCAAAAGTGCCCCTCCTCTCCTCTTATAAAAGGCCCCCACATCTACCTCATTTCACACACTCCTCAAGCATTTGGCTCGGCCAAACCCTGCCCATTTACTCTCTCCACATCCCTCTCCTCATCCTAGAGGATTGCCTTTGGGCATAATCCTTTCAAAGGAATCCTTTAGGCTCAAATCAAAAGGAGTTACACTTTTAAAGGTAATTCATTCTCTCATGTTCATTTGTTTTATTTTGCTTCTCCAACCCCCTAAAAACTTTTTATTTACTTCTTTTGTAACAACACCAGTATCTTCAATATACTAGGATGTTGTTATAAGATTTATTCGAGCTACACTCTCACACAACTACATCAAATGGTTAAATAACATACGGTTTCCGTGGATGGTGAAATTCTGCCTCCCGAAACGATGATTGTTCAATACTCATTTAACACCTTCAAAGGTGGACATTATGATGTCACTATTTTTATATATGATATATAATATGTTTAGGTTTTATTTATTCTTCTGTATTTTTCATTTTTGTCTTATCTTTATGGCTTCCATTATGGGTATACGCGATATCTTCATTTAAGGAAGTGCAGACTACCGCCCCCTCAAAGTGATTTGATTCGTTAAATACCATATGTGGGATGTATAAAGGATGGAAATATGATATTATATATGATATTATACTGGAATTATAATATACCTTTATATCATTATTATTCCATTCTAAAAAATACGAAATAGAAATGAAAGTAGCGTTCATGCGTACGTACGGCTTACCGTCTCCATGAACGGTGCATTTCATTTCATACCTCTAAATGATTATGTAATGTTATAAATGCATGAATGTACTGGATATATATGAAATATATTATATCTACATGATGAATACAATTCTTGATATAATAAACATTTGGCCACACGAACAACATGTAATTGTAAGAAGTCCACTTTCGACTTAAGAACCAAATATCGGCAAAACAAATATTATTAACTTAAATGATTACATAATGTTTATGACATGGTAATAAGTGGTATAAAAGTAATAATGAAATTGAAAAAGGTTCTTAAGGAAGTATAAATTAACTCAAGTTTATTATTCAGGAGATTAAAGAACGATCGAGTCAAGTCGGACCCGAGGTAAGGGATCCTACTCCTCTCTTTCTTTTTAAGTACACACTTTTATGTCATTCCTTTTAAAGCTCTTCTTTCTTGTTATTGGGATGATATTTTATATTAAACATACTGTAATTTTTATGTTCATGTGATGAGAGACCCTATTCTCTCTCATCAATCCATTTTGGATGTTTTGAGTGGCGCCGTTAGGCTGCCGAACTTTCGTAAGAGATCTAACCTCTCTCTTCCTTTTTAAGTACTCTCCTTTATGTCACTTCTTTTAAACTCCTCCTTGCAATGTTGGGGGATTTTCTTTTATATTCCACTTGCTGTAAATTCTATTGTAATATTATGGGATACTCTATTTGATCTCATCAATCCATATTCGGAAGTTTTATGTGGCGCTGTTAGGCTGCCGAGTTTTTGTAAGGGATTTTTCATCTCACTTTTATTTCCGTAAGATTTATGCTACATTTGCCACAAATTCCATTGAGTGGTGTATTTAATGCCCATTATTATACTCTTTGTGTAATATAATTTCATTTATGAGTATTTAAATCAATGACCTATTGTCTTTCTTTCATGGGGTGTATGTTTTGAAAGATACCCAAGTCGGTAAGGGAACCTTTCACCCTCCTCTTTTTTAAAAGACTTCTTTTATTGGGTCTTTTAATTTACATATTTTTGTGTTGGGATATGTTCTCATACATCCTTATTGATGTAAATTTTATGTCCAAGTGATGAGATACACTTTTTATCTCTCATCAACTCATTTTGATGTGATGTCGTTAGGCTGTCAAGGGAACTTTTTAACCCAATTTTGATTTCTTTGGGTTCAACTTGTAGTCATTGAATATGTCATCCATTGAATATGTGTGAACGACCTTTTATTGTTTTACACTTAATATCCACTTATATTGGGTGTATATATATTTTTCACACATATTTTTGAGATTTATTTGTCCTTAATTTAAGGATACCTTCTTTATAAGGGATTTCATCACATTTGACATTTCTATTGAGGGTTCATTGTTGTTATGCACCAATTCAATCTTATATGGTGTATATACTGTCCTTTGGAGTATTATATCATGAATCCTTTTATTCTCATGATATTATAAAGTTTTGACTAAATGTTATTGCTCGATTATTGTATTCAAGTGTCTCTAATTTTGGTAAAACCCCTTTAACCAAAATATCGTTTTAAATGTTTTAATTATTTGTTCTTATTAATATCCATGTTTTCAAAATGGTTTTAAGGATTTATTTATATGGATATTAATGGTTTAAAATGTTAAAAGCTTCAAGGTGGTATGGAACACTTTGATTCAGAAATCTCTTTATTAAATGTTTTAAATGGTTTAGGAAATTGTTTCTTTTTGAATGGATTCAATATTTCGATATCCTAAAATGTTATATTGTGATTGAAATGTGGAAATGTTATGTTTCCTTTATTCATGTTTGTGTGATACGATTATGTTATGGTTCTTGGGCATTGTTATGAAGAACGGGTGGTTCCGTGATAAACTAAGGGCGGGTGAGCCCGATATAGCTCTCCAATGCATTGGGTAACGCGAAGGAGTGAAACTTTAAGGTTTCTCCGAAGAGATTTAGGGAATATACTGTGATGGGTATTCCAAACGTAACCAAGAGGGTTACTCCCTACGTAAGAATGTTATGAATGCCTCAAGTTACCTTTATGTCTTATGTTTTCTATGATTTATTCATGATTTGATATGCCTATGTTTTATGGGTAAAGTATGATTTCATTCTTATGTATATAAGAACTCATGTTTCCTTTCCATATTTTTATAACCCTTACTGATCTTTTTATGCTCATCCCAAGTTTTTGAAATTTTTTTCACAGGTCAAGGGAAAGGTACATGATGTGACGACAGTGTCAAGGATGTGTCAAGAAAGAATCCGTGTTTTATTTTAAATAGGTTTCCATTGATGGGAAGAATGAATATTGTCTTTTATGTAACCACTTTGTTTAAATGTGGAATGTAATGCAAGTTTCATGATCTAATTCTCTAAAACTCTAAACCTGAAAAGATCCTCAATGTGTAATCTTGTAATAACTCAAGTTTAAGTAAGGTTTAAGGCTGTGGCTTTATAGTTGGTATCGAAGGTCGGTTTAGACAACTTTAGAGGTTAGGGTATTCTTTAAGAATAAGTGGCATTACCATAATGGTTAGGATTTCAGAAAGAGTCCTAGTTTTAGATAAAGTGAATGAGTAAGTGTATCTTAGTGTTTACCTTCCACATTAGTACATGATGGTTTTGTTGATATACTCACACTGACATTTCTATTTTTAGTGAATGGATGGATCTAGCAGGCACCAAAGAGACAACAGGTTTGAAGGAAACTGTGGTGGTTCTCGGATTAAGATACTAGATAAAATGGAGGATTCAATGAGGAAACTCGTGGTTGTTCTAAACCAAATATCAAGGAGTCATGATCAACCACTTCAACCTTGGTGAGTTCTCTAATGCATCATGTACGATATGGCCAACTCGATGTGGAAATTCAGGTAATAATTATTAAGGTAAACATTAGGGTTTATATGATACTTAATTTTTAGGTAATTATGGGTTACTCTATGATATGATGGAAAATGAAAGGAATGAGATAAAATTGAGGTGAAAATATGTTATGATTATTCTTGAAGATTTTATCTCATTTTGGGGAATGTTTTAAGAATTATATAGTTTTGGAAAAAGGACAACACGTAGACCGTGTGACATCCCGTCGCGTCAGACAAAGCTGCGGGAATCGAACCCATAACCAATGTGAGACTGGTATTTATCGCCTACCATTGGACTACGTGAATTCCCTGGTTAGTTTGACTGATTCATTCTAGTTATATGATTTTATGAATTAAGAGTAAGTTGATTTTGGGTTATTTATGAAAATGATTAACCTATCATGGAGGATATGTGATTAGGTTAATTACTTTTCAAAACGAGACTTTAGGAGCAACTGATATTGTTTGGAGATAAATGTTATGATTTATCTTGGAAGACTATGCGACTAAATCCTTCAAATATTTGGGTTTCAATCTTATATTGGTTTACTTTGAAGAATTTTATGGACAAATTGATTATAGAATGGTCTTTGCTAAACTTTGGGTTTTGTTGGACAATTTTTGGAGATTAAGAATAGATTTTCTTTTTATAAAGGGTTATCCTTTTCTGGATTATCTGATCTTGTACTAGCCTTTTTGGTTTTGGTTTTGGTTAAAGACTAAAGACATGGGAAGTATATAGTTATATTTTGTGGATTAGGTGATTCTCTAGAAGTTGATTATAGTACTCTTAATGTGAACAAGTCTTCCTAAATACTCGTCTTTTGAAGAAAATATGAGTTTGTGTAAGGAATCTAATAAAAGTTGAAAGTCAATATGATAAGTGATTATGTTTCCTTATGAATAAATTCCTCAATAAAAAGTATCTTAAAACAAAAATGTTGTCTATTAACTTTTCCTACTGGGGAATCGAAGACCGTTTAACCCATCACAAGTTTGTGATTTTCTCGTGGTTAACTTTCTCCTAAACATGTTTTCTATCACTCTCCATCAGAACACGACCCTTTGTTTTTTCCTCCATGTCCATATTTTCATACTTGGAATCCTAGTATGGGTTAACTCGGGTGACCTTTGTACTTAACTTTCTTTATTTTAAAGTGTTTGTTTTACCGACTTTTGTTCCGATGTGGGACTTTCAAGGATGTTTCCAAACGCAATTTTAAAATTGTGAGGACGCAATTCCCAAAAGGGGGGAAGGATGTAACACCCCAGGTAAATAATGAATATGAAATTTTCATATTTATCCATATTTGTGAATAAAATATTAATATGACTTTAAATGGGACGCTATGCTCGATGGCGTACCCAACACGCAACAACGAGTTTCTTGGGAATCTTACGTTGCACTCTAATAATAAAAAAAATATTATTTCAAATGGTAGTTAACATGTAGCCGTTGTATTGGAGGGAATGGATAGAAATAACTAAAATATGATTATATATGTTTTTTAAATGTTTTTACATTCATCCAATAAAAGCTAAAAGGCATAAAATACGGAAAGAATTCAATTTTAGGCGTTTATGCCCGAGTTTTCACTAAAGGTTCACTTATCGCCTTTTAATGGAGAAATGTCATTAAATATAGTTTTTTTTCACTCTTAAACATTCTTTTGGACCAAATAAAACTCTTATTAAGAATCGGGACATCAAATTTTACTTTGTGTAATTTTTTGGTATCTTTCCGATAAAGTTCATTTTTTTAATGAATAGTGTGAAATGTTGTATTTTAATTCAAAACCACTTTTTAATATAATTTATTTATATGATTAGATTATATTTTGAATTGGTTTTAAAGTGAAATTAGAAAATATTTTTACCATTAAATCCAATAGTGGTCGTTGGAATCAATTTCACTTTGAAATCAGACTTAAACTAGTGTCAATCTTTTGATACTTATTTTTTATAAAAACACGCTATTTGCTCTGACAGCGGGAATTAATTATTAAATTAATTAATGTGACTAATATGTTTTGAATTTTGTAAAACGGACTTCATTTTTGAATTCGGAATATCAAATATAGCTTAGGGTGATTTTTTGGGATTTTTCTGAAAAACATCAATTTTTGATGAATAGTGAAACCACTAAGTGGTACTTATAAAAGCTGATTTTTCATTTAAATGAAATTTTACCACTTATGTGTTTTGAATTTCAAAAATCTGACATACATGGTTGTCCTTAAGAATTAAAATGTGGTTCAATGGGATAAAAATAATTTTTTGGTGAATAGTAACTTATTAAGTTTTTAATCGCGATTAGTGGTAATTAGTGTAGTTTAAGGTATAAATAATGCTTTAATAATATGAAATGACCTAGACACATGTCCCAACCTTATTGGTTGTGTCATGGCCGACCAAGACAAGCCATGGGTCAACTTGGGGACCCCATGGAGACATTTTGGTTGGGAAATGACATAAATAACTTTTTATTTAATGTAAAAGTAAAAATGACACAAACATGATATGTTTTACTAAAACAATTTTTAAGTGGGGTTATACAAGTCATATGTTTGATTACAAATATTCATTGGAAAGCTAAAAAGATTTCCTAAGTCATAGGATCTTTTTTATAAATTTTAGACATTAAATAAATTAAATTATTTATGACCTAATAATGATGGAGCGATGACATCATTATTTGACGATTTAAATAAAATGGAAAGATAATGTAACATCTATGAACTACACATGTCCAAAACTTATTGGATGAGTGGATTTCGAAGCCTTATCACCTTATCCACGAATTATATCAATGTGGGACCTTTTGAAACCGAAACACATTTTTTCAAATAAAGTAATATTTCTTTACTTTCCAAAAGTGCCCCTCCTCTCCTCTTATAAAAGGCCCCCACCTCTACCTCATTTCACACACTCCTCAAGCCTTTGTCTCGGCCAAACCCTGCCCATTTACTCTCTCCACATCTCTCTCCTCATCCTAGAGGATTACCTTTGGGCATAATCCTTTCAAAGGAAGCCTTTAGGCTCAAATCAAAAGGAGTTACACTTTTAAAGGTAATTCATTCTCTCATGTTCATTTGTTTTATTTTGCTTCTCCAACCCCATAAACACTTTTTATTTACTTCTTTTGTAACAGAAATAGTATCTTCAATATACTAGGATGTTGTTATAAGATTTATTCGAGCTACACTCTCACAAAACTACATCAAATGGTTAAAGAACATACGGTTTCCGTGGATGGTGAAATTCTGCCTCCCGAAACGATGATTGTTCAATACTCATTTAACACCTTCAAAGGTGGCCATTATGATGTCACTATTTTTATATATGATATATAATATGTTTATGTTTTATTTATTCTTCTGTATTTTTCATTTTTGTCTTACCTTTATTGCTTCCATTATGGGTATACGCGATATCTTCATTTAAGGAAGTGCGGACTACCGCCCCCTCAAAGTGATTTGATTCGTTAAATACCATATGTGGGATGTATAAAGGACGGAAATATGATATTATATATGATATTATACTGGAATTATAATATAACTTTATATCATTATTATTCCATTCTATAAAATACAAAATAGAAATGACAGTAGCGTTCATGCGTACGTACGGCTTACTGTCTCCATGAACGGTGCATTTCATTTCATACCTATAAATGATTATGTAATGTTATAAATGCATGAATGTACTGGATATATATGAAATATATGATATCTACATGATGAATACAATTCTGGATATAATAAACATTTGGCCACATGAACAACATGTAATTGTAAGAAGTCCACTTTCGACTTAAGAACCAAATATCGGCAAAACAAATATTATTAACTTAAATGATTAAATAATGTTTATGACATGGTAATAAGTGGTATAAAAGTAATAATGAAATTGAAAAAGGTTCTTAAGGAAGTAGAAATTAACTCGAGTTTATTATTCAGGAGATTAAAGAACGATCGAGTCAAGTCGGACCCGAGGTAAGGGATTCTACTCCTCTCTTTCTTTTTAAGTACACACTTTTATGTCATTCCTTTTAAAGCTCTTATTTCTTGTTATTGGGATGATATTTTATATTAAACATACTGTAATTTTTATGATCATGTGATGAGAGACCCTATTCTCTCCCATCAATCCATTTTGGATGTTTTGAGTGGCGCCGTTAGGCTGCCGAACTTTCGTAAGAGATCTAACCTCTCTCTTCCTTTTTAAGTACTCTTCTTTATGTCACTTCTTTTAAACTCCTCCTTGCAATGTTGGGGGATTTTCTATTATATTCCACTTGCTGTAAATTATATTTTAATATGATGGGATACTCTATTTGATCTCATCAATCCATATTCGGATGTTTTATGTGGCACCGTTAGGCTGCCGAGTTTTCGTAAGGGATTTTTCATCTCACTTTTATTTCCGTGAGATTTATGCTACATTTGCCACAAATTCCATTGAGTGGTGTATGTAATTCCCATTATTCTACTCTTTGTGTAATATAATTTCGTTTATTAGTATTTACATCAATGACCTATTGTCTTTCTTTCATGGGGTGTATGTTTTGAAAGATACCCAAGTCGGTAAGGGAACCTTTCACCCTCCTCTTTTTTAAAAGACTTCTTTTATTGGGTCTTTTAATTTACATATTTTTATGTTGGGATATGTTCTCATACATCCTTATTGATGTAAATTTTATGTCCAAGTGATGAGATACACTTTTTATCTCTCATAAACTCATTTTGATGTGATGTCGTTAGGCTGTCAAGGGAACTTTTTAACCCAATTTCGATTTCTTTGGGTTCAACTTGTAGTCATTGAATATGTCATCCATTGAATATGTGTGAACGACCGTTTATTGTTTTACACTTAATATCCACTTATATTGGGTGTATATATATTTTTCACACATATTTTTGAGATTTATTTGTCCTTAATTTAAGTATACCTTCTTTATAAGGGATTTCATCACATTTGACATTTCTATTGAGGGTTCATTGTTGTTATGCACCAATTCACTCTTATATGGTGTATATACTGTCCTTTGGATTATTATATCATTAATCCTATTATTCTCATGATATTATAAAGTTCTGACTAAATGTTATTCCTCGATTATTGTATTCAAGTGTCTCTAATTTTGGTAAAACCCCTTTAACCAAAATATCGTTTTAAATGTTTTAATTATTTGTTCTTATTAATATCCATGTTTTCAAAATGGTTTTAAGGATTTATTTATATGGATATTAATTTTTTAAAATGTTAAAATCTTCAAGGTGGTATGGGACACTTTGATTCAAAAATCTCTTTATTAAATGTTTTAAATGGTTTTGGAAATGGTTTCTTTTTGAATGGATTCATTATTTCAATATCCTAAAATGTTATATTGTGATTGAAATGTGGAAATGTTATGTTTACTTTATTCATGTTTGTGTGATACGATTATGTTATGGTTCTTGGGCATTTTTATGAAGAATGGGTGGTTCCGTGATAAACTAAGGGCGGGTGAGCCCGATATAGCTCTCCAATGCATTGGGTAACGCGAAGGAGTGAAACGTTAAGGTTTCTCCGAAGAGATTTAGGGAATATACTGTGATGGGTATTCCAAACGTAACCAAGAGGGTTACTCCCTACGTAAGAATGTTATGAATGCCTCAAGTTACCTTTATGTCTTATGTTTTCTATGATTAATTCATGATTTGATATGCCTATGTTTTATGGGTAAAGTATGATTTCATTCTTATGTATATATGAACTCATGTTTCCTTTCCATATTTTTATAACCCTTACTGAGCTTTTTATGCTCATCCCAAGTTTTTGAAATGTTTTTCACAGGTCAAGGGAAAGTTACATGATGTGACAATAGTGTCAAGGATGTGTCAAGAAAGAATCCGTGTTTTATTTTAAATAGGTTTCCATTGATGGGAAGAATGAATATTGTCTTTTATGTAACCACTTTGTTTAAATGTGGAATGTAATGCAAGTTTCATGATCTAATTCTCTAAAACTCTAAACCTGAAAAGATCCTCAATGTGTAATCTTGTAATAACTCAAGTTTAAGTAAGGTTTAAGGCTGGGGCTATATATAAGATAAGTTATATTATATGATAATAATGCAACATAATTTCATAAATTATAAAAAAAATTCTCTAATATTGAGATATTGGACTCCAAATCAGAGAAATAAGTATTCTTAATATTTCACTAAATGTTTTTAAAAAATAAATTTCAAAATAATTTTAATAGGGTGTGAAAATTATTTTTGAAAATTATTTAAAAATTAAATTTCCTGATAATTGTACCAAAAAAATTTCACAAAGGTGAATTTATATGAAATATAGACCCTAAGCCACATAATTAAAATATGTATAATTAAATAACTCTTTAAACATATATAATTATATAGAATATGAAATATCAATAAAAATAGGTAAAATTTCCATTTTAATATATATATATATAATATGATTGATAGATAATATAAAACATTTTTTATTTTTAATAATAATATATTTTTTTTGTTTTAACTGTGAGTATTGATAAGAAATGAAAATGACAAATAAAGAGAGAAGAAGTCTCCCTTTACCAAAAAATATTTTAAAAAGTATGAATGAACTATGAAGATGATTTTGATAGGTATTTTTTTATCTATAAATATAAAGAGAGAATATATTATTTATAATTCATGAGGAGTAGTATATCCGATATAGAAAATCATAATAAATTGTCAAAGGTGATGAATGAATGGAAAAAATCTTGATTCATGATAAACCCTCTTTAGGGATTCACACATATAGTGAGACACAATCAATATTTGTATATATAATTTGTTTTGTTTTATAACATCATTCAAAATAAACCTAATTATATTTATTTTACTTAATTCCAATAATTTATTATTTATTATTAAATTTTTTTAATCATACTATATTTCAATTATTGATCCACCGTTATTTTTCTTATTAGTTCATTGATTGCTTATGTATAGTGTTGTTTCTCCACATTCAATATTATTAATTTTTTTCATTGACAGGTTATTCAAGTAATTAAAATCATAATATTATAAAAATTTATTCATTTATATTCCCTTTTTAAAAAATATATATTTTTTGGATTTCTAGAATAGAATTTATATCACATGTGTTTCTAATGGATTTAACAATAATAAAGTGGTACTTAACAATGTAAATTATTTTCAGTGACACAATTACAAAAATATAATAGTAAAATAAATCATTTATTAATATCATATATTTATACTATTTTTGTTTTTATAATCACACAAGATGGATATTTTGAATATAGTAAAACATCATTCATTAAAGATGTTTAACTAACCCAAATAATTAAATGTAATTTTATTAACTGAATTAGAATGTGAAATTAAATGTTATAATATAATTATAATAAAAGCATAATAATAATAATTATACATCATTATAGTGGTGAAAAATATTAAATAAGAGTATATATGAGAAATTAAATTAGTAAAAGAAGAACTCAATACTTACTTTGATTAAATCGATTCCTTTTAAAAAAGTTCCTTCATTATGAACTAATTTAAACATTAATTTTTTAGAAAAGGATATGCAAATTCAGAGTTTAAATTACCAAAGGAAAATTATTTAGGTATTTAAATGAAAAATGTGGGATATATATGGTTTCTATTTAGTAGTGTAGGGGTTCATTTATAGATAAAATTGAGAGAAATTTCTTTTAGAACATGAGTTTGATGAAGGGTTAACAATAAATAACATGAGAGTTATATGATTTATTTAAAGAGATGTTGGGAAGAATTTTTTCTATTGAATCCACTACAAATCATATTATTTTTAAAAAAAGAAATATCTTATTAATAATTTATAATTTTTTGAATATCATTTTACTATATTTAACATCTTTTTATGTTATTTTTCAGTATTTTAGAATAAATACACATTTATTGGTTATGATGGAATCATAAAAACACCAAAGAACACCATTTAACCATGGTATAAATAATAAAATATAAGTAAACTAAAAAACCAAATATTTAATTTTTAGGAAACTAGTGATGAACCAGTTGAGGACAGAGAGGATGTATGGGGTGGGGCTTTGACTAGGATCAAATTGTTAAAATATTTACCTCTCACCTATTTACCTAAAGACATTACATCATGCCACACAAATCCCAAAACATTAATAGTTTAATGAGGCCACACTATCACTACCAGGTCACAATAATAGAATCACTTATAATTAAACATCTTTGAAAAAAATCATCTCCAACTATCATATAAAAATATTATGGAACAATGAAAACCCATTGAGAGTGATAATACCATAAAAGTAAAATAAAAATAATGAAACCATGAATAATATATTAAATTTCATATATTTAAACTAATCCTAGAATGATGATAGATTAACAGTAAACAATAAAAATAAGAACCACCATTGGAAAGGACATGTGAGGAACAATAACCAGTCACCACATGCAATACAATGACTATCTCATAAAAAATTATTTATCAATCATAATGATAATCTACACCACAACCTAAAACCACTAGTGTTCAAAATTATATTCTCCTGAGAAATATAAATAGAAATTAATTTACTCTCCCTACCAATATAATATCCATGATTAAATTTTATTGTACACAACCTATGAGTAGATCAATGTGGTAGAACCAATAAAAATGTACCCGAGAGAAGATAAATGGGATCATAAGATCCTTTACTGAATGACCATCATGAAGATGATTTAATATATTACTGGAAACTAAAACTATTCAATATCTTTGATCATGAATGTTTAAAAGAGACACTGATTATGAAATCATGAATGTGATTCCCAATGTCAATAGACAAATGAGAGGATGGGGTGAAATAATAGTGTTCATTTAGGAATTATCTTAATTAAAAAATATTTATCAAGTTATGTGTATTGATCCAGCAAGTAGAAAATCAAAGCCTCACCTCATGTGAAATAATAACAGGAGAGGGAGTCAGAAAAAATCACATAGTTTTTACAATTTTTCTATATAATAGTATACTCTTTTCTATATTTGTTACCCCATCTATGTATTATTCCATTATATTCAACAATCATCTAAAAAAATAAGTATTCTATTTGCCCATAAATTTCAAATGCTATGTGAATATACTATAACTCTTCTAAAAATATTTTATAGAAATTAAAAGATTTAAACAATATTACAGTGTACTATAAACCCTTTTATGATTTTCCTCCTCCATGATAAGATGGATCAGAAAGCCTATTCATGTACATGTATACATGTTTCGGACATCCAATCCTTCTTCAGTTTATTTATTTCTAAGATTATATGCACACATTCTATTCACAAGAAAATATTCTCCCTACCTCATCCAATTATTGGTCAAAACATGCTACTACTTACTTGAATGTATCCCAACTTCATAATCCTTCTCAATTAATGATACCAATATGTATTGGGATCATAGAATTATCTTCAACTCTTGAGTTTTTTTGTTCTAAATTATTCTTTTAAATCACCATTGATTCCATACCCATATTAATATATACATATATAAATTCAGGTGAATATTTTGTTTCAATTTTAATTTTGAATATCCATCAATCATTGATATTTGTGATCTTCTCATTCAAAATATAGATGATATTGTTTCCAAAATAATTTTGGAAACATTGTAATTACTATGGGATAATCTTTTCATTCAATAAAAATTTGATATTACAAATGAAATCATATTATTTCCACATTAATTTTATATAAAAATATTTCAATATCATTATCTCAAAAAATATCATTTATTTTATAATTATTTTAAAAAATTCTCTATGAATCTCATAACACCAACATTTAAATGGATGCTTGAAATATCCTTATAACATAGAAATCATGTTTGAGACATGTATATAAGATAAATTTACAACACTTCATCTTAGGAATGTTCTCTTTTATTCTTGGACTGAATTATTATCATTTAATTGATCAAACTATTTAAATAATTATGAATAGAGTATCCTATTTTCCGAATTAAAACACCATGTAATCAAAATATTATTATTAATATCTCAGGGTGTTACGCTTATATAGAATTAATAATTCCCATTGTTACCTTAAACATATATTATGATTCCCATTTTTTATATGTTCGTACTTTTACATAACACTTAATAATGATTTCCAGTGTACCCTTAAGAATGATTTTATATTTCATGATGACCAGTGTACCCTTAAGAATGATTTTATCCATATATAGACCACATAATTCCCATTTTACCCTTAATAATGATTTTATATTTCATGAATGATAACTATATAATAAATTGTATATTATTTCTTTAAATAAACATATATATAGCAACTATTTAATTTGGTGATAAAGAATGTATCACATCACCTCATTGATATTGTATTCCACACATTTGTAGGAAGAATGTTATAATTATTCAATGGATGGAAAGGTAAGAATTTATATGATATATTTTATTTTAAGAATGATAAAATTTTAATGAATATAATATATATATATATATATAATCCATCATTATAACTAGCTGTAAGAGGTAGTGATGAAAGAAAATTACTTTGAATCACAAGGCCGTACTCCGTCATACAATCAAAAAATGGTTCCACTTCCCATTCGATTGAAGAAGAGAAGGATATAGGTTAAACCATTAATATAAAAACTTATTTATGTGGAGGATTATGGTGTTATTATGCAGTCATATTTTAAGAATATTTGAGAAATGTAGATGAATAAATAAAATTAAAACACTTGGTTAATAAATAAACATCTTATTCAAACAAACGATAAAGGTTTACACAAAAATCATTAAATTGTTGTTTTTTATAAATACTATCCTCTAAGACATGTTAAGTTAAGTAAGAAATTTTTTGGGGTAGGAATTGGCTGAATAAAAAGGATTTATAAGTGTGATGAAAAGAGGGGATGAGGTCCCCTTTTATAAGTGAGTGAAGGGGAACTCTTGGAACTTGTGAAAAAACTTTAATTAATATAAATAAACTTTCATTGATAAAGGGATAGAAACTAAAAAAAATTAAATACGTGATGATTATAGATCTAAATCCTATCATCTTGTTAAACTTGGAAAATATTAGGTGATATTTTCATTCATAGGTTTTGGATTTAACCCCTAGTTAACCCATTTGACTCCTACCAGAGTATCAATGTTTTTTACAAGAATGGTGTCAAGAATGTCACTATAAAAGTAAAAATGACCCATAAATGGATAATGATTGAAATTATAAAACATCTCCCACTAACTTTAATGATTTGTTTTTGGAATTTTAAATATTTTAATAAAACCTTATTCTTCATAAAATAATGTTAATGTCAATTTTGAAACTACTCATTTAATTTGACATTGAAGAGAACGTGATAGAAAACGAATTCGAATCTAATCCTTTTAGATTGACCTAAAACACTAAATTTATCTTGAAATTTCTTAGAATAATATAATTAATTTAAATTATATTACATCCAATATTTTAATTTTTTTTTCTATTAATTGAATAAAAATTATGTCAGTGTTGCATAAGAATTTAATGTGATTATTTAATCAATTAACACTATAAATAAATTTTCATGTTAAAAAATTATTTATATTTTAAATGACCATTTATAACTGAACATATGTTTTTTATCCATATCAAAATAATATTATTGATATTAAAATAACAAAAGTGACATTTTTTATTTATCTTTTTGCATAAATATTAAAAGGTAAAAATCATACCCAAAAGAAAAAAGGACATATAATTGAATATTGTAGGATTATGGAGAAAATATACCCATTAAATGAAATAAAGGAACATTTTAGGAACATTTTCTAGCCTTTATCATATTATTTCTAACATTAATTATGAGATTTATACTTACGGTAGTGATAATTTTTTTACTATGGTTAATATTTATAATGATCTAGAATAAAAGGGACCTACATAAATTTTTGTACCTCATAATTAAAATTTTGAAAAAATTATACATTCAATTTCTAGATGTGGAAGTAATTAATTTTTTATTAAAATGAAAATAGAAATTAAAACATGTTTAAATTTTTTTTTGAAAATAAAAAAGTTTTTATACAAAATTCAACAATAAAATTGATTCCAATGAAATAAATTGTATTATTATTAATATAAGATAACTAATGTTACTTTTAGATCATTATAAAACATAATGTACCATTATAAATTCTTGAAAAAAATATGTTTTTCAATAAAAATTAGTATTTTCACTATTCAATTAAAAATCATTTTTTTTAAATTCCAAAATTTCACCTTAAGTTAAATTTAATATGAAGATTTATAAAATTATTTTAATTTTATAATATAAATTTTATATAATTTCAACTAGTTAATTATAATATTTTACATAAAAATCAATAAAAGTCAATTTTGATGATTAAAATATATTTTTGATGAATAAAATGACTACTGAAAGTTGAGTTATTATTTCATAAGAATTAACTAATAAATTTTTATTGAGTGAGAAATATATATATATTTCACAATATTATTTTTATTATTCATATCTTCAAATTAAATGGATATTTTATAATAGTCAAATTTAAATAATAATATTTTTTTGTTCATTTAAGCTTAGTGTTACGTGTCGTATATGCTATTGAAAATTATGTTCTTTTAAAATATAGGTAAGATAAATTCTACCCCATTTAATATATTTCATCCGTGAATTTCAACTTGGGTCTGATGTAACATCCCAAGTATGTAATGAATAATAGATATTTTTATCTATGCCTATTAATGAATTAGATAGTGTTTTAGAGGCTTAAAATGAAAATAAATCCAATCTTAAGCATGGAATACACTAATATTTTTAAAAGATTGTTTTACTACCTTTTAATGGAAAACCATATTTAAATCTATCTTTTGAAAATTTTATAACCTATGTTTGTCAAAATAAACTTATTCTTTATGATTGGGACATCAAAATTTACTTTGTGTGAATTTTTGGTATTTTTCTGATAAAGTTCATTTTTTAATGAATAGTGAAAAATGTTGTATTTTAATTCAAAACCACTTTTTAATCTAATTTATTTATATGATTATATTATCCTTTGAATTGGTTTTAAAGTGAAATTAGAATATATTTTTACCACTTAATCCAATGGTGGTCATTGGATTCAATTTCACTTTGAAATTCGACTTAAACTAGTGTCAATATTTTGATACTTATTGTTTCATAAAAACATGCTATTTGTCATGACAGCGGGAATTAATTATAAAATTAATTAATGAATCTTATTTTTTTTTAATTTTTTATAATAGACATCATTTTTTAATTCAGAATATCAAATATAGCTTAGGGTGAAGTTTTGGTATTTTTCTAAAAAACTTCAATTTGTAATGAATAGTGAAACCACTTAGTGGTAGTTAAAGAAACTGATTTTTCGTTTAAATGAAACATTGTCACTTCTGTGATTTGATTTTCAAAAATCCGACATACATGGTTGTCATTGATAAGTAAAATGTTGTTCAATGAGATTAAAATAATTTTTTGGTGAATAGTAACTTTTAAGTTCTTAATCGCGATTAGAGGTAATTAGTGTAGTTTAAGGTAAAAATAATATTTTAATAATATGATATGAGCCTGAAACATATCCTACCCTCATTGGATGTGTCATGGCCGACCAAGATAAGACATGGGTCAACTTGGGGACCCCATGGAGCCACTTGGGTTTGGAAATGTCATAAATAACTTTTTATTTAATGTTAAAGTAAAAATAACAAAAACATGATATGTTTTACTAAAACAATTTTTACATGGGGTTATACAAGTCAGATTTTTGATTATAAATAGTCATTGATAAGATAAAAAGATTTCCTACATCATGTTATTTGTTTTATAATTTATAGACTTTAAATAAATTAAATTATTTATGACATCATGATGATGCAGCGATTACCTCATTAATAAAGGGTTTAAATAAAATGAAATGATAATGTAAAATCTATGACCTACACATGTACAAAACCTATTGGATGGGTGGATTTCGAACCCTTATAACCTTACCCTCGAATTATATTTATTTGGTACCTTTTTAATCCGAAAATCATTTTAAAATAAAGTAACATTTCTTTACTTTCCAAGAGTGCCCCTCCTCTCCTCTTATAAAAGGCCCCCACCTCTACCTCCTTACCCACACTCCCAAAGCCTTTGGATCGGCCAAAACCAGCCCATTTTTCTCTCCACATCCCTCTATTACTCCTTTAATCATCACTTTGGGCATAAGTCTTCCCAAGGAATCCTTTGATCTCAAACCAAAAGGGAGTTACCCGATTTTAAGGTAATGTCTTCACTTGAGTCCTTTTATTTTATTTTGCTTCTCCAACCCCCTAAAATATTTTTATTAATTTATTTTGTAACAACTACAGTATCATCAATATACTAGGATGTTGTTATAAGAAGTATTCTAGCTACAATTACACACACCTACATCTAATGGTTAAAGAACATACTGTTTCCGTGGATGGAGAATTTCTGCCTCCCGAAACGATGATTGTTCAACATTATTTTAACACCTTCAAAGGTGGCCATTATGATGACACTATATTTATATATGATATATAATATGTCTATGTTTTCCTTAAGCTTATGTATTTTTCATTTTGGGCATACCTTTATGGTTTCTATTATGGGTAAACACGATATCTTCATTTAAGGAAGTGCGGACTACCACCCCCTCAAAGTGATTTGATTCGTTAATACCATATGTGGGACATATAAAGGATGGAGTTATGATATTATATATGATATTACACTGGAATTATAATATACCTTTATATCATTATGATTCCATTCTATAAAATACGAAATAGAAATGAAATTAGCGTTCATGCGTACGTACGACTTATCGTCTCCATGAACAGTGCATTTCATTTCTTACCTCTAAATGATTATGTAATATTATAAATGCATGTATATACTTTATATATATGATATATACGATATATAAATCATGATTATAATTCTGGATATAATGGATACATGAACAAATTATAATTATAAAGGGTTTATTTTTGACTCAAGTATCAATGATCGTTAAAACGACTACTATTAACTTAAATAATTACATAGTGTTCATGACATGGAAATCAGTGATATAAAAGGAAAAATGAACTTTAAAAAGGTTCTTAAACAAGTAGAAATTAAATCAAGTTTATTATTTAGGAGATTAAAGAACGACCGAGTCAAGTCGGACCCCAGGTATGGGACATCATCTCAATCTCCTTTCATTGAGGCATATTTTGTTTTATACACAACCTTATTTTATACGGTGTATAAAACCCTTTGACTTTTACGTTTATCCAAAAAGAATCTTTTTTATAAGAAGCGTTTTACTAAACGAAAAAAGGGAATGTTTTTGTCATACGTATGCGGCGATAACGACTTCTCCGCCACCGTGACCATTATTTGAGTTTCGGCTTCCTCTACAAGCCATACCTTTTCTTAAAAAGAAAAATAAATACCATGTTTTACTTTTCTTTTATTTTGGTATTGAAAATGGTTTTCATAATGTTTTTATATCAATGTGTTGTATTGATATCTTTTGATTGAAAGGTGTAAATGTTATTTTTCCTTTATGCATGTTTTATGTGATACGATTATGTTGAGGTTCTTGGGAATTATTATGAAGACGGGTGGTTCCATGATAAACTAAGGGCGGTTGAGCTGATATAACTCTCCAATGCATTGGGTAACACGAAGGAGTGAAACATTAAGGTTTCTCCAAAGATATTTAGGGAATATATTGTGATGGGTATTCTAAACGTAACCAAGAGGGTTACTCCCTATGTAAGAATGTTATGAATGCCTCAAGTTACCTTTATGTCTTATGATTTCTATGATTTATTCATGATTTGATATGGTATGTTAAAGTGCCCATGTTTTATGGGTAACGTATGATTTCATTCTTATGTATATATGAACTTATGTTTCCTTTCCATATTTTTATAACCCATGCTGAGCTTTTTATGCTCATCCCATGTTTTTTTGAAATGTTTTTCATAGGTCAAGGGAAAGGTACATAATATGATGATAGTGTCCAGGAAGTGTCAAGAATGAATCCATGTTTTATTTTAAATATGTTTCCATTGATGGGAAAGAAGAATACTATCTTTATGTAACCACTTTGTTTATATGTGGAATGTA
Organism: Viscum album; assembly: GCA_963277665.1. Classification (NCBI taxonomy): domain Eukaryota; kingdom Viridiplantae; phylum Streptophyta; class Magnoliopsida; order Santalales; family Viscaceae; genus Viscum; species Viscum album. The sequence continues at coordinate 1,393,075,467 of OY728160.1, forward strand.
ATGCAAGTTTTATGATCTAATTCTCTAAAACTCTAAACCCGAAAATATCCTCAATGTGTAATCTTGTAATAACTCAAGATTAAGTAAGGTTTAAGGCTGGGGCCTTATAGTTGGTATCAAAGGGAGGTTTATATAACTTTAGGAGTTAGAATTCTATTAAATGATTATCCAAAAAATATTTTTTTATGGTCAAATTGAAGTGATATAGTATTTGAATATTACCATGTTGCTTCATCTAAGAAATGTTTGTTCAGAATGGTTTTCCGCAGAGGAAACATGGAAGCAGTGCTAGGAAGGCATGCAGAAGGAAATAACCTTCCGAATCAGCATCCTAAGATGGTCATAATTGGAACTGAACAGTTTGTTGCAGTAATGGAGTAGTTGACTCAAGCGATAAATTGTGGTGGTATCCATGCACGAGATCAGCCAGATCAACCATAGAGGAACATGTCAGTGGTGGAACATTTCATGAGGAAACATCCCCCATTATTCAGAGGATCATCTGACCATGTGCTAGCTGAAGGGTGGATTAAAGCACTGGAGAAGATTTTCGATGTCATGGGGTGTTCAGACAATCAAAAGGTTAGTCTTGCTATTTACTGTTTGGAGGGTGAAGCAGATCAGTGGTGGTTGATGGTTAAAAATATCAGGGATGCTGATGAGATTGATGCTCTCGACTGGGATGAATTCAAAGGTATGTTTCATGAAAAGTTTTTTCCTAAGGATGGAAAAACAATTCTTGGAATTGAGGCAAGAGGAAGACTCAGTGGCTACCTATGAAGAAAGGTTCACTCGATTGGCAAGGTATGATCCAAATTTTATCTGAGACCTTGACAGTAAAATCAATCGTTTTTACTCAGGATTAAAGCCAAAATATCGAAGGGCATTAGCTTCTCGTGAGTTTAAAAGTTATGAAAATATTGTTCGATGTGCTGAGAAGGAGGAAATGGAGTTTGTCGATGATCAAGTGTTCTATAACAACCAGCAGAAGAAGAGACCAAGGTGGCAGGAGAAAGGGAATAATTCTTCAAAAAAGTCTGATGGTAAGAAATCTAAGTTTCCATTTTGTGATAAATGTGGAAAAAGGCATGATGGGGAATGTCTTCTGAATTATGGAAAGTGCTACCGATGTGGTAATATGGGACATAAGGATCGTGATTGCACTGAAAATGATCAAGGTCAAGGTAAGATCAAATTTGATTTACAGTTAGTGAAATGTTTTAAGTGAAATGAGATGGGTCACTATGAAAACGAGTGTCCTACAAAGAGCTTGAGTGATGGGAAGCAATTAGACTACATGCAGAAAGGGGTGGTGAAATCCTTTGCAACTACTTCAGCAGATGTCGGGCCATCAAATGAAGTTGTATCTGGTAATTTGTTTGTTTTTTCAGATTATTCCAGTGTGTTGTTTGATTCGGGGTCTACACATTCTTTCATCTCTGAAACCTTTGCTAGTAAAATGGGAATACCATCTCAATAAATGACTCCTGAACTTTTGGTAAAAACACCTGGGGGAAATGTTGAGGCAAAAAGAATTTATAAGAATCTTCCTATCCTTATCTGTGGAAGGAACCTACTTGAAAACCTTATTGTTCTACCTCTAGTAGAGTTTGATGTTATCCTGGGTATGGATTGACTCTCTATTTACCATGCTAAGATTGACTGTAGAGATAAAGAAGTTTCTTTTCAGAAAGACTATCAGTTTGTGTAAAAGAATGAACCCTTACTTTTGATAACTTATCAAGAGGCCAAGAAACTTGTAAAAGATGGAAATGAATGTTACCTTGCACACATTGTTGAAAACAAGGGAACTGTTCAGATTAATGATGTGCCAGTGGTAAATGAGTATCCTGATGAGTTTCCTGGAATAATACCAGATCAGGATGTTGAGTTTACTGTTTACTTAGTTCCTAATGCTAAGCCAATTTGAAAACCCCCTTATCAAATGCCTCAAATTGAACCTTTATAGTTGAAGGAGCAATTGCAAGATTTATTAGAGAAATGTTTCATTCGACCTAGCACATCACCATGGGGTGATCCTGTTTTATTTGTTAAAAAGAAAGATGGTTCTATGATACTTTTCATTGATTATAGAGCCTTGAATAACATCACTGTTGAGAACAAATATCCTTTGCCTCATATCGATGATTTGTTTGATCAGCTCTAGGGAGCTTAGTATTTTTCAAAGATTGACCTGAGATCGAGGTACCATTAGCTGAAGGTAAAGGAAGCAGATGTTCTGAAGAATGCGTTTCGTACAAGGTATGGCCATTATGAATGTGTAGTAATGCCTTTTGGGCTAACCAATGCACCTGCTGTATTCATGGTCTTAATGAATAGAATTTTCCATGAGTTCTTGGATAAGTTTTTGGTGGTTTTCATTACTGATATTTAGGTGTTTTCTAAATGTAAAGAGGAGCATGAAATACATTTAAGGGTTATCTTGAAAACCTTAAAATAAAATAAACTGTATGGAAAATTCAGAAAGTGTGAGTTTTGGTTTCAACAAATTTCTTTCCTTGGTCACATTATTTCTTAGGATGAGATAACTATTGATCCTGCAAAAAAAAAGTTGTGGAAGACTGGCCAAGACCCACAAATGTAACTGAGATTTGTAGCTTCCTTGGTTTGGCAGGCTATAACCGAAGGTTTGTTAGAAATTTTTCACGGTTATCTAGTCCAATGACTAATCTAACTCGGAAGGGTGTTGAGTTTATCTGGGAAAAAGAATGTGATGATTGTTTTCAGGAATTGAAAAGAAGATTGGGGAATGCTCCAGTTTTGGGACTACCTTCCAGTAATGGTGAGTTTTTTATATATAGTGATGCTTCATTGATAGGACTTGGTTGCATCCTAATGTAGAATGATCAGGTAATTTCTTATGCTTCACGACAGTTGAAAACTCATGAGGTAAATTACCCTACACATGATTTGGAATTAGCTGCTGTTATTTTCACTTTAAAAATTTGGAGGCATCATTTGTGTGAAGTAAAGTGTGAAATATATACCGATAAAAAAAGTTTAAAGTATATATTCACTCAGAAATAATTGAAAATGAGACATAGTAGAGGACTAGAATTAATCAAGGATTATTGTTTTACAATTCATTACCATCCTGGAAGAGAAAATAAAGTGGCTGATGCTTTGAGTCGAAAAAGTAATGCTTCATTAGCAATGTTGAATTTGGAATGTGATCCTTTGGTTAATGATTTGATGAACTTTGGCATAGAAGTTTTTGGTGCAGGAAGTTCTTCTGTTTTGTTTCAGGTATCAGTGAGATCATCTCTATCTGACAGAATCAAGCAAGCACAGAAGTAAGACAGTGAGATGCAGAAAAAGGTAGAGTTGGTTTAGAAGGGTAAGTTTCCTGAATTCAACATTGATAATGATTGCGTTTTGAGATTTGGGAAGAGATTGTGTGTGCCTTGTGATTCACATTTGAAGAGAGAGTTGTTATGTGAAGCTCATAGTTCTCCGTTTTCAGTTCATCCTGTCATTACTAAGATGTACAGAGATCTGCGGGAGTATTACTGGTGGGATGTAATGAAAAGAGATATTGCTGATTTTATTGTGAAGTGTTTGACATGTCAACAGGTTAAAGTAGAGTGGTAGTTACCGAAAGGGATGCTTCAGCCTTTACCAGTGCCAGAGTGGAAATGGGAGAATATATCCCTGGACTTTGTTGTGGGATTACCGAAGACATCTCGAGGTAATAATGCAATCTGGGTTATTGTTGATCGCTTGAATAAATCTGCTCATTTCCTTGTTATACGAGATACTTTTTCCCTAGATCAACTTTCCTGTTTGTATCCTAAAGAGATAGTCAGGTTACATGGAGTTCCCCACTCAATTGAATCTGATCATGATCCCAGGTTCACTTCTAACTTTTGGAAAGGCCATCAGAAGTCGTTGGGTACTGAATTAAATTTTAGTACAACATTTCATCCTCAATCAGATGGGCAGTCAGAATGAACAATTCAGACCTTGGAGGATATGCTACGAGATTGTTCTATGGATTATCAGGGAAGTTGGGACCAAGATCTTTCTTTGGTTGAATTTTCATATAATAACAGTTTTCATTCTAGTATACAGATGACACCATTTCAGGCATTATATGGGAAGCGGTGTCGAACTCCAGCTTTCTATGATGAAGTGGGTGAAAGGAAGTTGATGGGACCAGAATTGGTAGAAGAGATGGCAGAAAAAGTTCAGCTGATTCAGAAAAACATGAGAACTGCTTAGAGTAGGCAGAAGAGTTATGCAGACAACAGGAGGAAGGATCTTACTTTTGAGGTAGGTGATCATGTTTTTCTCAAAGTCTCACCATGGAAAAGTGTGATGATATTTGGTAAGAAAGGAAAGCTGAGTCCAAGGTTCATTGGACCATAAGAAATTCTGGATAGAATTGGATCAGTTGCATACCGGGAGGCTTTACCTCCGAGTTTATCTCAGGTACACAATGTTTTTCACGTTTCGATGTTGAGAAAGTATATGCCAGATCCATCTCATGGTTTGAGTCCAAAGGTAGTTTAGGTGGATGAGAACCTATCTTATGAGGAACAACTGGCCCAGATTCTTGACCACAGGGAGCAAGTTTCATGGAATAAGGTGATTAGTCAGGTGAAGGTTTTGTGGAAAAACCACATGATGGAAGAGGCAACATGGGAATCTGAAAATGCAATGAGGGATAAGTACCCCCATTTATTCGATAAGTAAATAAATTGCGGGGACGCAATTTTCTAAAGGAGGGAAGGATGTAACATCCCAAGTAAGTAATGAATAATAGATATTTTTATCTATGACTATTAATGAATTAGATAGTGTTTTAGAGGCTTAAAATGAAAATAAATCCAATCTTAAGCATGGAATACACTAATATTTTTAAAAGATTGCTTTACTTCCTTTTAATGGAAAACCATATTTAAATCTATCTTTTGACAATTTTATAACCTATGTTTGTCAAAATAAACTTATTCTTTATGATTGGGACATCAAAATTTACTTTGTGTGAATTTTTGGTATTTTTCCGATAAAGTTCATTTTTTAATGAATAGTGAAAAATGTTGTATTTTAATTCAAAACGTCTTTTTAATCTAATTTATTTATATGATTATATTATCTTTTGAATTTGTTTTAAAGTGAAATTATAATATATTTTTACCACTAAATCCAATGGGGGTCATTGGAATCAATTTCACTTTAAAATTGGACTTAAACTAGTGTCAATCTTTTGATACTTATTGTTTCATAAAAACACGCTATTTTTCATGACAGTGGGAATTAAATATTAAATTAATTAATGCATCTTATATGTTTTGAATTTTTTAAAATAGACATCATTTTTGAATTCAAAATATCAAATATAGCTTAGGGTGATGTTTTGGTATTTTTCTGAAAAACATCAATTTTTAATGAATAGTGAAACCACTAAGTGGTAGTTAAAGAAACTGATTTTTCATTTAAATGAATCTTTGCCACTTCTGTGATTTGATTTTCCAAAATCCGACATACATGGTTGTCATTAAGAAGTAAAATTTGGTTCAATGAGATTAAAATAATTTTTTGGTGAATAGTAACTTTTAAGTTCTTAATCGCGATTAGAGGTAATTAGTGTAGTTTAGGGTAAAAATAATGTTTTAATAATATGAGATGAGCTTGAAACATGTACTACCCTCATTGGATGTGTCATGGACGACCAAGAAAATCCATGAGTCAACTAGGGGACCCCATGGATCCACTTTGGTTGGGAAATGACATAAATAACTTTTTATTTAATGTTAAAGTAAAAATAACACAAACATGAAATGTTTTACTAAAACAATTTTTACATGGGGTTATACAAGTAAGATTTTTTATTATAAATATTAATTGAATAGATAAAAAGATTTCCTACATCATGGTATTTTTTTATATAATTTTTAGACTTTAAATAAATTAAATTATTTTTGACATCATGATGATGCAGTGATTACCTCATTAATAAAGGATTTAAATAAAATGAAATGATAATGTAAAATATATGACCTACACATTTCCAAAAACTATTTTATGGGTGGATTTCTAACCCTTATCACCTTAACCTCGAATTATATCAATATTGTACCTTTTTAATCCAAAAATCATTTTAAAATGAAGTAACATTTCTTTAATTTCCTAGAGTGCCCCTCCTCTTCTCTTATAAAAGGCCCCCACCTCTACCTCCTTACCCACACTCCCAAAGCCTTTGGATCGTCCAACCCCTTCCAGTTTTGTCTCTCCACATCCCTCTATTACTCCTTGAATCATAAATTTGGGCAGAAGTCTTCCCAAGGAAGCCTTTGAGCTCAAACCAAAGGGAGATACCCGATTTTAAGGTAATGTCTTCACTTGAGTCCTTTTGTTTTATTTTTCTTCTCCAACCCCCTAAAATCTTTTTATTCATTTATTTTGTAACAACTACAGTATATTCAATATACTAGGATGTTTTTATAAGAAGTATTAGAGCTACAATTACACACACCTATATCTAATGGTTAAGGAACATACTGTTTCCGTGGATGGCGAATTTCTGCCTCCCGAAACGATGATTGTTCAACATTATTTTAACACCTTCAAAGGTGGCCATTAAGATGACACTATATTTATATATGATATATAATATGTTTATGTTTTCCTTAAGCTTCTGTATTTTTCATTTTGGGAATAACTTTATGGTTTCCATTATGGGTAAACACGATATCTTCATTTAAGGAAGTGCGGACTACCGCCCCCTCAAAGTGATTTGATTCGTTAATACCATATGCGGGACGTATAAAGGATGGAGTTATGATATTATATATGATATTACACTGGAATTATAATATACCTTTATATCATTATGATTCCATTCTAAAAAATACGAAATATAAATGAATGTAGCGTTCATGCGTACGTACAACTTATCGTCTCCATGAACGGTGAATTTCATTTCTTACCTCTAAATGATTATGTAATATTATAAATGCATGTATATACTGTATATATATGATATATATGATATATACATCATGATTATAATTCTGGAAATAATGGATAAATGAACAACTTGTAATTATAAAGGGTTTATTTTTGACTCAAGTATCAATGATCGTTAAAACGACTGCTATTAACTTAAATAATTACATAGTGTTCATGACATGACAATTAGTGATATAAAAGGAATAATGAACTTTAAAAAGGTTCTTAAACAAGTAGAAATTAAATCAAGTTTATTATTCAGGAGATTAAAGAACAACCGAGTCAATTCGGACCCGAGGTATGGGACTTCGTCTCAATCTCCTCTCATTGAGGCATATTTTGTTTTATACACAACCTTCTTTTATACGGTGTATAAACCCCTTTGACTTTTACGTTTATCCAAAAGGAATCTTTTTTATTCGAAGCGTTTTACTAAACAAAAAAAGGGAATGTTTTTGTCATACTTATGCGGCGACAACGACTTCTCCGCCGCCGTGACCATTATTTGAGTTTCAGCTTCTTCTACAAGCCATACCTTTTTTAAAAAGAAAAATAAATACCATGTTTTACTTTTCTTTTATTTTCGTATTGAAAATGGTTTTCATAATGTTTTTATATCAATGTGTTGTATTGATATCTTTTTATTGAAAGGTGGAAATGTTATGTTTCCTTTATGCATGTTTTATGTGATACGATTATGTTGAGCTTCTTGGGCATTATTATGAAGATGGGTGGTTCTGTGATAAACTAAGGGCTGGTGAGCCCGATATAGCTCTCCAACGCATTGGGTAACGCGAAGGAGTGAAACGTTAAGGTTTCTCTGAAGAGATTTAGGGAATATACTATGATGGGTATTCCAAACGTAACCAAGAGGGTTACTCCCTACGTAAGAATGTTATGAATGCCTCAAGTTACCTTTATGTCTTATGATTTCTATGATTTATTCATGATTTGATGTGGTATGTTAAAGTGCCTATTTTTTATGGGTAAAGTATGATTTCATTATTATGTATATATGAACTTATGTTTCCTTTCCATATTTTGATAACCCATACTGAGCTTTTTATGCTCATTCCAAGTTTTTTTGAAATGTTTTTCACAGGTCAAGGGAAAGGTACATGATATGATGATAGTGTCCAGGAAGTGTCAATAATGAATCCATGTTTTATTTTAAATATGTTTCAATTGATGGGAATGAAGAATACTATCTTTATGTAACCACTTTGTTTATATGTGGAATGTAATGCAAGTTTTATGATCTAATTCTCCAAAACTCTAAACCCGAAAAGATCCTCAATGTGTAATCTTGTAATAACTCATGATTAAGCAAGGTTTAAGGCTAGGGCCTTATAACTAATAATGAAAGGTATGATATTAAAAAGTAGTTTTGTTTTAAACCCACAACGTAAAAGGGTTAACAAAACAACATCTTTAAAACAAGGATAAGGAAATAAGAATGTCATATAGAATAACACTTAACTTGGTTTCCAAATAGGTGAAAATTTATGGGAAGTGAAAATATGGAAATGGAAGATAAAGATATTATCTAAATAATTACGTAGATTTATATAAATCATTGATCACAAGAAAGTGTATGATTAATATAAAATTGAAGACCTAAAATCTTTAAATCAATGAGTTAAAAGACCATTAATTCATCATAGAAGAATGTAATAGGATAAATTTTTTTTTCTCAATATTCTTTTCTATGATTTTTCGAATTCATTTACCATATATACTGATAATATAATAAATATACTCACTTGAAAAGTAAAATTCCATAATTTAATAAATTTTTAACATAATCACATATGATTCTCCAAATGATGTGTATTTAAGATGAATTCCTCAAGCATGAATCAAAAAAATAAAATTATAATGGTTCACTTAATCAATAAAATTATAACAAGTTATTCTTCCTATCACCATTAACTAAAATAAAAACGTTTAGAATAATATAATATAGTAAAAAAAGAATAAATCTTCAAATGAAGAAAGAAAACATTATTCTACAAAGCCTGAACAATATAAATCAATGATCAACATAAATTTTTTTATGAAATAATAACCCTACAATTACTCATAATATTCCATACAAAGATTGAAACCCCATGATTAGAATGATTTTATCATATATTCTTCCAAGGTAAATTTTACATTTATCTCCAAATAACATCAATCACTCATAATGTATCAAACTAGAAATTAATACTCCCTAATCATATATTTCAGAAGATATGATATTCATTTCAATAAATAACCTGTATCCCTATAAATCCACATTAAAATCATTTATATGCATCCAAAATGAAATTCAATCCTCATTCCAAAACTAAAATACCATAACATTTTATTTACCACAGTCATATAATGTTCCCATAATTTTAAATTGATATTATTCAGGAATAACATTAATTACATAATCACCAAATAACTTTTCAATACCATAGTTATCTTTTTTTAACTATATTCAACTTATTCTTTATCTATCAAATCATTTAGGGAAAACAATGAAAACAACTAGGAAATCATGTACACTAGTTGTAGGAATTACTCCCATATCTCCATTCAGTTGTGGGTTCAAGCCCTACAACCTTTCTAGATGCAATGAGTTATCACCCAACATGTGGGATATCCATTTTCTAAAACTATATTAGTATAATTCCTATAACATTCCTAATAATATTATTAACAACCTCAAAAATAACCTTAATATGTTCAACATTAAAAAATGTTTTAACCATAATGGTTATCTCATACCTTTCAGATTACACTACCAAAAATATGTTATAATTCTTTCAAAATAATACTTTATGTTAAACCAAAGGGTTATATATTCCTGAACCCAATAAAACATCTCTTAAAATATATATAGTCACCATAAAATCCAATCACATAAAAACTCAATATGGATTGTCTTCACCATTAAACTTTTGATCAATGTTAAAAATATAAAATGATGACGGTAACCATAAATATAATGATAAAATCACATGAAAACATCCTAATAACAAAAAAATTCGAGACCGTTCCTTTGACACCAACTATATTCACATATAATTAAATCAATATTTATTCTTGATTTTTTAATTAAGAATTAACTATATTACATCTCCAAGATCATTATGGTTTAAAGTTGTAGAGAATTAGTCTATAACACTTATTTATCAAATACATATATTAATAAGTGGAAACATTTATTTAGTATCCATTTACCAAAAATATACAACTATTAAAAAGAAACACAATTTATTTTTAGAGAAAATATTCAAAACTTTAAACATGATTTCTTATTTTCTTATAACCCTCCATAAATGATGGGAAAAATATTTTACAACATGGGATGAGAAAAAAAATATTAGTAAGGGACCTAAAATAAGAAACCCATTAGTCTATTGAAAAATGAAAACCCAAGAAATAAATCATATCCACATGAGTAACACAATTTTTTTCTCAAATACACACATTAAAACAAATTGAAAGAAATTGGAAACCCTTTTATGAAACTTTGAGCATATTATTAATAATCCTTGTTAAACTCATATGTTAAATAACAAGATCATAGTTAAATCCATAGGATAATCCACATTGATCAACTCGCTCATTGACTTTGAAGACAATGAACATTACCCAATGCATTAGAGACCTATAATGGGTATCACTCATCATTTAAGAAATATCAGGCACACTCGTTCCTCATATATTTTTCTCAAGCTTCATATTATGAATAATTTTTTTTCATTCATATTTTAATCATAAAACCCATGAAAAAGTAATTTAATCCCATATCCAAAGCACTTTTAAATATTTAGATATAATTTATTTTATAAAAAACATTTTAAAAACTAAAATACATAAAACATTTGGGATAAAAGGTTTATATTTTAAGTTAATGTGTTATAATTTAAGTTTAAATAAACATTAAATAATTTTTATAGTAGAGGAAAAATACATTTACTCTATTTAAGTTAAAATAGAACATTTCTTTTGTCTTTCTGGAGAAATTAAAAATATTATGTACAAAATATATTTAAAGATTCATTTTGAAAACATTTTAGTGTTTGTAAAAAGAAACATTAAATTTCCTTTATAATTCATCTATTTCTATAAATATATAATTGATTTTCATGAATAATTACATGGAGGAAAAACAATTTGAGAATAAATCTCCTAGACAATTCAAAACATGATTATAAAATGAAGTGTCCCTTTCCTCATGTTCGACATGTAACATATGTTCTTTATCATCCTAAAAAAATATAATTATGTAAATTATTAAAATTCTTAATAAAAATTTTCATGCTAATTATGCATTATATTTTATTTAATACCATGCTATTCCCAATTACTTGATCAATTTATGTCATGTCGGTCATTTTGATGATATTATACTCATTTGTCCAAATTGACAATGATAAGATGAAAAAAATCAAATCGTTCATTATTTTATGAAATAATGAATAATAAAATTTTAATAATTATTATATTATAAATTTAAAACCAACAATGAAATATGGTTATTAAAAAGAACTACATTAGGATGATAGAGACAGTAGGTCATACGTATGCATAAGTAACATTTTCATTTTTAAACGATTATAAAGGAAATAAGGTAGTTATTATATTAAAAACATTTAATTATCATTATATCATAAATATCATATTATTTATTTAAATATACTTATATATTCAATCTAATAAATTCAGTGATGAAAATTGAATCAAATCATTTCATGGAGGTGGTTAATCACACGTGTGCATGAACGATGTTATTAGTATTTAATAGATGAAAGGGTAATAAATTATATAATATATTTTCATTAAATTATTTTTAATATATCATTAATATAATATATTTATATAAATAACTTAAATACTTCATTATAATATTCCATTGGAGGAAATGATGGAAAATGAATTATATCAGTTCGCAAGGCGATAGTCCTATGTACACATTAATGATGGTTTCACTTATTATTTGATGGTAGAGGATATAAATATTGGTTATCAAATTTACATAACAACATAAATATATATTTAATATAATATTTTATAATTTCATCACTTTTTAGGGATATTTTGAGGAGGTACGAGATGAAATAAAATGAAAATTCTTGATTAAGAACTATGCCTCTTCTTCAGAACACCCCTTAAGGTTTACAAAAAAATAATTCCTATGGTGGTATTATGTTTAAAACAGGGGATATAGGACATGGGTAGGAATATAAAGACTTTTTTTGGATTCATATTTTCTAAAATTGATTTTGAATTGTGGTGAGAGGAGGAGAGGAGTTTACCTTTTTTAATTAAAGGGAAGGGAACTAATGGAATTTCATAAAATATAAAACTAATATAAAATAATTATCATTGAAGAAAGTATTTAAATAGAGTTAATTTGAATATAGTATGAGTACGGTTTGGATTCCTCTCTTTAAATAAATTTTTGGACAAGTTTATGTGATTTTTTAATCTTTATCTTTTGGTTTTAACCCCTATGAACCCTTTTTAATCTTATAGTTGTATCAATTTTTTTAGAATAATATAATCCTGAATGTAACTATATATAGGAAAAAAATTCCATAAATAAACCATGAATGATATTATCTCTCATATCACATTCAATTTTCCAAGGATAATAATTTTTGTAATTTTAAATCATTTAATAATACATTAGTTACTATAAAATACCATTAATGTAAATAATGAAACTATTAGGTTAATTTCACTTTGAAAACAACAAGATAGAAAATTAATATGAATATAATCCTTTTAAACCACCACATATTGTTATATTTATCTTGTCACGACCCACTCCCTCCAAAGACACCCCTCCAGGCCTGGAAATGAAGAAAGGGAGATAATTTCCCCATGATTCCCGCCTCTAGTAGCCACTAGGTTGGATACTAGCACCAAGGGTACAAAAATATCACCATATAGAAGGAATTTCACTTTATAAAGAAACACGATTGAGAGTTAAGATGAATTATCAAAAAAAACCCATAAATTGATAAGTAAACCAAAAACCATACCACAATGCTTGTATAATTAGATTTGATACAAATGAAACAAAATCTCTAAAGTAAAATACCCAAAAGTGAAGCCAAAGCTGCGATACAACAACCATCCCATGGCCTGATCTTGTAATGTCCGGCAAGGCCCTTTTAATCCTCTTAGAAACCTAAAAACAATTTTATACATGTAGGGTGAGCATACAAGTATACACATTAGAAAAACCAAAGTCTCTAATGCACATTTGAAAGGATAATACCAATGCACCAGTGAGACAAAGTAGAACCAAAGAACACCTAAAAAGGTATTCTAACCATACCAAATTCATTAAGGAACACTCACTAAATAATTCAAACCATGTGATGTAATATAAATAAATCACCTCGATGATAGAGTACCTTTCACCACTTTCCCACTATTTAGCCACTCTCACACCCCAATGGAAAATGTTCTGGCCCTCCCACATCTTCCGAATATTCCACATCACAACCCATCCACACACACCTGATCAATAAACCATAACACATCCCACCCTCAAACACCTGATCCACAACCACATCACACCCCACCCACACACAGCCAGGACATAAACCACATCACATTTAACCCCTACACACACCTAGGACACAAAACAACATTCCGCCCACATAAACTTGTGCAAATGATCACATATCATCCTAAATACACTGAGGAAATCACAACATATCTCACCCAGAAGACACCTTGGAAAGCACAACACAACCCTCCTGCACAAAATTGGGCCTCAAATCTCCCCAAACCATCCCAAAGAATCTTTTCCCATCACCACCTGGAAGAGGGATCATGAAAGAGCGGGTGGACTGACATCCATCCTACTACTGGGATGTCGGGGAAAGACACCCCCTGCGTAACTATGTGGGTGTTCGACACGTAGTTCTCAACAAGGATAGGGTGTATATAGAATTCACAAGAATATATAGAGTATATATATATGGAAATCAACACAATCCCAAACTACGGGTTTACAAATAAATTCACTAACCAACTCACGTTTTCCCTAATTTGACACTACCTATAAATTCACAATTTCACACAAATAGAACACAATAAAGAATTAGTTTTCAAAAATTATTTATCAGCTAGCCAATATCTGGATTTTACCATTTCAACATGTTACCTTAATATTAATTCATTTACCATCCACACTTACCATTAAACTACCCTGGAATAACACATATCAAACAACACTGAAAAAATCATTTTAGAAGGTGAAGAGCCATGACAATTTCCCACAACTACACATTTCCTCTCCATTCAACAAACATCCATTGCACATCACATATCAATCCTTGAGATATGGGTGATGATTTATACATGTTAATCATAGAGAATATTTAGTATAATTACCCATACAAATCACTATTTTCCTTGTTAAATGTCATACTACCCAAACCACCATACCAACCAAAACAAAGACCCCAACTCACAACCACATCCAACAACAAATTACAGTACAACCAGTTTCGTAGCCCTGCTACATAATCACACCATGACCATCACTACCCCACTTTACAACCACATTCCATCCACTCCCCCACATTTAAAAAACATGGAAAATCACATATCAAATCACAAAAAAAACATCTTATAGGTTCACAAGACCATTTATCAAATTATATTACTTTTATTTGTGGTGTTATCACACAAACCAAATCTTGGGGAAATTGATTCATTAGACAGGTGTAAATAATCATACAATGTCAATTTTAAGGGTGATACCAAACAATATCAATCATGAAAAAACCATAAATGACATAACCAGCATAAGTGAAGCCCCCACTGGACACAATTTTTAGTGGGGTGTTTAGCCCATACAAACACAATATCACAATCAATATCAAAGCTGTAAAAAAATGGGAATCAAACCCAATTACCCATTTCAATTTCACTTATCGAATTATTTATCTTTGAATAATCTTGTACAACAATAATCCATAGGTAAAAAAAATAAAAACCCTCCTACATGATGAAAAATTAATGAGAAACATAGGAAATCCTACCTCAGGGAAGCTTTTTTCACCGTTGGGTGTGGAAGAACACCTGAAAACCAAAGCTGTACCACAAGGAACTATAGATAAACCTACACCACATACCATGATCATCAAAGACAACCTAACACATACCCCAAAACAAAGGAACCACCATAGTGGATCCCTAGGAGAATAATGGAATAAATCAGATGATGAAGAGGATAAAACTCACCACAAAGAAACTCTAGATCACCAGCAAACAACCACTGGGATCGATGAATAAATGAGGGAGGAGTAAGGCTCTAAGAAAACCTCGGCACACCTAGGGTTTTCCCAAAATGATAGTCAAAAGTGATCATGACTTAATGAATAATTTTTATCCCAAAATAATTTTTTAAACTACACTAGATCAAAGTATTACATGACATGTAATATCCTTTCACATCATGTAATAACTAGGGTTCAGTTTCTATTGAAAAACAAGTTGCCTATTTACTATTTAACCATGAAAACATATAAATTTTGAACTTCCCTGAAAAATCCATGAAACTAAGTTCATGTCATGTAATACACTTACACGATGTGTAACCCCTAAAACTGCTTTACCACACCTCCATATTCTAATGAAAACTCCTGAAACCTCCTCCAAAAAACACTAATAAGATAAACCAAAAAAGTAATGGGATAGGAAGGCATAGAACATTGCATCAGATACCTCTAAAATGATTATTGTCCTTTAGAATCATAAAACAAAACTGAAAAAAACTAGTCTGAAAAACCACCCCATGGGATATCTCTCAGGAGTCTCTCCACACCTCAAATGTTATAACCAACCATACACACCAACCCAAATGACCAGAAAAACACTATTCACAACCACATCATCACAATAACAAGGAAGCTCCTCTTAAATAACCACACTATCACACAACCACTGCAAAACCATCCAAAACTCCGCACAACCCAACCATCAACCACTATAACCAATGAACCACACCATCTTGAACACACAAATCCGGGAAATTTGTCTTCTATGTCGAGATAATATCCTCTCTAGGTGGAACTAACTCACCTGAATGGTTTTAATCATGTTTTAGTTAATTAATATTGATTATAAATCAGGTCCTCCCATTTTAATATGTTATTATGTTATCAAAAATCACACCACATTCATAAAAAACAATTGAAAATAACCCAATTCATAAAACAAAAAAGTGTCAAAATTCACACGAGAGAGAAAAAAAGGACAAAGAAAAACTCAGAAAAAATTCAGGTACTTGGTACACATATACATATTTTTCTCCCAATTACTCTCCTCTTAGACACTATGTCTCCACAACACACAAACCAAAGTAATGGTCTACCCATGTAACACCTTCTCTTGAAAATTTTGGATCCCTACTGGCCACTCAAAAAATTCCTTGTCATCCTCAATATCCAACTATCCCCATTCAATGATATGGGAGTAATTATGAAGGTACCGATGAAGCTGAAAGACTTGGAAGACATTAGGGATCCTCTCTAACCATGGTTGAAATTCCAACCAACATGCCACCTCACCAAATCACCCCAACACCTCAATGGGTCTTACAAACCTCGGAGAAAGCTTTCTCCCTTTGCCAAACCTCTATTACCCATGTTGCGGGGAAACCTTCAGGAGAACATGATCCCCAATATCTAACTCCAAGGGCCTCCTCCTATGATGAGTATAAGATTTATTCTAGTCCTATTCTCATTTAATCCTCTCATGAACAAGATGGACTATCTCTATCATGGTCTGCACCACCTTGGGACAAAAAACAACCATCTCCCCAAACTCTATCCAATAAAATGGTGAATGAAACAATATTTTGTAAAAATCATAAAATAGATCCATGTCAAAGGAATATTTATAGATATTATTATAAGAAAAATCCACCAATGGGAGGTGTCTTATCCCAGATCCACCAAAATCCAAGACTTATACCTACAACACATGCTTTAGTGTCTGAATAGTCCATTTTTTATGCCCATTTGTGTGGGGGTGGAAAGCAGAATTGAGGTGTAAATGGGTGCCAAAAGAATGATGAAATCCCCTCCAGAATCTTGAGGTAAAGTTTGTGTCTTGATATAATACAATGGACCTCTTAACCCCATAAAACTGGACCACCTCATCCTTGTACCTCTTATCCAAGGAATCCTCTATTCCAGAATCCTTGATTGCTTAGAGGTGAGAAGATTTCATCAACCACTATTACATAGATAGAACCACAACCTAACTATGCTATGGGAAAACCTATGATAAAATACATCAATATTTCATCCCATTTTCTATTGGGAACATCCAAGGGCTAAAAAACCTCCAGGAAAACAATGATCGACCATTACTTACTAGAAAACCAAACACCCTTCCACAAACTTTGCCACTTCCTATTTCATATCTGGCCACTAAAACCGAACCCTCAAGCCATGGTACATCTTAAACATTCTGAATTTTACCTACAAAGGCGAGTTATGAAATGAAAAATGACTCCCTTCTTCTTCACTACTATAATGAAAAACTTTCCACATAACAACATCTGGTTCTAACCATACTTCAACCATCCATCAAGAACATCACCGTGGATAATTCGATCATGTAATAGTTATGCCTATGAGTCTCCCCCCTAAGACTCTTCCAAATAATGAATCAGAGAAGACTGAATCTTCTTTTGAAATAGAAATCCTCTACCACCATCAACTCTTGTTTCTAAGTGCATGGTTTCCAACTCCTACATCACTCTTTAAGTATCCCTACTCAAAGCTTCTAGGAAAATATATACCTACGACTATTGTGATCCATGAAGAACACAGAGTGATCCCTAATGAGGTAATACCCCCATAATTTGAGTGCAAAAACATCTATTTCTAGCTTCAGATCATGGGTGTCATAGTTACGCTCTTGGGGATGTAACTGCGTAGATCCATAAGAGATCACTTCCCATTTACACATCAAGACACATCCCAATCCTAGATGAGAAGAATTAAAGAACACCACAAAAATAAATCCTTCCTCAAGAAACCAGAGAACCAGATAACTAACCAATTTCCCCTTCAGGTAACCAAAAACTACCTAACACTGATCAATCCATACAAAATCATGACCTTTCTTGGTTAAAGTTATCAATAATGTTTCATGTCAAGAGAAATCGAGTAATAACCTATGATAATAGTCTTCATGACCAAGAAAATTATGAACTTATACCACTCAATTTGGTGCTTCCCAAGAAAAAAACGCTTCTCACATCAATGTGTCTACTACCACACCCAATTGAGACAACATATGCCTAAAGAAAAGCACTTCTCGTGTCCAGAATTTACACTTGGAAAAATTTCCATAGATCTGGTAGCACTGAAGAACATGAAAGATAGTTATAAGATTCTCTACATGATCCTCCTATGAATTAGAGTAGATTAAGATATCATTGATTAATATGATGAAGAACCAATCGAGGAACACAAATAACATGGTGTTCATAAGCCCCATGAACTTGGATAGTGATTTAGTTACATCAAACAACATGACTACAAAGTAGAAGTTCCCATACATACATCTGAAAGTAGTCCTTAGGATCTCAACCTCCTTCACCATCAACTGGTGATATCCAGACAACTGATCAATCTTAGGAAACAAACATTCACCTCTTAGTTAGTCAAAAATATCGTATATCCTTGGAAGAGGATAATGATTTTTGGACATCACCTGATCCCACCTCTGTTAGTCGATACACAATCTTAGTCCATGATCCTCATTCTTGGAGAATTACATTTGATAACCCCACATTGAAATAATTGGTTGGATAAAACCCTTCTTCATTAGATCATCTATTTAAATCCTCAACTCATGCAACTCAAAAGTTACATCTGATAAGGGTCCATAAAAATTGGATAAGAATTTGGATGTAAGTCTATCTTGAACTCAACATCACATTGAGGGGGTATCATCACAAACTCCATTAAAAAAACCCAGGAACTACCCAATGACCCAAGTAATATCTATCATATTAGTGTATACTAATTCCATTAGAAACTCAACCAATAAGTAGATAAGGGGATACACATGTTGAGGAACCACCTGATATCCCCACTCACCAACGAAAACCATGCGCTGGATGTCCACATTTTAAAACAAAACTCTCTTTTGAAATTAATCGATAAAATTAAATTTGGAATACAACCGTTCTATTATGACGATGAATTTGTATGGCCGCATATGTAATAAGAAAACATATTCATAAGACTGATGCAACCCCATCACCAGTCTACACCCACAACACACATCAAACAAGCTGGTCTGGACTTCGACTGGTGTAGTCAACATCAGGGTATGGAAGCCTCTTTACATGTAGTCCAAAATAATGGGATAGAGTGGGTGAAATAAAGGAGTGAAATTCTCTTGAATCAAACAAGGAACAAACCAGGGTACTGAATAAACTAATCTTACCTCTGGCGATCTCTAGCCCCTCTAGAACTATTGTGTCCACTACGTGAAACTCACCATGCCAAAATCCTATACCTCTATATTGATGACCACCTCTATTTCAATTCCCGAGTAGAGATACTTGAACATGAGAAACATCCTGAGGTCAGCATCTACATGCACCATCCCCTCTTATAAGAGAATAATCACGCTACCTCTACTGCTGAAATAGACTAACTGGAAACAACTGTTAAGGATTTCTCTAAACCTATCCACCTCTACCAAACTGAGCTTGAGCATCCACTAGGCACTGGTTCTGAAGATGTCCATAAACCCAACAAAATAAACACATCAACCTCAAGACTATAAAAAAAATCCCCGAAACCACTAGAACCAGATGGTCAAAAAGGAATCTTCTATGATTGACTCCCTTCCAGTCAAATCTTCAATGGTCCTAGAAACTACGACCTACTACTATAAAATATTCCCCTCAAAGAACCCTAATAGATCCCCTCTCACGATGCAGCTTCTTGTGAGTGCTTCCACTCAAAAACCTCAACCTTCATTTGAACCTCCTGATACGTCGACAACATAAAAGGAGTAACAAACTATTGGATAAGGATAAATTTCATCCTCAAGACATCTCACACAATACTCCTCATATAGAAATAGATCTAGGAAATAATGAAGAAGATCCTTAAACATGATTCACAGAACCCGCACTGAAATGCTCCCCCAAAGAAGAGAATTAGGCTCTTACCTCTTCACTTCATTCATGGTTGATGAATGGAACTCCTATAGGAACTCCATAGGGAATTTGAACCTCAAAACATTTTCCCCATTATTCTCTCCCAAATACAACATCAACCACTGACGTTCATATCCTCACAGTTTACTGACTTCAAAATGAACCATGTTCTCTATTGGGTCCTGGATCAAACTGAAAGTGATCTCAAGCTTCTCTAACCAGCTCTCTATCTCCACATTTTAAACATTTCCCTTGTACTTTCCTAAAGCCTGCTACATGAAATCATGCAATGTAATCTACCACTGGTCATCATCCTTAACTAGAGGTTAAGCCTCAAATTCCTGAGCCACATGAATATGAAAACCCAGATCCATAGTTGAAAGGAAAACAAGGAACTTCTTAATTCTAGTAGTGTGGAATTTCATTATGATATACTTTAATTATCTTTGATCGATTTAATCAATTTTTATCCATTTTTTAGTTTTCCCAAAAAAACCCAAATCAAATAAGAAAAAAATTAATTATAATTCATGTACCTTTCCTAGGTATCTACCCTACAAATGGTGTAGCCTTAATGGGTCATTCGGTAGGCTCATATTCCTTTAATCAGATCATAGGGTGCCCTAAAATCCCATGTACTAGCTGGTCCTCCCTAGCCTATATCACACAACAAGATGACCTGACACTATTTCCCTATTGAACCACACAATCATCACTCTGCCCAACTCTAAACTACATCCTATCTATCATCCATAAGTTCTGATACCACTCTGTCATGACCCCCACCCTCCAAAGATAACCCTCCTAGGATGGAAATGAATAAAGGGAGATAACGACTCCCTAATCCCACCTCCAGTAGGCCCTAGGCTGGTGAATAGCACCAAGGGGGTAAAAATCTCACTATATGGGAGGAATTACCCTTTATAAGGAATCATGGTCAGGAGATAATATGGATCATCCAAAAAAATTCCAAGACATTTATAAGGAAAATAAAAACCATCCCACTATCAATATATTAATAGAACTGATAAAAATGCAATAAAATATACAAAGTAAAATACCCAAAAGTAAAGCTAAAGAAACAAAACAAAAAAATTTCCCTGGTCTGAGATAGTAACATCCATCATGGTGCAAATAATCCTTCTAGAAACATGAAAATAGTTTTATATATGTAGGGTCAGCATATAATTATACTCAGTAAGAAAACCAAATTTTCTCATGAACTTGTGAAAGGAGCATACTAATACACCTGCGAGAAATATTCGAACCAAACAACACCTAAATAGGTATAATAACCATCCTAACCTCAAAAATAAAATATCACTGAATAACGTAAACCAATTAATGTAATATAAGTAAAGAACATCGATGATAGGGAACCCCACACCACTTTCCCACATATTAGCCTCTCTCACAAACCAAGGGAAAATTTTCTGGCACTCCCTCCTATTCCAAATATACAACATCATAACCCACCCAACCACACCTAGGAAAAAAACAACATCACATAATGCATGCACACACCTGGTCAACCAAACACATCACATCCTACCCACACACACCTAGGAAACAAACCTGAGCTCCTCCTAAATACACTTAAGAAAGCACAACATATCTCATCCCGAAGAAACCTAGGAAATAAAAAAACAACTCTCCCACACACACTTGGGCCTTATATCTCACCAAAACATACACAAATAATCTCGGTCCATCATTTCCTAGAAGAGGGAGTAGTGAAGGCTAGTTTACATCCATCTATCCTCCCACCGAGATATTTGGGAAAGACACTCCTTGCGTGACTATGTGGGTGTTCAACACGTAGCTCTCAATAAGGGTGGGGTGTGTATAAAAATAAAAAATTTATATAGAGTATATATATATATATATATGTAAATTCAAACAATACCAACCTATGATTTTACACACAAATGAAAAAAGCAACTCATATTTTCCTTACTTTTCTGGAACCTCTGAATGTACAACTCCCCACAAATAGAACACAAGCCACAATTCCTTTTCGATCTTTATTAATCAATTTTACATTCTCTAGATTTTACCATTTAAACATTTCCCTTAATATTAAATCATGTACCATACAAACATACCATGAAACTACCATGAAACAGTGGATATCTAACATCATAGAAAAACAATTTTAGAAGGTGAAGAACCTTGTTAATTTAACACAGCTTCACGTTATCTCTTCATTTAACACACATCCATTGCACATGGAATATCGTTCCTTGAGGTACGGGGTGAAGCATTCTACATGTTATTAATGGAGAAAATCTAGGAGAATTACCCATACCAATCACTACTGTCCTTCAAATTCATCCTTCCAAAACCACCATACAAACCAAACCCCCCCCCCAACTCACAACCAAATCCAGAAACACATTACAACTCAACAGGTTTCATATCTTTACTGCATAATCACACAACCCCCATCATAGCCCCATTGTACCACCACATTTCATACACTCCACCTACATGTAAAAACTATGGAAAATAACATGTCATATCACAAAAAATATCTTATATTTTCAAAATAACAATTTCACATTCCTCTACTTTAATTTTGGGTGTTATCAGAGAAACCAAATCCTAGGGCAATCAATTAATTATCCAAGTATAAATAATTAATCAATATTCCATTTTTAGGGTGATACCAATGAATCTAAATCAAGATAGAACCACTACTTATATACATTATGCAAAAAAATCCACCAAAAACCAAAAATTTCTATTGGGTGTATAACTCTTACAAACACAATATTAGAATCAATATCAAAATTATAAAATAATGCGAATAAAACCCCTTTAACCCTTTAAATATAATATTTATAATTATTTATCTTTAAATAATCTAGAAAAACCATAATCTATTTGTAAGAAAAATCAATCCCCTCTCAGATGATGCACAATTAAAGGTAAATGAAGGAAATCCTACCCCAAGGAAGATTTTCACACCAGAGGGTGAGGAAGAATGACTACAAACCACAACCACACAATGAGGAACAATAGATCAACCTAAAACGTATCCCAAGACCATAAAACTCATCCTAAAACAAACCCCAAACCAAAGAAACACCACCATAATAGATCCCCGATAGAGGTACGGAAGTAAACATATGTGAAAGAGGAGAAAACTCACCAGATCAACCACATATCACTAAAAAATTACCATCGGGATCTACATATAAAATAGGAAGGAGTAGGGATACAAGAACAAATTTTGGAGCCTAGGGTTTTCACAAAATGAGAAAAATAAGGGAAACACAGATGAATGAATAAATTTTCATTTGAAAAATGTTTTTAATCTAAACGAGATCAGGGTATTACACGACGTATAATACACATTTCACATCATATTATACCTGAGGTTCTATTTTCACCTAAAAACACATCCCTTATCTATTATTTAACCCTAAAAACATACACACCATGAACCACATACAACAAGCCATGAAACCATGTTTTACATCAGGTAATACTCTTACAATATGTGTAACCCCTGCAATAACCTTACCACACCTCTTACTTCTATTGAAAACTCCCAGAACCACCTCTGAACAACTCCAGCATCCAAAATTAGAAAATTAAGGGCTAGGATTTCACATATCGTTACTATCTAAAAAATTATTTGGTAATAATAATTCATTCAAATTATATTTATTTTAATAGTTATGAAATCAATTGTTTTATTTTCTAGTAATTTAATAAATGATTTGTCAGTGTTGCGTAACTGTTTAAGTTAATTATTTAATAACTAAAAATAAAAATAAATTATAATGATAAAAAATAATAATTTATATTTCATGTGAATATTTATAACAAATCAAAAGTTGTTTTTGTCACTATCACCATATATTATAGATATTAAAAGAAATAAAGTGTTATTTTTTAGTCTATCCTATACTTAAATATTATAATGATAAAAATTCCAATAAAATTGAAAATAGGCCATATATTCGAATATTTGATAATTATGTATTAAATATACTCTTTCAATCAAATAAATTCAAGTTTAGAGATATTTTTTTGTACTTATATTATTATTTATAAACATAATCACTGGATTTACCCTTATCATGGTGATAATCATTTACAATGGTAACTATTTATAATGACTAAAAACAAAAAAAACTATTACCTAAATTAGATTCTCCTAAATAAAAATATGGAATCATTTTTTCATGATTAAATATATATAATTGGATTAAATTAATTTTAGATTACAATACAAAATTCAATGGAAAATGATTTTCCCAAAAAAGACTTTTTAAGTACAAAAATATTATTATAACAGATTCCACCATCAGGATGATTCCAATGAGCATAATTGGATTATAAATAATATAATAGAACAAATATTATTTTTAAAATATTTTAAAAAATGGGAGAAAGAAAATTATTGAAACCGAATGGATATTTTAAATAAAAATCATTATGTTTCAATATTCATTGATAAATAATTTTTTTAGTAAAATATAAAAATATCACCCTAAGATAATTTTAATATTCTAATTTTAAGAAATAATTTAATTTTATGAAATAAATCTCATAATATTTCAATAAATTAATTATAATATTTTCTCCCAATAAATTATAAAAAAAAATTTCCAAATAAAATGTATTTTTTAAATAATAAAATGACATTACTAAAAATTGAGTGCATAATATTGAAGAATTTCTCAATAATATTGTATTGATTAGGACAATTATATATTCCATAATTTTATTATTGATATTCAAACCCCCAAATTATACGAAGATTTTATAATGTTCATATTTAATTAATATTATTTTGTGGTTCATTTAAGCTCATTTTTACATGTCATATAAGCTATCCAGAAAAATGTTCTTAATTTAAAATATCAGGATGTAAAACAATTTGGAAAAACCATTCTCATATTTTCTCCACTTCATGGGATACTTTCTCTTTATCTTCATTGTATTTTTTTAAATAATCTAACTCCATTAAAATCTATTCATATTTTCTTTCCAGATATGTTGGCCTTAATATACTACTTTAATTAACATCATGTTAACATTAAATATAATAAAATTATCAGAAAAAGAGAGGAATTTTTTTTCATTTTAATATAAATTTTGTGTTAGAGTTTTCGATAATCATTTACTTATTTTTCATTCGAAACTCCATGTGAGAATCATTTGTTTCATTTATGAAACCTTCATAATATGTGAATTTATTTTTATCCCATGTGTTATATCTCTAATTGGAGATATATTCTATATAAAAATAACCAAGGTAAATTACTTATTTGATCATTGAATCTTTCTCATTATGAATTCCTCTAGGCCAAATAATATTTTCATATAATATTTTATACCATGCCTAAATTTTCCACGACTCTCACAAACCCTATCTTGTTTTTTCATGTTACTAGCAGTGGATGAGTTCTCAAATGATCTCACATAATTTACTTTTTCCCAAAAACTCAATTTTTTCTATTTTATTTATTTTAGCCTTCACTGGTTGTTTAATACAAAATATCAAACAATACATCATGAAATTCTTTTTATTCTACTTTATATTTGTCTTAAAATTCTTACCAAACTCCCCCACTATTCTTTATTATTTCCCTGTAATGATATATTGAACCAATAAGGGTAGGATTTGTGTTTATGGATTCCAAAATACCAAAAAATTTCCTATAATATTGATCATCAATAAATATTTCCATATTTGTTATAGTGTTGAGTTCCTTCTGATAGAGCCTTATTTTGAATAGAGGCAACTATATTTTTTTCATAATATATTTATCCTTTAATGCTAAATAATTTATCTAAAATTTATTGGGTGAAAATTTAACTTGTTCCCTCAATTCATTCCTCTCATTATGCAAAGAAGACTCCCTTTTGACCTTAGTTGGCATGATAATGTCCACATTGTTCTTGTTCAACTCATGGTGAACTATTAAACACATGGAATATGAATTAGCTGGTTATTATTTATTCATTATCAATTTTTCCTTAATATATTTCACTATATTCTCTTGTATAGAAAACAATAATTTTTGAATCATAATATTGTCAACCTGGGATTCACCTTTCGTAAACAAATCCACATTTTATTTAGCCTATTTATTTCTCTCATTCATCATATTTTTCTTTACTTTCTTGAGTTGTTAAAATTTATCAGGAAATGTTTCTTACTTAACTTTATTCTCCCACTATGGTTATATTATTTATTCTCTATTATCATCACAATATGTTAAATATAGTTATTTCTAAAAATGTGAAAATAAGTTTACTCCACTATCTAAACTACTATATGAGTAATATATCTCTTTGTCTCATAGAGGACTTATTCTTTTGATGTTGGAATGATTCTTTTTATTCGTTCTTCTCATCTACTTGTGTGTAAGCTCATCCTCCTCATCAGATTAATATTCTCCCACTGACTTCTTTGGGAAATATTTTTAAATATTAACAATTTCCCAAACATTATAACATTTCATAAATTGCTTATATATATTATATTCCATTTTCCATTATGGTATATATTTGATAAAATAACAATTGTTTGGTTGAAAGTTTCATCTTTTTTTTTCATAATTATAGATACATTCTCATTGAACTTATTCTTCATTTATATTTAATTTCCCCTATGCTTCAAATACCATATCATATTTTGTTTTCTTATTAAATGTGTATTGTTTTTCATCATTTATGCTATTATAATTTTATAAATTTCACCTACTGAGATATCATACCTATCCTCCGAAGGTGAAACATTGAGATATAAAATGTCTGGTAAATATATCATTGGATTTTTTCAATGGTGTAATCGATGAATATTTCTCACTAGCTCATTCATTTGGGGTGAAATAGTGACTGATATCTCCATTAATAGTACTTTTAATGTCCTCAAACCTACTCATCCAAATATGAAATTTGTATTACATGATGTTTAAATTACCATCATAACTACTTCTTAATTATTCCCATGTATCGGTTTCTATTTTAAGGCACATTATCTTTTAGTTTTCCATTTTATATAGTGATATCTAGACTGAATTTCAAGTGTTTCCATGTAACTGTACTTTTTCTATTATCTTCTAGATTTATAGAATAACCTTCAAAAATGGGTTGAAAATACATTATATCAGTATCTCTAATTTATAGTCCAAGTAAAAAGAGGTGGAGAAGTATAATATTCGAACAACATTGGTACACTGTTTCATCAATTTTATTTAATCCTTAATTATTCAAGGTATTAGAATTATCCATTTCTCATTAACATATTCCTTGGATTATAAGATTCAATATGGAATATTTAATACCACTTGTGATACCTAGGGTGGATACACCACTTGGGGGGGGGTGAATTAGTAGTCTCAAAATAAGAATTCCATTAATTAATACACTTGAAATTATTAAGTTCCTCATTCTACTCAAAATAAACTCACAACCTCCCCTTGGGTGAAATATTCACATTTTTTGAGAGAGAGAGAGAGACTATCACATAATGTTTATAAGTTTCAACCAGAATAACCTTCACATTTCCATGAGTCATTACCTAGCCATTAATTTATTCCTCTAATATCCAAAAAATCATCTACAAAATAGTGTCTACTATGCTCCCATAACTTCCAAATCACATTGGATAAAAAAAAATATATTATAGAAATATGAATCCATAAATAAATACTTGAGAATGTATTCTAGAGTACCTTATACATATTGATGATTTTACTCCACCATAAGCTGAGGAATCATCTAGTCAACATGTGTAAAATCCTTTAACTATCAACCCCACATGCCTTCTTCAGGACATGGACAACCAACATTATCTAAATTCCATATCTTTACATGGACTAGTTCTCCGCATCTTATAAAATAATAGGTCATAAGAAGATTCTTATTCGTCAAACAAATCTCAACTTAGAACTCATTACCTTTTCATGATCCAGACAATCATTGGGAACTTTGAATTATCTCACACTCTAAATTTTTTGAGTACAAACAGATTCTTTTCAGTATTGTTCTATAACTATACCATATATATATTCATAGAATAATATAACTTGAATATTTTTTTTCCATTTGAATATCTAAAATCCCATAATAATTGGAAGGCACAATCATCTCATTAATATATGTATTATATTGTTTCCAAATATTTTTTTAAATAACAAGATAATTATGAGATATTCATGTCCCTCAAAACCCTTTTAATCATCAAATTACTCTAGATTATTTTTTGTTTTTTGTGATATAAAAATATCTACATCTAGGTATCTCCAAAATCTTGTAGCATTAAAAATTCATCAATGAATGAATCCATGAAACTCATAGGCTCTACATCTTCTTGAATGTATAAATTGGATTCATCATATAATTCATATTTATTTAGTGTAGACATCATATCAGAATTGATTAATTCCGAGGTTGGATATCCTTCATTATGAGCATAAATTATGATTATTTTATGGATTATTATATTTAAATAATGAAAAACCTATCATTGAATCATTTAAATTAAAACACCATTACTTCATAATTTTATTCTTAATATATCAATGAAATACCCTTATGTAGGCCTATTAATCTTAGTGTACCCTTATAAAGATCTTAAGAATATCATTATGTAGATTTTTTTCCTTTATGCAACTCATTAGTTACCCTTACAAGGGTTCAGTTTACCTGGACAAGACCTTTTGAGTTTTGAGTTACATTTATGTAGCCTATAACTAACCATTACATAACGCATGTAATTTTGAGGTTTCCCTATTATAGATGTTGTTGTACCCTTACATAGATATAGTGATTTTCATTAACACATATGTATCTTCTATTAAATTTAAATCAGAAATTGAATTCTTCATTTAACATATAAAAACCTTGATTTAGCTATAAATCACGTCTATATTTCAGAAATCAATTTGTAAACCAATAGAACATATCCCCATTCCTTCTCAAGAACTCAAATACGTATCAATAACACTCAAATAATTATACAAATAATTATGAGATTTATGTAAATATTTCAGACATCCAACATAATTTCAGATGGGTTTTCACAAAATCAACTTATGTAAATTCTTCTCAATATAAATCTTTTAATCTCTTAAATTATGGAATCCATCAACCTTCATCAAATGGTGTTGGATACACTTCCACATAAAAATTAAATATCTTTAAAATTTAAAAAATATCACACCAAAATTCATAGAAATTCATTTATTTATTTTTCTTGAATTAAACAATATTATCATCAATATATCAAAATTAAATTAGTTTTCTATTTAATATTTAGGAGCCAAATTTCTTTTATTTATTCCTAGAAGATATATTTAATCATTAAAGAAAGTGAAATTATTTTTTGGTAACTTTAATCACCTGCACTGAATCCCTACGTATAAATTTATTGAAGTATTATAAGTAAATATATAAATAGAAGCACTTCTACATTACAAATTATCTTGAATTCTTAAGGAATATGTAAATGGAACAATGACACTAAGTATTAGATAAAAACAAAAATAATAATTTAATTTACTAATAAGTGAACCATGATGTTTTAGAAATGGAAGCACCTATTTATGTTGGGATCTGTAGTGTCATCTACCCCAAAGGAACAAAAACCATGATGGATTGAATTCTGGAGAAGAACCAGATAATAAGTACAATTTATGGGAAAATGGGTTGGGGTCCATCCATGTGGACAAATAGGAAAAATAAAAAATTATAAAAAAAATCTCTACTGAAAAAAATATCAATGTGAAACCACTACAACTGGAGAAATGAGGAACATAAAATAAATAGAGAGCACTCATTTATGAACCATACTAAGGAATTTTCTTTTGGGTTAGTTAATGTCTATATAAAATCATATTGTTTTATTTATATCATATACTAGGAGTTTTTGCCATGTTAAAAAAGGTTTATCGGATGTTTTAAGAGGGTTTCAATGAATTAACTCATTTATTGGGTTCCCTAGTGTTTTGGGTTGTTGGATGATGCAATATAGAAATGAGACTTGAAAATTGGGCCTCACACCATGATGGTATTTAGTTGTGGTTGATCCCTCCACTAAGGGATAGTCATGTCGTGACCTAGAGGGGACTCATCATGATAGTGTTCCCAATGGATTGTTCCCCCCATCATGAATGTAGTTTCATTTTCACCTAGAAGGGGTTGTGATGTGAGTTTACCCCACTGGGAGAGGTCACTACCTTAGATAAGGTCCCTTCATGATCTAAAAGGTTTCACTATGACCATTATATGCGATGTAGCACCACAACATTACTATCAAGGGGTTCTCCACATCTGATGTTCTAGTTGAGGGTTTTAAGAAATGGATGGTATTTTCATATGTATTTTAAATTGGAAAAGAATTATAGAGTCCCTAATTTTGATTGTGTAATCACCAGGGATGGATAAGATCCTATAATTCCCCTCGTCACCTTGGTTTACCTTACATACATCTTGTTTAGAGGAGTATTATCGCGTCAATTCTTGATCAGATTTCCTCATATCGTCTTTCTTTTTTATCCCGTTAGTCTCTTTGTTATTTACATCTATCCATTTGTGTATTTGAGGATCAAATTATACCAAATTATACTATAATCATTTAAATTGTGGTGTTTTTAATGTGTGACCAACATAAGAGGTCATGAGAAGGGATTACATTAAATTTATTTATCATCTTCTTCAATATTTTTCTCTATGAAGTTTTAATTGAAGATATATATATATATATATTTAGGGATTAAATTTTTGTTCACTTGAGTTTTTTGGCTGGGGATTTTTGTTTCTTATGCCCATGTGTCTGTCGGTGGCGGAACATACCTCCTCAGTATATGGTTCAATAGCATAACACCATTCAGTGAAATTCGAATTGATTATGACAATATTTTATTTTATTTTTCGAATCTAGAATGAATAATATAGTATTATTTATGGTTGGATTGTTTATCATGGACCTGGTGAAGGTCTATATGATATTTGGATTGATTTATGACTCATCAGTTATGGTAGGTGGCTTGATACATCTCACGAACCGGCCCACCTAGGCCTTTTTGGCTAGTGATTAAACAAGTGTAACACCCAAATACAACTTCCAAAAGCCCAAGGCTAGAGGCAAGCACCATGTTGGAATATATCACACATGAGTGGAATTATCCTAATGTACCTGTACACATACATCATCAAATACCCATATAATGTTGGATAGTGAGAACACTAATACCACAATACATGAATAACATATATATCCCACAATAAATGTATTACATATTTATTGGAAAGCATAAAAGACCAAATAAATGCCTTATAAAAACTGAAAAGAGTGAAACATGCTCAATCAGAGAGGAATAATATCAAGAAAAATTCCAATTTAAACCATGGTCTATGTAGTCCTAACTATGCTCCACCAAATTTTGGTCCTCCTTGGACACTGTCAAAAGGAATGTTGTCTTTCTTTGGCATGACACATATGGGAAATACCTATGCCGATGTGAGTATAAAAATACCTAGAAAGACACCCAAAAGTCATCAAAAATAAATAATGAAGATAGTATTCAACTCTTCAACATGAGGACATTTCAATAAATATGTGAGACATAACAATAATAATATACCCAAATATTCTCATATAAGACACCAAGTCTCAAATTCATTTTAAAAATAATTTCAACTACAAGATTCTGCACAAGGATTTAAGGTAACACTCATCTAGGAAAAAGCATTCCATAATCCATTTTTTCACCAATGGAACTCATCCAAGAGGTTTTTCTCATCAGGTAATTCATTGATTATGTTATCATAAAAAACCCAAAGATCACGCAAAATAGATACCTGATCAAACCCAGGACCGTTGGGGGAAACCCTAAACCCTACTAGATCATGCTTTTGGATAGGGGATGAACACCCAATGTAATATGGTCATGACGATACCAAGAACCCCTCTTAGGGAAATAATGAATGATAAAGGACCACAACCCCTGTTATATGGAGAGACACCACAAACTCAATCCAATAGAAATCCCATATACGGGATCACAATACCATACTCAAGACGTAATATCTCACTGTACCGTCATAGGGATAGACCCAAGGAATGAAAAAAACTAAAATTAGTCTAAAACAAATGGGTAAAGGGACAAAAACAACCTCATTGTAATTAAACATCATGTTTATAGTGTATATAAAATGTACCAATAAACCTTGACCTACTCATTTTCATGACTGTGTTCCTCTTCCAATTCCCTAATACATTGTTCCTTCTAATTTACTTGGGAAATCTTGTGTACCTAGACAAGCGTGGGTACATTTTTGTTCCCATGTACTCTAGTTGTAACCATGTGCCTAGCCATATATGAACCAGTGTACCGTTAGGATATATGATGACCCACTAACATTCAGTCACAAGTAATTTGACACATCTCACATGATGTGTGATATTTTTTCTATTCATAAACACCAGTATGAAAAAAAATTTACTGCATGACATATGTTATTTAGAATATATGATGTCTATTCAAGAATTTTCTAGAAATTACAAACTACTCCACACATACACCCATGCCACCACCACAAAAAAAATCAGATGTGAGTCTCGCTACTAATCATGAATCTTAGTCCAACCAAGACATGAATTCATCTATGAATGGATTGTGACCACATCCTTTACTCAGGAATCTCCTCCCACCAAACCATGTCATAGATGCATGCTAATATACACATGGAAATATATAAATTCAAAACCTATCCTCTATAATTTCTATAAATTTCGTCCATGCCATCAATAAACATCATAAATCCGTAGTGACAATACATTGTTCCAAATATCATTTGTGAAAAAAAATTTATATAGTTTTTGTCGAATCACTGGACAAAAAAATTCCAAGCAATATCATACATAGAATAAGGATATAAATTCATAAAACGCAAACTTGAGGAATAAACCTCAGACAATGTTCATGTTTTCCTCAATCCATTAAAGATATGATGACTATTGTTGATAATTATCTAATCAATATCCAAATTCCAATTTCTATGATGATTAAACCATACTTTCCCAACATGATCGACCCTTGAAACAAACTATTAGAAGAATTGATTCATGTTAGTTTTGGGATAAACTATCAAGGATAAATACATATAAACAATTTCATATATTGAGTTTGAATTGATCACTAATGAATAATGGATAGGGATTGTTATTGTTGGTGAGATCTATAAACTCTATTACCATTTGTTACCCATGAACTAATATTATAATTGATTCATGATCCTAACATCCATGAACACCCCTCGATGTTCTCCTATAAAATTGCGAGGGATATACGTCATCCCTGTGATTTTTCAATAAACTTGTATTTATAGAGGAGATTAGGTTTATGATAATTAATAAATAATAAATAAATATATTTATTTATTTATTTATTATTCTTC
Organism: Viscum album; assembly: GCA_963277665.1. Lineage (NCBI taxonomy): Eukaryota > Viridiplantae > Streptophyta > Magnoliopsida > Santalales > Viscaceae > Viscum > Viscum album. The sequence continues at coordinate 1,393,109,074 of OY728160.1, forward strand.
CCATGATTGTGCGAAACATATGAACCTAAAGCGCTCCATGTCTTTGTATAACCTTGGGTAAAACAATTATTTCTATCTCAATGGTGGTCTCGAATTTCCCATATGATTCAACTTTCTAGAGTTCTTCCAATATTTTAAAAAACCTATGCGTGCATGATATAATATATTTAAAATTTACATTATATCCACATCGAGGCTCTTTGGGAACTGAAATCCAATGCTAACTCAGCTCATAGTTAAAAAAATAAAAAAAATTCAATGTTTTACATGGAAAAACATAGCTATTACATTCTACTCACCAAAGGAATTTTCGCCTCTAAAATAAAAAATCCTACTCAAACAAGTGAGTATATTAAGCTCGCCTCTAGGTCTCTCACTCCTAGGTTCTCTCCTAAAGATTCTCTAATTTCCAAAAGATATATTCCAAGGGAATCACTCACCCATGTAGGATCTTCTCATGTTGATCCTCGATATCCATTGGGTAATCTTTGAAGGTAGATCCATCCTTTGTGTCCAAATATCCCATGAAAATAACATGTGGATGGTTTTTATTGTGCCTCCTCAGTTTTTACATAAGGAAGTCATTGTGTAGCCAGTCTAACTATTGATGTATTTCTACTCTTCGACCCTACACAATATCAAGAATGGTGGGATGAATCTCAATGATAACATGTCATCCAATAAAAATATCTGCAAACTATGATGAGGTGATACATTCAGGAACACTCAATCTCCCTCGTAAAATTTTAAAGGTCTCCCTCATTGATATGAATAAGAATTTTGATGGCATGGGGAAATATTCAGTTTCTCAAGGAAAATTTTCACCTTCTTTGTCATAGCTCACACTAAATATGGGCCCCATAGTTCTGACTCACCTAGATCAATCTAGAACAATGAGGACCTACAATGTCTCTTGTACAAGGACTCAAATGGTTATATAGAAATGGTGTAATTTTAGCACTTTTTTATGTAAAATACACTAATGGTAGTTGATCCTCCCAATGAAAGAAAAATTTTATCATGAAAGCCTACTACATGTCCTCTATAACATGAATGTTTCACCTAGTCTGGTCATCAGTTTGGGGGTGAAATGGCATTCTCAAATGAAAAAGAGTCTCAAAGGCCTCCAATAATCCTCTCCATAATCTTGATGTGAAGAAATATTCAGGGACTAAAACAATCATCAAGAGAACTCTATGAAGCCATAATATATTCTGGATGTAAATTCATCCTAATATCTCTACTTAACTCTTCTATCAAATAGATAGGATGTGGAATGAATTTGTAATTCATTCTATGATCACCAATGTGGAATTATGTCCGATAGAATTCTGTGGTATCCATATGATGATGTATATTAATATACCATCAACCTTACACTCTAGAACTTATAAGGGTTGAGAAAATCCCCCTCAAACATGGTGCATGGCGTCCACCTAATGACAAGTGAGCCATTGATGAAATACATAGCTACAGTCTTCTCAATCATTGGCTAGTAGAATTTATACCAAAGGTCATTGTACATATTTTCTACACCTGGATTTACCACCATGTGGGTGAATGAAACTACCTTTAAACATCCTCATGAAACATCCCTAGTACTATCATTTTTCCTCTGAAATAGGATGAAATTATTCCCACCTTTCGGAAATACATCAAGAGAACATCCAGTGGAAAACTAAGTATGTATGTTCTCATAAATGGTATCTCCAATTTGAGAAAAAAAAAACAGATGTATAAGTGGTGGGGTAATAACCATCAACTAGAGGTAGGTTACACCATACTCTTCTATTTAATAAAACTATAATGAGTCTATTTTCTCTAACACTATGCTAAATAAATATGTAAAAGACCTCATTTTGGGAGCATCTTCCACCGTATTACCCTTCCCAAGGTTATAGAATATCTTGATGTCATATTCTTGGAGGAACTCCATCCCTAACCTCTATCTTAAGTTAGGATTATTTTTCTATAATATATTCTTAAGACTATTTTGGTTAGAATAGATGATAAATCTCTCAAGCATATGGTAGTGTTGCTACATATTTATGACAAAGACCACTGCTTCCATATCTTGGTCATGGGTCACAAAGTTATTCTCATGAGGTATCAACTTTCTTGACCCACTGGAAATCACTACCTACATATTCATTATAAATCAACAAAGCATGGTCCCTGAGGAATCATAGGTTACTTTGTACTCATCACCCGACTCTGGAGGTCTCATGATGGGGGAGCTTGTTTACCTATGTTGTAACTTCTGGAAAAAATGTTGGTACCAATCCATCCAAATGAATGGATTCCCCTTCTATTGAAAATCATTCAATTTTTCTGATTCCTTGGGGAAATTAGTCATTAATATCAGATAGAATCCTAAAAACCGAAGGAAGCCCCACACATCCTTCATGATCTTTGGTGGCTCTCAGGCTAGCACTGCTTACACTATCACCAGATCCACTACTAATACCACTACTAAGATGAAATTTACTTAAAAAGTGGCCCTCCTATATCCAGAACTAAAACATCAAGAGATTCCCATAAAGATTATTCTCCCAGAGTAAGTCTAAGACAATCCTCAACATTCTCTCAAGACCCTCCTCAGATGTCGAGTAAGCTAGGGTATCATCGATGAACACCATAAAAAATAATTTGAAGAAGGGATGAAAGTAACAATTTATAAAACCAATGATCACTGCTGGAGATTTATTCCTACCAAAAGGAATCACCATATACATGATATATAAGGACCCAGCTTTAAACCTTACTTAATCATGAGTTATTACAAGATTACACATTGAGGATCTTTTCGGGTTTAGAGTTTTAGAGAATTAGATCATAAAACTTGCATTACATTCCACATATAAACAAAGTGGTTACCGAAAGATAGTATTCTTCATTCCCATCAAAGGAAACACATTTAAAATAAAACATGGATTATTTCTTGACACATCCTTGACTCTATCATCTTATCATGTACCTTTCCCTTGACCTGTGAAAAACATTTCAAAAACTTGGGTTGAGCATGAAAACTCAGTATGGGTTATAAAAAAAACATGGAAAGGAAACATGAGTTCATATATACATAAGAATGAAATCATAATTTACCCATAAAACATAGGCACTTTAACATACCTCATAAAATCATGAATAAATCATAGAAATCATAAGACATAAAGGTAACTTGAGGCATTGATAACATTCTTACGTAGGGAGTAACCCTCTTGGTTACGTTTGGAATACCCATCACTGTATATTCCCTAAAATCTCTTCGGAGAAACCTTAACGTTTCACTCCTTCGTGTTACCCAATGCATTGGAGTGCTATAACGGGCTCACCCGCCCTTAGTTTATCACGGAACCACCCGTCTTCATAATAATGCGCAAGAACCATAACATAATCATATCACATAAAACATGCATAAAGGAAACATAAAATTTCTACATTTCAATCACGAGATATCAATACAACACATTGATATAAAAACATTATGAAAACCATTTTCAATACCAAAATAAAAGAAAAGTAAAACATGGTATTTATTTTTCTTTTAAAAAGAAGTTATGGCTTGTAGGGGAAGCCGAAACTCAAATAATGGTCACGACGGCGGAGAAGTCGTTGTCGCCGCATACGTACGACAAAAAACATTCCCTTTTGTCGTTTAGTAAACGCTTCGTATAAAAAAATATTCCTTTTGAATAAACGTAAAAGTCAAAGGGGTTTATACACCGTATAAAAGAAATTTGTGTATAAAATAAAATATTCCTCAATGAAAGGAGATTGAGACGAAGTCCCATACCTCGTATCCGACTTGACCCGACCGTTATTTAATCTCCTGAATAATAAACTTGAGTTAATCTATACTTGCTTATGAAACTTTTTCAAGTTCATTATTCCTTTTATACCATGTTATGAACATCATGTAATCATTTAAGTTAATAATGTTCATTTTGTCGGTATTTGGTTCTTAAGTCAAAAATAGAATTCTTACACTTACATGTTGTTAATTTGGTCATAGGTTCGTTATATCCAGAATTATATTAATGATTTGGATAACATATATATCATATATATTCATCATATACATGTATTTATAATATTACATCACATTTAGAGGTAATAAATGAAATGCACCGTTCATGGAGACGGTAAGCCGTACGTACGCATGACCGCTACTTCCATTTCTATTTCATATTTTCTGGAATGGAATCATAATGATATAAGAGTATATTATAATTCCAGTATAATAACATATATAATATCATTAACTTTATCCTTTACACATCCCACATATGGTATTAACGAATCAAATCATTTTCAGGGGGCGGTAGTCCGCACTTCCTAAAATGAAGATATCGTGTTTACCCATAATGGAAACCATAAAGGTATGCCCAAAATGAAAAAAAAATCATAAGATTAAGGAAAAAATAAACATATTATATATCATATATAAAAATAGTGACATCATAATGGCCACCTTTGAAGGTGTTAAATGAGTATTGAACAATCATCGTTTCGGGAGGCAGAATTTCGCCATCCACGGAAACCGTATGTTCTTTAACCATTTGATGTAGTTGTGTGAGAGTGTAGCTCAAATAAATATTATAACAACATCCTTGTATATTGAAGATACTGGTGTTGTTAAAAAATAAGTAAATAAAAAGAGTTTAGGGGGTTGGAGAAGCAAAATAAAACAAATGAACATGAGAGAATGAATTACCTTTAAAAGTGTAACTCCTTTTGATTTGAGCCTAAAGGCTTCCTTTGAAAGGATTCTGCCCAAAGGGAATCCTCTAAGATGAGGAGAGGGATGTGGAGAGAGTAAATGGGCAGGGGTTGGCCGAGCCAAATGCTTGAGGAGTGTGTGAAATGAGGTAGAGGTGGGGGCCTTTTATAAGAGGAGAGGATGGGCACTTTTGGAAACTAAAGAAATATTACTTTATTTGAAAATGTGTTTCGGTTTCAAAAGGTCCCACATTGATATAATTCGTGGATAAGGTGATAAGGGTTCGAAATCCACTCATCCAATTGGTTTTGGCCATGTGTAGTTCATAGATTTTACATTATCTTTCCATTTTATTTAAATCGTCAAATAATGATGTCATCGCTGCATCATAATTATGTCATAAATAATTTTATTTATTTAATGTCTAAAAATCATAAAAAAAATACTATGATGTATGAAATCTTTTATCTTTCCAATTACTATTTATAATCAAAAATCTGATCTTTATAACCCCATTTTAAAATTGTTTTCGTAAAACATATTATGTTTGTGTCATTTTTACTTTTACATTTAATAAAAAGTTATTTTTGTCATTTCCCAAAAAAAGTGGATCCATGGGGTCCCCAAGTTGACCCATGGCTTTTCTTGGTCGGCCATGACACAACCAATAATTTTGGGACATGTTTCTAGGTCATTTCATATTATTAAAGCATTATTTATACCTTAAACTACACTAATTACCACTAATCGCGATTAAAAACTTAATAAGTTACTATTCACCAAAAAATTATTTTAATCTCATTGAACCACATTTTACTTCTTAATGACAACCATGTATGTCGGATTTTCAAAATTAAATACACATTAGTGGTAAACTTTTATTTAACTGAAAAATCAGTTTTCTTGATTACCACTTAGTGGTTTCACTATTCATCAAAAATTGAAGTTTTTCTGAAAATTACCAAAAATTCACCCTAAGCTATATTTGATATTCCGAATTCAAAAATGAAGTCTATTTTACAAAATTAAAATCATATAAGTCACATTAATTAATTTAATAATTAATTCCCGCTGCCATAGCAAATAGCGTGTTTTTACAAAATAATAAGTTTCAAAAGATTGACACCATTTTAAGTCTAATTTCAAAGTGAAATTGATTCCAATGACCACCATTGGATAAAATGGTAAAAATATATTCTAATTTCACTTCAAAACCAATTCAAAACATAATCTAATCATATAAATAAATTAGATTAAAAAGTAGTTTTGATGTAAAATGCAGTATTTTTCACTATTCATTAAAAAATGAACATTGTCAGAAAAATACCAAAAATTCACACAAGGTAAATTTTGATGTCCCAATCATAAAGAATAAGTTTATTTTGACAAAAATAGTTTATAAAATTGTCAAAAGATAGATTCCAAAATGGTTTGCCATCAAAAGGCAGTAAAACAATCTTTTAAGAATATTAGTGTATTCCATGCATAAGATTGTATTTATTTTCATTTTAAGCCTCTATAACACTATCTTAACCATTAATAGACATAGATAAAAATATATATTATTCATTACTTACTTGGGATGTTACATCCTTCCCCCCTTTAGAAAATTGCGTCCCCTCAATTTATTTACTTATCGAATAAATGGGGGTACTTATCCCTCATTGCATTTTCAGATTCCCATGTTGCCTCTTCAATCATGTGGTTTTTCCAAAAAACCTTTACCTACTTAATCACCTTATTCCGTAACACTTGCTCCCTATGGTCAAGAATCTGGACCGGTTGTTCCTCATAATATAGGTTCTCTTCCAGCTGAACTACCTCTAGACTCAAAATATGATATGGATCTGGCATATACTTCCTCAACATTGAAACATGAAAAACATTGTGTACCTGAGATAAACTCGGAGGTAAAGCCACTCGGTATGCAACTGATCCAACTCTCTCCAGAATTTCGTATGGTCCAATGAACCTTGTACTCAACTTTCCTTTCTTACCAAATCTCATCACGCTTTTCCAAGGAGAAACCTTGAGAAAAACATGATCACCTACCTCGAAAGATAGATCATTCCTCCGGTTATCCGCATAACTCTTATGCTTGCTCTGAGCTGTTCTCATGTGTTTCTGAATCAGCTGAACTTTTTCTACCATCTCTTCTACCAATTCTGGTCCCATCAACTTCCTTTCACCCACTTCATCCCAGAAAGCTGGAGTTCGACACCGCTTTCCATATAATGCCTGAAATGGTGCCATCTGTATACTGGAATGAAAACTGTTATTATATGAAAACTCAACCAAAGAAAGATGTTGGTCCCAACTTCCCTGATAATCCATAGAACAAGCTCGTAGCATATCCTCCAATGTCTGAATTGTTCATTCTGACTGCCCATCTGATTGAGGATGAAAAGATGTACTAAAATTTAATTCAGTACCCAACGACTTCTGAAGGCCTTTCCAAATGTTAGAAGTAAACCTGGGATCACGATCCGATACAATGGAGAGAGGAACTCCATGTAACCTGACTATCTCTTTAAGATACAAACGGGAAAGTTGATCAAGAGATAAAGTATCTCGTATAGCAAGGAAATGAGCAGATTTGGTCAAGCGATCAACAATAACCCAGATTTCATTATTACCTCTAGATGTCTTCGGTAATCCAACAACAAAGTCCATGGATATATTCTCTCATTTCCACTCTGGCACTGGTAAAGGCTGAAGCATCCCTTTCGGTAACTGCCGCTCTGCTTTAACCTATTGACATGTCAAACACATTACAGTAAAATTAGCAATGTCTCTTTTCATTCCATCCCACCAGTAATACTCCCGCAGATCTCTATACATATTAGTACTGCCCAGATGAACTGAAAACGGAGAACTATGAGCTTCACATAACAATTCTCTCTTCAACTTTGAATCACAAGGCACACACAATCTCTTCCCAAATCTCAAAACACAATCAGTATCAATGTTGAATTCAGGCAACTTACCTTTCTGAACCAGCTCTACCTTTTTCTGCAACTCACTGTCTTTCTTCTGTGCTTTCTTGATTCTATCTGATAGAGAAGATATCACTGATACCTGAAACAAAACAGAAGGACTTCCTGCACCAACAACTTCTATGACAAATTTCATCAAATCCTTGACCAAAGGATCATGTTCCATACGCAACATTGCTAATGAAGCATTACTTTTTTGACTCAAAGCATCAGCCACTTTATTTTCTTTTCCCGGATGGTAATGAATTGTACAATCATAATCATTATTTAATTATAGCCATCTCCTCTGTCTCATGTTTAACTCTTTCTGAGTGAATATATACTTTAAACTTTTGTTATCGGTATATATTTCACACTTTACTCCATACAAATGATGCCTCCAAATTTTTAAAGCAAAAACAACAGCAGCTAATTCCAAATCATGTGTAGGGTAATTTACCTCATGAGTTTTCAACTGTCGTGAAGCATAAGCAATTACCTGATCATTCTGCATTAGGACGCAACCAAGTCCTTTCAATGAAGCATCACTATATATAACAAACTCACCATTCCTGGAAGGTAGTGCCAAAACTAGAGCATTCACCAATCTTCTTTTCAATTCCTGAAAACAATCATCACATTCTTTTGTACAGATAAACTTAACACCCTTCCGAGTTATCTTAGTCATTGGACTAGATAACCGTGAAAAATTTCTTACAAACCTTCGGTAATAGCCCGCCAAACCAAGGAAGCTACGAATCTCGGTTACATTTGTGGATCTTGGCCATTCTTCCACAACTTTTGTTTTTGCAAGATCAACAGTTATTCCATCTTTAGAAACAATGTGACCAAGGAAAGAAATTTGTTGCAACCAAAACTCACACTTGTTGAATTTCCTATACAGTTTCTTTTCTTTTAAGGTTTGCAAGATAACCCTCAAATGTTTTTCATGCTCCTCTTTACTTTTTGAAAACACCAAAATATCATCAATGAAAACCACCACAAACTTATCCAAGAACTCATGGAAAATTTTATTCATTAAGTCCATGAATACAGCAGGTTCATTGGTTAGCCCAAAAGGCATTACTAAAAATTCATAATGGCCATATCTCGTACGGAACGCGGTCTTCGGAATATCTGCCTCTTTTACCTTCAGCTGATGGTACCCCGATCTCAAGTCAATCTTTGAAAAAAACTGAGCTCCCTGGAGCTGATCAAACAAATCATCGATATGAGGCAAAGGATATTTGTTCTTAACAGTGATATTATTCAAGGCTCTATAATCAATGCAAAGTCTCATAGAACCATCTTTCTTTTTAACAAATAAAACAGGAGCACCCCATGGTGATGTGCTAGGTCTAATGAAACCTTTCTCTAATAAATCGTGCAATTGATCCTTCAACTCTAAAAGTTCAATTTGTGCCATTCGATAAGGGGGTTTTGAAATTGGCTTAGCATCAGGAACTAAGTCAACAGTAAACTCAACTTCCTGATCTGGTATTATTCCAGGCAACTCATCAGGAAAAACATCAGGATACTCATTTACCACTGGAACATCATTAATCTGAACAGTTCCTTTATTTTCAATGACGTGTGCAAGGTAACATTCATTTCCATCTTTTACAAGTTTCTCGGCCTCTTGATATGTTATCAAAAGTAAGGGTTCATTCTTGTAAACAAACTGAAAGTATTTCTGAAAAGAAACTTCTTTAGCTCTACAGTCAATCTTAGAATGGTAAATAGAGAGCCAATCCATACCCAGGATAACATCAAACTCTACTAGAGGTAGAACAATAAGGTTTGCAAGTAGGTTCTTTCCACAGATAAGGATAGGAAGATTCTTATAAATTCTTTTTGCCTCAACATTCCCCCCATGTGTTTTTACCAAAAGTTCAGGAGTCATTTCTTGAGATGGTATTCCCATTTTACTAGAAAAGGTTTTAGAGATGAAAGAATGTGTAGACCCTGAATCAAACAACACACTGGCATAATCGGAAAAAACAAACAAAGTACCTGATACAACTTCATTTGATGGCCCGACATCTGCTGAAGTAGTTGCAAAGGATTTCACCACCCCTTTCTGCTTGTAGTCTAACTGCTTCCCATCACTCAAGCTCTTTGTCGGACACTCGTTTTCATAGTGACCCATCTCATTGCACTTATAACATTTCACTAACTAAAAATCAAATTTGTTCTTAACTTCACCTTGATCTTTTTCAGTGCAATCAAGAGCCTTATGTCCCATCTTACCACATCGGTAGAACTTCCCAGAATTCAGAAGACATTCCCCAGCATGCCTTTTGCCACATTTATCACAAACTGGAAACTTAGTTCTCTTACCATCAGACTTTTTTGAAGAATTCTTACCTTTCTCCTGCCACCTCGGTCTCTTCTTCTGCTGGGTGTTATAGAAAACTTGGTCATCGGCAAACTCCATTTCCACCTTCTCAGCACATCGAACAATCTTTTCATAACTTTTAAACTCACGAGAAACCAATGCCCTTCGATATTTTGGCTTTAATCCTGAGTAAAAACGATTGATTTTACTATCAAGGTCCCGGATAAAATTTGGAGCATACCTTTCAAATCGAGTGAACCTTTCTTCATAGGCAGCCACTGAGTCTTCCTCTTGCCTCAATTCCAAGAATTACTTTTCCATCCTAAGTTGAACAGCCTTAGGAAAATACTTCTCAAGAAACATACCTTTGAATTCATCCCAGTCAAGAGCATCAATCTCATCGGCGTCCCTGATATTTTTAACCATAGACCACCACTGATCTGCTTCACCCTCCAAATGGTAAATAACAAGACTAACCTTTTGATTGTCTGAACACCCCATGACATCAAAAATCTTCTCCAGTGCTTTAATCCACCCTTCAGCTAGCACAGGGTCAGATGATCCTCTGAATGATGGTGGATGTTTCCTCATGAAATGTTCCACCACTGACATGTTCCTCTGCGGTTGGTCTGGCTGATCTCGTGTATGGATACCACCGCCATTTATCGCTTGAGTCAACTGCGCCATTACTGCAAAAAACTGTTCAGTTCCAATTCCGACCATTTCTGGATGCTGATTTGGAAGGTTATTTCCTTCTGTATTCCTTCCTAGTACTGCTTCCCTGTTTCCTCTGCGGAAAACCATTCTGAACAAACATGTCTTAGATGAAGCAACATGGTAATCTTTAAATGCTATATCATTTCGAAAAGAAGAAAAAAAAAATATTTTTGGATAATCATTTAATAGAATTCTAACTCCTAAAGTTATCTAAACCGACCTCTGATACCAACTATAAGGCCCCAGCCTTAAACCTTACTTAATCTTGAGTTATTACAAGATTACACATTGAGGATCTTTTCGGGTTTAGAGTTTTAGAGAATTAGATCATAAAACTTGCATTACATTCCACATATAAACAAAGTGGTTACAGAAAGATAGTATTCTTCATTCCCATCAATGGAAACACATTTAAAACAAAACATGGATTATTTCTTGACACATCCTTGACTCTATCATCTTATCATGTACCTTTCCCTTGACCTGTGAAAAACATTTCAAAAACTTGGGATGAGCATAAAAACTCAGTATGGGTTATAAAAAAAACATGGAAAGGAAACATGAGTTCATATATACATAAGAATGAAATCATACTTTACCCATAAAACATAGGCACTTTAACATACCTCATAAAATCATGAATAAATCATAGAAATCATAAGACACAAAGGTAACATGAGGCATTCATAACATTCTTACGTAGGGAGTAACCCTCTTGGTTACGTTTGGAATACCCATCACAGTATATTCCCTAAAATCTCTTCGGAGAAACCTTAACGTTTCACTCCTTCGCGTTACCCAATGCATTGGAGAGCTATAACGGGATCACCCGCCCTTAGTTTATCACGGAACCACCCGTCTTCATAATAATGCCCAAGAACCATAACATAATCATATCACATAAAACATGCATAAAGGAAACATAAAATTTCCACATTTCAATCATGAGATATCAATACAACACATTGATATAAAAACATTATGAAAACCATTTTCAATACCAAAATAAAAGAAAAGTAAAACATGGTATTTATTTTTCTTTTAAAAATAAGGTATGGCTTGTAGAGGAAGCCGAAACTCAAATAATGGTCACGACGGCGGAGAAGTCGTTGTCGCCGCATACGTACGACAAAAAACATTCCATTTTGTCGTTTAGTGAACGCTTCATATAAAAAATATTCCTTTTGAATAAACGTAAAAGTCAAAGAGGTTTATACACCGTATACAAGAAAGTTGTGTATAAAATAAAATATGCCTCAATGAAAGGAGATTGAGACGAAGTCCCATACCTCGTATCTGACTTGACTCGACCGTTCTTTAATCTCCTGAATAATAAACTTGAGTTAATCTCTACTTTCTTATGAATCTTTTTCAAGTTCATTATTCCTTTTATACCATGTTATGAACATCATGTAATCATTTAAGTTAATAATGTTCATTTTGTCGGTATTTGGTTCTTAAGTCAAAAATAGACTTCTTACACTTACATGTTGTTAATTTGGTCATAGGTTCGTTATATCCAGAATGATATTAATGATTTGGATAACATATATATCATATATATTCATCATATATATGTATTTATAATATTACATCACATTTAGAGGTAAGAAATGAAATGCACCATTCATGGAGACGGTAAGCCGTACGTACGCATGAACGCTACTTCCATTTCTATTTCATATTTTCTAGAATGGAATCATAATTATATAAGAGTATATTATAATTCCAGTATAATAACATATATAATATCATTAACTTTATCCTTTACACATCCCACATATGGTATTAACGAATGAAATCATTTTCAAGGGGTGGTAGTCCGCACTTCCTAAAATGAAGATATCGTGTTTACCCATAATGGAAACCATAAAGGTATGCCCAAAATGAAAAAAAACAGAAGCTTAAGAAAACAATAAACATATTATATATCATATATAAAAATAGTGACATCATAATGGCCACCTTTGAAGGTGTTAAATGAGTATTGAACAATCATCGTTTCGGGAGGCATAATTTCGCCATCCACGGAAACAGTATGTTTTTTAACCATTTGATGTAGTTGTGTGAGAGTGTAGCTCAAATAAATATTATAAAAACATCCTTGTATATTGAAGATACTGGTGTTGTTACAAAATAAGTAAATAAAAAGAGTTTAGGGGGTTGGAGAAGCAAAATAAAACAAATGAACATGAGAGAATGAATTACCTTTAAAAGTGTAACTCCTTTTGATTTGAGCCTAAAGGCTTCCTTTGAAAGGATTCTGCCCAAAGGGAATCCTCTAGGATGAGGAGAGGGATGTGGAGAGAGTAAATGGGCAGGGGTTGGCCGAGCCAAATGCTTGAGGAGTGTGTGAAATGAGGTAGAGGTGGGGGCCTTTTATAAGAGGAGAGGAGGGGCACTTTTAGAAAGTAAAGAAATATTACTTTATTTGAAAATGTGTTTCGGTTTCAAAAGGTCCCACATTGATATAATTCGTGGATAAGGTGATAAGGGTTCTAAATCCACTCATCCAATTGGTTTTGGCCATGTGTAGTTCATAGATTTTACATTATCTTTACATTTTATTTAAATCGTCAAATAATGATGTCATCGCTGCATCATTATTATGTCATAAATAATTTAATTTATTTAATGTATAAAAATCATAGAAAAGATACTATGATGTAGGAAATCGTTTTAACTTTCCAATGACTTTTTATAATCAAAAATATGATCTTTATAAACCCATGTAAAAATTGTTTTCGTAAAACATATTATGTTTGTGTCATTTTTACTTTTACATTTAATAAAAAGTTATTTTTGTCATTTCCCAACAAAAGTGGATCCATGGGGTCCCCAAGTTGACCCATGGCATGTCTTGGTCGGCCATGACACAACCAATAAGGTTGGGATATGTGTCTAGGTCATTTCATATTATTAAAGCATTATTTATACCTTAAACTACACTAATTACCACTAATCGCGATTAAAAACTTAATAAGTTACTATTCACCAAAAAATTATTTTAATCTCATTGAACCACATTTTACTTCTTAATGACAACCATGTATGTCGGATTTTCAAAATTCAATACACATTAGTGGTAAACTTTTATTTAACTGAAAAATCAGTTTTCTTGATTACCACTTAGTGGTTTCACTATTCATCAAAAATTGAAGTTTTTCAGAAAATTACCAAAAGTTCACCCTAAGCTATATTTGATATTCCGAATTCAAAAATGAAGTCTATTTTACAAAATTCAAATCGTATAAGTCACATTAATTAATTTAATAATTAATTCCCGCTGCCAGAGCAAATAGCGTGTTTTTACAAAACAATAAGTATCAAAAGATTGACACCAGTTTAAGTCTAATTTCAAAGTGAAATTGATTCCAATGACCACCATTGGATAAAATGGTAAAAATATATTCTAATTTAACTTCAAAACCAATTGAAAACATAATCTAATCATATAAATAAATTATATTAAAACGTAGTTTTGATGTAAAATGCAGTATTTTTCACTATTCATTAAAAAATGAACATTGTCAGAAAAATACCAAATATTCACACAAGGTAAATTTTGATATCCCAATCATAAAGAATAAGTTTATTTTGACAAACATAGTTTATAAAATTTTCAAAAGATAGATTCAAAAATGTTTTTCCATCAAAAGGAAGTAAAACAATCTTTTAAGAATATTAGTGTATTCCATGCATAAGATTGTATTTATTTTCATTTTAAGCCTCTATAACACTATCTTAATCATTAATGGAAATAGATAAAAATATCTATTATTCATTACTTACTTGGGATGTTACATGATATTATCATAGATACATCTTTATTATATCTTTAGTAAATCCATATCTCATACTCCAAGCTAGTGAAAGCCTAATATGAGGTCAATCTTTGAGAACCATCTCGTCTTTATCAACATAGTGAAGGGTCATAGATACTAAATTATGGATAAGAATTATTTACTTTATAGTAGTTTAGGTGATGATAATCCCCACAAACACTCAAGCTACCATCTACCTTTTTTGTGAAAAACACTAGTACTTACTAGGGGGAAATACTTGGTTTGATAATGGACTTCCTCTACATATCCTCCAACTTCTCCTTCATCTCATGAAGCTTTATGGGATCCATCCAACATGCTGGAATAGATACCGGGGAATTACCTAGGTATAATTATATGAATAATTTTACCTCTCTATAGGGAGATAAGCTTAGAATGTCCTCAGAATATCTTTCTTCATAATATTCTACCAGTACTGGAAACTGGTATCCTATAAAATCTACTTATCTGAGTGAAATAATAGAAATTTTTTGAGTAATCACCTATATATCTTTCTGTGTATGATCCCATCCTAATCTACCTTGTTTTATTTTTAATCCACAATGGAAAAATTCATCCGATCACATCGAACACACCACATCCTCAACCTGAAATAGTCTATATGGGTATGGACTATGGATATCCACCCCATTCCTGAGATGATTTTATAAGGCCCCATCACTACTATAAAGAGATCCCACAAGTGGATTTATCCTCCATGAGTTAGATCACACTATCAGAATAAGTGTTTGATCAGTGAATCCCATCTTTTTGGTGTATCTGAGTGAAAATATCAACCCAAGGGATAAATAATATACTCTACATATCTATCTAGGGGAGTGGTAAGAAAGGAGTGTCTCACACGCTTGACTATCAGTACATTAACTAAATTAAATAAGATATAGATCATTCCTTTAATCATTACTGGATCCTCTGGGTCATAGGATTTCATTTCCTTCCACTATCATCATCCCTACCCACCATCTTCCTAATCTAGGCATGGACCATCAGAGGCGGTGGTAGAAAAATTTCAAACCGTTTTCCACCTCCCTCTACTTACCCTACTCCTCTTACACGTTTTCCATCCTATATAACTACCTATTGTTACACTTGTATCTTCCTAAGTGGTCCATCGACTATCTCTTTATCAACTGTGAAACCGGTCAAACTGCCTGACATAATATTTCCCAAACATTTTATAGAGACATGACACATCTCTCTAGGATTACTAAAACCATCCTCAGATCCTTGAACTATAGACCCTATATCTAGAAATTTTATCCTAAAGTTTCTCTCACACCCAGATCCATGTTTATATCATTGACTAATAGTTTTCAAAGTCTCAAATACTATGTATATACTATCTTCAACCACTATCGACTTCCACTCTACAAAAAAACACTCCAATACCAGAACCTGGTCAATCACTCCAACATAGGTTAGAATGAAAATAGATATAGAACCATCCTTGATATCTCAATGTTGGCCCTATTAAAAGGTCCTTGTTTGGAAGAAATGATCTCTAACCATATCTATATTGTATCATGAGAGGTTGGTCAACCTCTATGAGTACTGTATCATAATAATTTTTCACTATTGTAGTTCTTTATACTCTTGGACACACTGCAATCACATCATGGTGAGATAGATCTCCTCCCCAAAGAGAATATAAAATTATGACCATGATAGTGTTGTATCACCACACATATGAGTCACCAAAATCCAAAATCTTCCACCATATCCATTTATAATATTTTTTTATAGGACCACTATTTGATTTGGAGGTTTCCTCACATGGAGAAAAACTCAAGTGACTACCTCAAAACAGTACTCAACTATTTGGGTGTCTAGATTTTATTGAAACCTTGGATGTTTCTTCATATAAAACTCCTATAGTATGATATACTTACAAACATCCTTATATAATAATACTGGTGTAACCATCCACTGAATGAGTTGTATAAAAATGGAAACCACCCAAAGGTACCATATTTTGTAAAGGTACCTGTACTGAAGCCCCATCATTATGAAGATCATCCTTGGGATCCTAGTATGAAATCATCAGGTGAAATAATCAACAAGTAATCCTAAAATAAACAAGTCACCTCACGGTCAAAGAATATATATGGGGATCTAGCCTAAGAAGTACATCGGGTCCACAACCCATTCATATATGATGCATGTACAAATGTATTCCACGAAAATACTATCTACATATACCAAGTCAATAGTTTTCTTCATAGTCCTGGTGAATGGATTTGTAGACCACAATACCAACAATCTTGTTCTTAGACTAATATCCGAACTGAATAAACTCTAAAATGATTACCCTGGTTCCTAGAAAAACCTCACAGCTAGACAATCTCCAAATTATGGTTCTAAGATGGAACATCTCTGATACCACTATGTCATAACCTACCCACCACAACCCATCTATCATATGATAATTCAAATGCGACACCCCCTAGTATGGACTCTAATAGGCTAGATGAAAAATAAAATTACAATGTAGTCATATCTCACACATGGGATGACATATCCTAAAGTACCTTTACACAAGAACCCATATCTCCAAATATGTATACAATGATGGATGTTAAATGAAACTAATACCATAATGAATTAATACCGTCTATACCCTATAATCATAGTATGGCATAAGTACATTTACTAATAAAATTAAAAATACAATCCCAATACAAATTGAAAAAGTGTCAAACATCTTAAGAAGGAGGGGACTACTGTCAAATTAAACGCTTGATACAACTATAGTCAGTCTAGCCAAAACTATTCTATACCTACTCCATGTA
Organism: Viscum album; assembly: GCA_963277665.1. NCBI lineage: Eukaryota > Viridiplantae > Streptophyta > Magnoliopsida > Santalales > Viscaceae > Viscum > Viscum album. Next base: position 1,393,126,461 of record OY728160.1, read on the forward strand.
CTCATAGGGAACCATTAAATTTCCTATAATCTATATAATACATGACACATGTGGGAATATATCATACATGTATGAGTTTAATAATACCCAGCAGGACACCCCGAGATTACCAAATATAATGAATCAAGAGAGTAGTCATGCTTGACATAATAATAAAATACACTAAGATATAAATGATAGTATACACAAAGTATCAAATAGGTCCCAACCATACTTTCCATCCATCATATTCAGCTCAAGGATTCAGGGTAACACTAATTAAAAATAACTCACTCCACATGACATGTGATCTTCAACAGTTTACATCTGAGGGTTCATGCTCATTTGGTCATTAGATCAAGAATAACTCACTAGAACTACAAATATCACACACCTCAGAAATGAGATCTCACCCAGGGCCACTAGAGGACTCCACAAACCATATTGGATTGACCTACAAGATATGGGGATATTCACCCTCTATTTTATAGTCATGATGATACCATGAACCCAATCTATGAAAAGAAAAAAATATAGAGGATCACACAGTAAGTCAAAATAAGGGCCACCAGAAACTCCATTTGAGACTCATCCCATAGAGGGGATCACAATAAAATGCTTAGTATGTTATACCTCACTATACCATCATAGGGATAGAAAAAAGGAACATAACCAACAAAACCTGGTCTGAACAGAAGATACTAAGGTCTCAAAACTTATTTATGGAAAGTACACAATGTGTATATAGAGTACACGATGTGTAACTATAAACCAAAACCTTCTCATGTTTATTACCATGATCCCCTTCCTATGTTTGTGTACACTAGTTGTGCAATGTACTTGGTTGTTTCCTTGTACCAATCCATGACCAAGTACATAGTTTTTCCATTCTATTCTATTCATATGTGTGTTAATGTTCATACTTATGACCATGTACCCCTGGGGTAAATTATGATCCACAAAAACTTCGTCATACGGTTTGTGACATGTGTCACACATCATGTGATATTTTTCTCTATGTGTAGACCCTAGAACAATTAAAGGGGTACTAGAATGTCTATGTTATTTAGACTATGTTCTATGTAGTTATGAATTTTATAAATATTTTAAAATGTTCTGCACGTTCTCCCACACTACCACCATTTTTTAATACACCATGAGAGTCACCAAAAATCACATATATCAGTTCAACTGACCTTTTCCATCATCAATGATCAGATTCTAGATACATCCATCTCTCAATAATCACCTCCCATCAATTTTTTCCATTTTCACAAGCTAAGATATAAATAGGGATCTTTAAATCCAAATTCAATATTCTATCATCATTATAGGACACACAAATTCCATCGATCTCCATCCCGAAGATATGGTAATGATTCTTTGCACCAAATATTTTTTGTGTAGTTATTGTTTGTTAGGAATTTTTCAAATTTTTGTCCAAATGTAATACTGAGGAATATCACACATAGAATGGGGAGGGAAATTAATAAAACATAAAAAAGAGGAATGAAACACAGAAAATGATCTTGTTGTCCTTAATTAGTAATAGAGAATATGATAAATGAAGATAATTATCAAATCATCATCAAAATTCATATTTCTAAGAAGATTAAACTAAACCCATTAACATGATCAACCAACATTTATAACTATTAGAATAAATTACATAAATTTATTGTATGATAAAAAATGAGTATAAATTGCCATAAATAGTTCCATACCACGATTTTGGAAAGATTTATGAAAACTAATGATCTTGAATTTTCACCATTGGTAAAATACATGAACTTCTTTTCATTGGTGATCCCTACGGTACTAAGATCACTGATTCATAATCCCAATCTACATCAAAACTCCTCCACATTCTCCTCTCAGATCCTCAGGGTTATGAAGTTAACCCTATTATTTGTCCGCAAGAATTTATTTATATAGGAGATTAGGTTTACAGTATTTAATAAACAATAATTCATTTTATTTTTTTACTTATATATTATCCCACTCACGATCTCACCCAACACAAGAACCAAAAATTCTCTAAGGTTATGTCACACCTAGGATACAACACCCATTCATGACTCAAAGATAGTATCATATTTCCCATTAGAGACCCCATTCAAGATATATTAAATTATTTAAGAAAAAATACACATTCATGATATAATATATTTTATTTTATATTATAACTATATCTAGCCTCTCTGTGTCCCAAAATCACAAGTTGACATAGTTCATAGATTTGAGAATATTATTTTTAAAATTTTAATATTTTTCAAAGGAAAATATAGTCATTACAATACATGAATATTTAAATTTAAATCCTTAATTTTATGTATTCTTTTAAATTTTACATGAAATTCCTCTAAACCATAAGAAGAGTATATAATTACCCTCATGTGAATGCCTTTATTCCCCTCATGGTACACCAAGTGTCTATAAAAATATTTCCATGTATAAAGTTATATTTTTTTTCTTACACAATCCATGTGTTTATTAAAAACACCATAATTATTTTTCCTAAAGTATCAAAAAATGTGTTTTTCAATTTTTAATGGTTTGGAATAAAAGAATCTAATATTGTTTTTGGAAAATTTAATAAAAATAAATAATGGGTTTGGTATTTTTAATTTTTTATTGTTCAATAATAGTTTTTATAGATGAATTATTGATGTTTGATTATATTTATATTTGAATTTCGGTAGGCGTTTTTTATTAAAGAAGGTATTGTTTTTTAAAATAATTTCATATAACATTTTATATGTTTTATTTCATAAAATTATTTCATAAATGAGTTTCAAAACATTATTTTCCACAGTCCTATTTGATATTTTAAAAAAATTACTTTATTAAGTAATTGTTTATAATATTTTTACTAATTAATGGTTGTGGGGATTTTTTTGATTACATAGGGAATATTTTAAGCATATAGATGGAGTCATGATGATGTTATGTTACCTTAATTTTTTATATAAATGATGGTATAATTGGTTCAATCACCATCATTTGAATGATCATGGAAACCATGATTTCTTGTTTATAAATAACAGGATTAGGTAACAATTTTTATTAAAAACACAAATTAACCAGTAATTGGAAAGGAATGATATTATAGTGGTTTCATCATATGGGTGTCACAAGAAAAGTAGCCCACGATATTATAAACTTAGTGGAATTAGATTTGGGTTGGTCAGATGGGTGTCACCACATTTCATTTCCATGGAATGATCCCTATTATATGATATGTGTGAATTAGATACATATTGATTAGATTACAAGACAGTATAAGTATTCCATGTCACATTATCCTAACATTCTTGGTCATTCTCCCATGATACATGTTATTTTATTTTATTTTCCATTAATTTATTGATGCTAATACTATTTAAATTATGTTCATCTTTTTTATTTGGGTGATATTATTATTTTATATCTCTAGTTTATTCTTATATAATTGAGTGGGTGTTATTTATTTTTATTTTCATTACTTATTTTATTTCATAAAACCAATACATCTCTTTGATGTAATTTTTCATGTCATTGATATTCTGGTATTCTTTATCTATGGGGATTCCTTTTATTTTTAATTTAACTTCTTTAATATATTTTCAATTAATTAAATAAAGGGGATAGAAAGTGTTTTCCTTACAATCCTTGGGAAAATTTGGTAATTTATAAAATAATTGTGTAAATATGTTTATTTTCATTTAAAATTAATCTATTTTATTGTGATCAAAGTTTAATTTTAATTTTATGGGTGAACGAGTTGTTTTGGTAAAAGATTAATGTTTTTCATTTGAATTGTTTTTATTTAAAATGTTATTACTACATTATAATTGTATATAAAATATTCCATGAAATTAAATTAATTTTATATGTTACACATTAGGTATGGGGATGATACCTAATATGATTTTTTTCTCTTTCATTTATAACATTTTAAGTCCAGTTTTTGTTCAGCTTGGGCATACGGGTTTGTATAGGGATTTCCAATGCAATTTTATTGGTGGTACTAAGTACAATGGTATTTTTATTGAAATATAGAGATGATTCATGGGTATTATTTGTTTTATTTTTTTATTTTATTTTTTCATATGTATTTTTAAATTTTATGGTTTTCATTTTACTTTATTTTAATCGAAATTTTACTGATGATTTAAATATATATTTCTGTTATTCTAGTTATAATTTTAATTTTTTCAAGATATGTTATATGTCTATTCTAGTTTGGTTTTATTATTATTGAGAAATATTTATTTAGTATGAATGATCATCAAAATCATAGGGTGTTTTTTATGTAAATCCATGATAATGTTAAATGTAAAGTTTCATTCATTCTGAAAACCACCCACATATGTTGACATTTTATTTCTAGGCAATATTTGTCGTCCCATAGGGAATAATAAATATATTTAGGGTAAGATCATGTGCAAGATCAAGATCCCAATTTTAGGGTGGATATTATAATATAATGAAGAAATGGTATGAGTGCTTCATTTTATTTTATTTTATTTAGGGAGTAAAGGAATACATGACATAGGACTACCAGAACTCAGATTCCTTGTCATAAGTAGGTGTGTTATAACCTCCTCTTATAAAAAACTTTGACATTATAAGGGAACTCATGAATTTATAATTATATTTTTGGGTCTGATTTAACCTAACATATAGGTAAAATTAATTATTTGATGTAATTTATAAAACACACTAGTGAGCAACGTGGACAGGGTGGAGAGGATGAAAGAAACACTTGAATTTTATGTATCATATAATGGGTTGTTATTATTAATTTTTTCAAGTATTTTCTATTGATATTATGGAATAATAATGATTGATATTTGTGGTAGTTTTATGTATTATTTTACCCTAGGTTGATTGATGTTTTTGATGTGTTGTAATGATTTTTTTAGTATGATTGTAATTTTACTATGTTGTATCTCTTTTCAAAATTTATATTCATTTTTTTTGAATTTGGTACATTTGAAAATTATTTTTTAAAAATAAAGGAAATTTTTTTTTATTGTAAACTGATTGAAAATTCTATGATATTTCAATAAATAAATGGGTTTTATTTTATATAATGTATGGTCTTTGAAAATTATGGTTTCTATTTCTCACAGTTCAGTGAAATGTAATAAAGGATTAAAATAGGGTATCATTATGAGATGATTAAAGTGTTAGAAATTAAATCATTTTAATTTTTTATGATGTTGATATTTTTATAATTGAATATTTTTTATCTTTTAAAAAAGGTTTTCATAAAAATAATTATATGATTATGGTTATTTTGGAAAAGTATTTTTTGATTAAAACACTTTGGATTAAGATAATTTTCATCGACACTTAGTTTGTGGCCATGTAATTCATTGCTAGTGTTCAGTTTCCATTACATGATATGGGACTTATTTGGATTTAATGTTCAATAAACATGTTTTATATCATGGGATAAATGAATTTTATAAATGGGATCTAAATTGGAATGGGTAACTAGTTCATTTTTTGGACCTTCGTGTTTTAAATCATAACCTTGGACTTATTTATTAATAATGATTTTAAAAAAAATACATGGGATAAACTAGTGATAAAAAAATTTATGGATGGATATGTTTGTTTAACATTATAATGAAAATTAATTTTGAAAATTCATATATATTTTTGGATTATTTTATTGGAAATTATGGTTTTCATTAAGTAAGGGTGAAGTGGAATATTGTGGATTAATGTGGTGTTATGCGGGTTATGCAATTATTGTTTTTAAAATCAATAGAATATTTTATTTCAAACGATTATTTTTTTATTTTTTTTATTTTCATGTATTTATTTTTATTAGAAATTTTATATATATTGATAATTTTTTTTATTTTTAAGGGTTGGATATTTCATGGGTTATGTCCAAATTAATGGAATTTGGTTATTAGTATTGATTTCATCATGATTTTATATTTTCATTATTGATGAGTTTTCATTGATATTTATATTATTTAGATAATAGATGGGTTTTCACTAGTTTTTTTTTCTATGGTATGTACATATGTATGTGGTTATGATGATTGTTTTATGATATTTGGTGTGGATTTAACAGGTATGTGGGTTTTTCCTCTTGTTTAGTAAGTGGTTTTCTTTAAAGAGAGTCCATGATACTTTCCAGTGATATAATTTTTTATTGAGGGTAAATTTTAATGAAACTTGTCATTTTGGGTTTTTAAATGTATAAGGAAATTTAATTTTATGAATTTATATCATAGACTTAGAATATTATACTTTTCATAGATTGTTTTTAGGATTCATTGAAAGTGGTTCAAAGGAAGAAATCTATGAGTGGATTCCCTAGTGTTGGTGTTGGAAGATTACGAAAACATGGTGTCAAAAAATAAAGATTGGTCATCATACTATGGTGAATTTTGGTTGGGGTATATCCCTATACCTTGTGACATTTATGTTTTGACCTAAAGGGGTCACACCACAATGATGTTCACCTAGTATTGTGGTCCTTTCTGGAAGGTAGTCATTTCATGAACAAAAAAGTGTGATTCCATGACACTACAACATTAGGGGAGGCCCCTTCCTTGGTGGTGGTCACTGTATGACCCAAAAAGAATGTTCTGTGATCTGGTTGGGAAACATTTCACTGCTGTTAAAATATCAATGGTCACATCATGGCTAGTGTACTGGGTAATTTTGTTAAAGTGTTTGATTTTATTTTTCAGGATAATTCTAAATTGGAAACCCATTTTAGATTCATTAATTTATGATGTGAATGTTTTAGGGGAGTTCATGATCTACTATCTCCCCTCTTCCACTTGAATTTCCATTTTTATAACTCGCTTGGAAGACTTTTGTCAAATAAATTCTAGGTATGACTTCATTCTCTTCTCATTCTTGTCCATACTCATGATATTTCTCTATGTTTTTCTATCTAAATAGGGTGTTTGGAGAAGATTTCCCTAAGTTATATTCATGTCTATATTTATTATGCGTATTTTTTTGTTTAGTGCATAGAATATGTACCATGAGGGGATTCTTTTACAATTTTTCATTTTTTTCATGGAGTTATGTGCTTCTATAGTTTTGATTTAGGATTATGGAAATATTTTTTCTAATTTTTTTGTTGGCTGAATTAATTTATGTGGATAAATTATGTGGCATGTGGTTATGTGTGTTTTGGTAGTGGACCATACATTAATTTTTTATGGATCAACACTATTATTCTTAGTGAGTTTGGAAATAATTATTTAAATGAATTATTTAGTTTTTGGATGTTTAGTTTGTTAATATAGTTTTATTTTGGTTGTTTTCACTGGTCATATACTAATAGGATGTCTCTATGAGCTTGGATTCATGTATGTATCATCAGTTATGAAATTATGATTTTTTAATTACCACTTAAATTTAAAGGTTTGATTTCCTTTAAATATTTATATATAAAATTAATTTTTAAAAAATAATACAATGAGTATATAATTATACTCCATTTAATGCATTGGTTTCTCCCCGGGTTCCCCATGAGATTATATAAATTGTTTCAAGTTTTATATTACAAAATGATTCTGTTATGCATGCGTAGTGTTTGTTAAAAATGAATTATGTGTATAAAAAATATTTTTTATTATTTTAAATGGATTTAAAGGAGTGAAATTCATTTTGTTAAATGATTTTCTAATAAAGAATGTAATTTTTTGTAATATAATCTTATTCTTTAATAATTATTTGGGATTTCCTTAATGATTTTTTGTTGATATTTTTAATTTAATATAACTTTTTGATGTTTTTAAAATAATGATATGATTTCAAGAAATTTATGAATGTTTTTATGGTTTGGATGACATGAGATAATTTTATAATTTTATTTCCCAAAAATGTGTTTCCATCTACACTGTTGGAATTTTATGATATGTGATATATTGAGACCATGTTTCACACTATTTTTTGATATTGATGCTTATTGGGTGTATGTTGTTTTCCTTATGGAATTAGTTGCTCATAGAGAAGGGATGAGAGATGATGTGATCTTCTATTTATGTTTTATATGATATATTTAATCATTTTTTGCTGACATTAGTTGAATGATCCAGAAATATTTTGGTTTTTTTGGGGAATACTATATTAAGTCTAAATTTAGATTATGACACATTAATAAATCACATCTTGGAAAGGAAATATATGGTAATGGTGACATTATATTGGTGTCACAAAATTACTATGACAAGGCATTACCTTTATTGAAACTTGGATTGCGAGGTCATCATGTGGGTTTCACTAAAAAACATGGCTAATAAATGCTCCTCTGAGGATTCAATGCATGAATTAGACACAAATTGATTAGATATATAGATAGTTCGAGGGTTATAGGTTTCCTTGACCATATCTCAATATTTTTTCCCCATTATATAGGTTATGTTTTCTTATTTTCATTTATTTTAGTGATGTTATATCCATTTACGTTTAATTATACTATTTATTTATGTGATTTTATTGATATGCATCACCCGTATATTATTTTATAACTGAGTGGATGATATTTCTATTTAATTTTAATTCATATATTATTTTTTTATCTCTCCTACATCACATTTATGTTTTTCATGTTTTGGATATTATGATAGTTTTCATTAACATGGGGATTTTATCTTTATTTTAAATTGTATTTTCTTTATTTAATTAAAACATTATTTAAAAATAGAGACGAGGGATGAAATTTTTTCTATTTTGTGAAAATACATATATTTCTAAAATAATTTCCTTAAATATTTTTTTATTATTTGAAATATATCAACTTTATAAAGTTTTCTATGATTAATTATAATTTTAAAGGAAAATTGGTGGTATTGGAAAATGATTTTAATAGTGATTTGCAAGTGAAAATTTTCTTTAAAATGGGAATTCTAATTTATAAATGTATATTTAAAATGGGTAAAAAATTACATTGAACATTTATTGATAGGGTGTGGGGGAATACCTATTGGGATTTTACACTCAAACCTATATATTGTTTCATATTCCTTTTAGATTATGCATGGGATTAGTGGTTGGTATTGGGATTTACTATTTTTATTCAGTGTTGGTAACAAGAAAATGAATATTTTTCATGATACAAAGAGATAATTTAGTTATATTCATCATTTTATTTTGAAAATTTATACTTATTATATATTATTTCATTGATTTTTTCCTTTTTAAATTTGTATGATTTTTTCCCTAGAATGTGACTTGATATTTTAGATATTCTATTTCGATATTTCTATGATGTATGAGATTTTTTATATGATTAATATGGTTTTTTTCTTTTTATTATTTAAAAATATATTTTTTTCTGTGATCATTCAACTTAAACTGTGTTCATAATAGAAATCCTAGCGGATGTTCTGTGTTACTCTTGTTTCATCGAGTGAAATCATTCCCACTTGTTTACATTTTATTTTCATGCTATAGTTTTCTAGTATATGGGGATAGGGGATGACTTTAAATCTATTTCATGAGAAGGATTTGATACTTTAATTAGGGTTACCATGGTTTTATTATAACATTAATATTGGGTATATATTTTTCTTATCCATTCCACCATGATTAGGAAACCCTATGTGTGGGTTAGAAAGATGGGGATATATATATATATATATATATATATGGCCAAATACCTAAACACATACAACAATTTATTCATTTTACATGATTTAATCATTTAATATAGTAATTATTCATTTAAAACATATAATATTTATCATTTTTATTTTATTTAAAAAATCTATTTCTAAATTTAAAATATATTATATCAAATTCAGAAAATAAATATGTGATATTTAACTTCTCAATGCAAACAAAGAATTTAATAAAAATAAATTTTTTTATAAAAAATATATATTTATACATTAAATATGATATTATTATTAATAAAATAATAATAATCATTATATGATGATTAATTTATTTACATTACATATAAATTCTTTATTTCATTAAAATTACCTATTAAGCATGATAAATTAATTAAATAACACCTAAATACAATCTTATTTCAATAATATCTCTTTTAATTTTATAATATTTTATTCACATTTCTAAAAAATAATTTATTCATTTCCACCACTTAATTGTATTTCATAAATCCATTTATAATAAATTCATGATTTATATTTCATAAAAAAATTTAAGGAAATTCATTTTATAAAAATTTATAATGTTTATGAATGCCTAAAATTTACCCATTTGTTTTTTAAAATATCATTTATTACATTAATAATCACATGTTAATATCATCAAAACATATAATTACTAAACTAATTGTTCCTTCGACTATAGAAATCCCTAGATTAATACATATTTATTGAATATTTTCACAATAGTACAACTCTCAAAATATATAATGCTACTATATTATAAAAATATGTTTATATATCATAAATATTAATAAAATATTATGCATAATTTAAAATTATAATCCTTATCCAACTATATGAATGTATAAATTCCTTAGTAACTTTTATTACCTTGAGTGTATTAATAGTGGGAGGAATAATAAAGAGGAAAATAATACATAAATTATTAATACATGGGTGCAGATCATCATCATAATATCATATAAATTGAATTTTAGATATAAGAGTCATAAAGGAATGTAAGGTAATATGGTATATGGATAAATATAAAACATCATAATATAAATCATTGGTAACTACGAAGACATCATTAAAACATGGGTAAAGCTAACTATATCATGTCTATGCATAACATTATAGAAAAATATTATTGTGTCATTTATATGCGTAATTATCATTGGAGATATAAAACTCTATTAAATTGATGGATAAATATATATTTTGATTCCCACAAAATAGAACCTCATATAATCATAAACAAGTATTCTATATATAATGGAAATAAACTTTATGTACAAATAAGAAATAACTCATGTGAATAGAATGTATTTTATAGTATAGTGGGGGAATATAAATTTAGGAGACAATTTTCATAATAATAAATCTTCCACATCCTATTTTAGTGAATCACATGAAAATTTATATTTTACTTATATAACATATTAATAGTTTAAATTTTAATTTATTGAGTTATAACATTATAGTTTTTATCACCTGAATCCTTTATGTTCTTGAATATCTCAATATATAACCTAAGTCATGTTCATTGGGGACATGATCTTGAATAATTCCTAGATTTTATAGTGTGTAATCATAAAAAATATATGAGAATTATCGTTATGAGTTTTTACAACCCATAATTACCAATAGATGTCTAAGACTCTGATATCTAGATATCAATGTGATGAAATCTGAGACCCTCTCATGAATATTATGACAGAGGGATATCATTTTTTATCATAGTGATTTCAATCTATTCATTTCAATAAAAAAGTCTTAAGTATTCTTTTAGATCCCATTTTACATCTAACCTTCTATGGTTGAAGAGTTTTTATGGTAAGTATTTGATGTTTTTAGTCTTCAATGATTGAATAATTATAGGGTATGACATTGAATTCTAATTGTTTATTGAATATTTCTATATATAGGATTATTTTTTGAACATGGGATAAAATAGTTTCCAATATTAAACATTATGTTCTTATAGATTAAGGATATATCCTCCTAATTTTTTTTATTAAAAATGTATATGTTATTGAAAAAATTAATTGAATATCCTTTCTTGAATAAAAATTACTTTATAGTATGAAAATGGTTATTTAGAACATAATAAAATTAATATGTTTTTTTATTTATATACTACTAATTATGATTTTTTTTTCAAACATAGATAGTAAATATCAATAAAAAATATTAATAGTTCTTCGAAATATTTTTTGTTTCTAAATTTTTTGGAATAAGTAATCTCCCAATAAATACTTTCTAGAAGATGGAAATATAATAAAATTGTAAATAGCTGAATTCCCCTAGTCATAATGCTGGAGTATTAGGAAAAAATATTGTATCAAATCCTATCTAAATTTTCTATTAATTAACACGTATTTGAGAAAATATTTCTCTATCAAATGAGATATCCTCATAAAATCATTTTTGAATCTGATTTAATGTTAACCACCATTCATTGATGGAACTAATTAGTAATATTTGAGATACATATTGATATCCTTTTATTAATAAAGTTTATTAAAACTATCATAGGATGGTTGGTGAATATAATATTTCATTTAAAATAGTAAAAAATTTACTCGATGGGATAAGATTGAAAATCAGTTAAATCTCAGTATTTTGAACATACGTAAATGTTCTATGACACAAAATATCTAAATTCAGATTCCATATTGTAAAATAGCTAACAATATCTGGAATATGTTAAAAATTTCTTATTATATAACTTTAGAAATTTTAATGTCTATACAGATTATAATAAGTTAACATTATCCGAAATTTGAATTTATTCAAAAGGAATCAGTTTCTAAATTATGTTATGTATTCTTGACTATTGTAAAAAATATTCAATCAATTAATTTATGTGAGATTAATGGTGATCAGTTAGTTGAAATAATTTTTGAAAATATTTAAAAATAATATAAGTCAAATAGGACCACAATTGATGATATTAAAAATAATTACATTTTAACTATTTATCATATCATTAATAAGGCATAATTCTAAAAATATTTTAAATAAAACATTAACAAAATATTAAATTATGTTGAAGAGAGATACTAAGATGGAATATCTTGGGAATAAGATCTTATTTCCTATTACTACTTCTATATATACTACTTTAGAGAATACATCTATGAATATTTTTATGCACTATTTGGATGATAGTGTAGTTGAACATAGTGAAAGAAAATTTTCTCAAATAAAAAATATCATTGAAATACTATTTAAGATGAATTTGTTATGAAAAAATGATAAAATATATTGATGTGGTATTTGATATGCCGAGAAGAAGGGTTCATAAAATATATTGATGTGGTATTTGTTCTAAATGATAGTAATACATTGAGTGATAATAAATATTCATATTCAAAAAGTGGTTCTAGTAGTTATAAAAGAATAACTGAGTCTATTTTTGTTTCTATAATATTATGATATTGAACATACTTCTTTGATATTATAAATGAATCTCTTTATAATGAGATTTTAGAATCATTATATCCATAACATAAAGAGGATGGTGTTTCTCCATAACATTAATAAATAGATGAATACATGATTAAAGTGAAGAAAATAAATAATAATTATTCAAAGAATCATTCTCAAGCTAAGGATAATGTTTCAAAATCCAAAAAGTGTATTTCAAAACATAATGTGATCTAAAATTCGAATATATGTTTTTATTTCAATAACAACTTTCGATCATAGTATTCTTTAAACACATATATATTAAATTGAATGACTTATGATGATATTATCAAACTTCACTCCAAGATTGGTGAATTTTATAGACATCTATGAAAATTAAATCGTATTAAGGTATTTTTAAAAAATTATTTTTTATATTAATAATGGAAACATTTTACATCCAATTATTTAATTTAAGAATGTTTCAAATTTTTTACTAAATAAAAAATTAGTGTACAATTAAAGATTCAAACATTATTATTGAAAAATAAATGTTTTTGAAGTTCTAAGAAAAATATTTCTATGGAACATTTAGTTATTATCCCTAGAATAGTTCAAACAAATGTGGTAACATAAAGTATTTTTTTTTACATTTATGGAACTAATGAGAATCCACTACCCAAAATATCATTTCAATTATTATTGGATATCATATTGTTTAGAAATGGAAGAAACTTTTGGCACTTGAATATTTTTTTTTTCACAACATTGGAACAGAAAAAAGTCCAAATGTTAAAATATATTCCCAATAAATGGTGGAAATGTTGTTTTTAGAGAAAAATATCATAGTTAAATAATTGGTATAGGTGATGTAACTATCCATTGTAGGACAATTTTTATTATAGTTTTTGTTATGTTTTATGAGTTTGGAAAAACCTCATTAGTACATGTAAATTATGTGATTGTAGTAACTTTGTGAATGATTAATGTGACATAAAAATATTGGAAGGAGTTCATATATTATATGTCAATAAAAATTATAAGGATTATACACATCACCTAGAAGACCTTACCAACCAATGTATTCATTGCCTCAGTATAGTTGGGGATAATTCATTGATTTTTTAAAAATTAATAAGATACTTTAATATTGTATGATCTCGACTCTTATAGAGGTACGTTTTTGTTTTAGATTATGTTAATCACTTTTAATGATAAATAATGGAAAAAATTCCAAGGGGTAGGGATGGTCACAAGATAACTATGGATTTTTTTTACTTGGAATGTTGGAAATCATGGCTTAAAACACATATCTCACTATTATAGTATGGTTAGTATTTTGTGTGAAAATACATCCGTCTCAATTGAGGGGGGGGGGGTATGGTATGGAAAACCATGCGACAATTACATAGTTACTATGAAAATTAGGTCAACCAATATCCAAATATGATTCCCATGACTTATAGATGGTTTAAAAATCTATTTGGGTGGCCCTATAAACCATGTGAAGTGGGTTTCCCTTAGACAATGGGGATAAAATGATTTGAATTGGAATAAAAAAATCTTGCATCCAAACTATTATATAAATTAATTTTTTTTCGAATTTACCACCTTTCCGTCCCATGATTATTTATAACTCACATGATTTTTCCCACATTTCACACCTAGTTTCCCATGGTGTGTCCAAGCTTCTTCTCTACTTTCAAAGGTGAATCTCCTTTTATTATAAGTCATTTAGAGTGTCATTTCCTATGACATGAAGACTCACGTAAGTGTATGGGAATTTTTCATTATATTCATTGAATGTTTCACTAATTTTTTTTCCTATTCATTTATGTCGCATATTCCTTATTTCATAGGGATATTATCTGCATTTGTGTTTGAATTATTTTTTATCTTGATTCAAAAGTTTTCATTGGATTAGTGGATATATAAGAAAATAATGTAGGTGGTATAAGAGATATTTCCCTTCATCTTCATATATTTCATGTTTATGTAGTATGTGTGGTTTCATCAAAATGTTTTTTGTTTTTCTCCTTGATTAAAAACATATTTTAGTTCATGAAATACTGTCTTAGAACATTCAAAAATATCATCAGGTCCATTGGTGATTATGACACTGAACCTACTATTACCCATGGGGTATTCCGATTATATAAATTTTTATAGTGGGACTAAACATATTTTAATAGGTATATTATATTCTCAACCCGGTTAGGATCGTTTGATTTCATGATAGTGTGTTAAAAAGGGATACTCGGTATAACATGGATTTAAATGTTTTAAGACATGTTAAGTTGAAGAAATGGGAAATGGGTGAGTAGGAATTTTTATGTTGTATTTTGTTTTAAAATAATATTTAATGATTTTAGTACATGAATAAATGATAAATTGGTTTATTTATGGAATTGTTTTTAAAGGTGTTAAGTATGATAGATCCTAGTGAATTATTAATGATGAAATAAAGAATATTTATCCTCATAATTTCTTAAATGGTAAAATATACAGAACCTTATAAATTTATAAATGGTGGAAAGGTTTAGATTGTGGGACTGGAACTCTTCATCCATGGTTTAGGTGTTAGACTGATTATCTAGGCACCAATTGTAATCTATACAGATTAATATGCTAGGCTGATTCTCTACATCAGTGGTATATGTGTTGAACTAACTCTCTATGCACCAATATTATTCTATATGGTTTTGTATATTTTATTTGAACTCAAAATATATGGTTTTGGTGTCAAACAAAGGATCTAGTAACTAATAGTATTTAGAAATGGTTTAGGTTTTGATTAAATTCTTAGGGAACAAATAATATTTATACATTATTTAGGTCTCAGACTAATGCTTTAGGAAGTAATAGTTCTTAAATATGGAATGGATACATAGGAATGATGCTTCTTAGTACCAATAATTTAATATTTAATGAAAAAAATCTATTTTACATATATTATGCATACCCTATGATTTATGGCTTTGAAGAACAGTTTTGACCGAAGGTGGGTTTGGTTGGACTGATTGTCACATTATGACAGGAGGGCCAAAATGATAATTAATAAATATTTATTTCTTAAAAATGTGTTTTCATTTATTTCCTTGTCTATTATTAAATTGAACATATCCATAAATTGTTACATGGATGAATTATTTCTTCAGACATTTTTTGTTGTGGCTATTTGAGTTGTGCTCACACACTATACAGGTTGTCGTTGGTAGCCAAGAAGACATCATAATTTTAAGTAAAGACAAGGGAAAAGGCACAATGATTGATGTTTTATTTTAGATATATGTGGTGGAGCTTGGAAGAAGGATAGGGGTAGGATTGAGAAACCAAATTGGGGGTCTTTAGTGTGAGTACTTATTTTGTGATCCTTTTGAAATAAGATAATATCGTAAAATGACTTGTTTATTTTATTGGTTGATTAGAAATAACCCAGTTTTATTGAATTTTCAATGTGATGTGTGGTTACATTATAAGTATAAATTCAAATTAATTTGGTGATTTTTTTCTTTTATAAAGATGGTATAGTATCCCCACATTTCTCAATTAACTCTTTCTACTAGTCTATATTCACTAAAATAAGGAAAGGCACACGTGAGGTCAAGTGGTGAACTAGTTCATCAAATATTTGGTGCAAGTTGGGTAGGGATGTTAGAAATTGATATCAAATGGGTTCAGTTATTTTAAATTACTATTTCAGTAAGGTAAACATGAAAATAAATTTTTATGGTTCTTTGTAATGAGATCATTAATGTGATATATAATGAATTTGTGGGGGGGGAACCAGGATTCTAGGTATGGGATTTTTGTTCTTGATTTTTTATTATTATAGTTGAAATGTTATTTCACCTAAGGAGATACCATTGGTGTGTGATGTTACTAATATTTGATATCTTATTTATGGTTCTGTATTACATTATATTTTGTATATATGAATCATTTTCTCATGAATTATGTTTCACTCATCATATTAGGCACACAAAGAAATGTGTGTTATTATCTGTTTTATTTTAGATAGAAAATTTTAGTTGTGGGAAGAAAATTGATTATCTGCACCATTTGTAGTTTTTGAAAAATAGTTCCTAAAAAATATGTTTTAACTATTTTTAGTTGATTAATGTTAAATATAATTGTTAAAATTTAATTTAATACCAATATTGTATCTTTGAAAATTACCTTTACCCTAATTTAGCTAGTGGCCCTAGATATGGATGGTTGGGTGTAGTGATAGTGTTGTGTTCAAATCCATTGTGATAGTGCATGTGGAGTAGCTTTAATATGGCTAGTAGTTAACCCGATTTTACGTAACCCTGTATTTTATATTGTATTTACCCTAAAACAGATGTTTTTGAATGTAGAGGTATTCTTTCTTGATGATTTTTTTCTTTAGGGTGAAAGGAGAAAACGTTAGAGAACACACCTCCAATATTTAAACCAGAGCCCCCATTGGATCTGAGTGATATGTTAGAAGAGGTTTTTAGTGATCATTTAACCAAAATTAATTATTTTTTGGATAAGGATTCATTTCATCTTACACCATCCATGTTTGATCTTACTGTGGAGTTCCAGCTGTAACATCTCTCAATGTTCGTTCGGGATGGTTTTCTTGAGGTATTAGAGATATAGATTGATTCTATATAGATAATACTTGACCACATGCGGGCACATTGGTGGTATATTCTGGTCGAAAATGACCTTGTTTAGTGAAAGGAATGGAAGGGCTTCTAGGATAATTTCTTAAAATGATTTTACCAAGGGAACCTGATACAAGAAATGTAATGACCCAAACTTTAATTAATGAAAATTCCTCTTGATCTATTTAAATATCTTATTATGGTTATATATAAATTATGCACTTCCATGGTTTTATGTTTCTGGATTTTGAAATAACATTAAGAATTTTTACTGTTGATAATATAGTCGTTGACCAATGATGACCTGATTAGTATAAATATAGGGCTTTAACAAATCCAATTTACTCAGACAAAGGAAGTGATGGCCTCATCCAGTAGAATACCCCGTATGAATCCCATTTGTCAGAGCTCAAAAATGAGGTGGCTTCATTGGGCTTCACTCTTGACCAATACCAAGATGAGATTCAACATGTTATGCTCGAATAGATCCACCTATGAGGTAAGTGAAAGTTGATAGGGATTACCACCCGAGCAGTGTTATCTGAGACACCCCAAGAGTCTGTCACCATCGCACACCTTACTCGTCAGTCTTATGTGGGTGTTCTAAGGGGTTATGTAACAAGATCTTATCACTATGAATATGTGCATTAGTTTTTGTATATAATAATGAATATACATTCATTTTATTATTGTTACTTTGTAAATAGTTTTTAAAGCGCAAATAGTATTTTTAGTTAATATTCTACTAAGAAATCTATTTTGATGAATTTATGGATTTTTTAATTAAATAATATTTTAATAAAAAACTATTATGATTAAATTACTTTTTATTACGTATAAATGATGGTATAATTTTATGAATGCAATTGTAATTTTTATTAGGGTTTGAAATCCATTTTTGGTCAAAACCAATGAATATTAAAAAAATGTCAGTTTTTATTTTAAAAGTTAAAATTCACATATTTAATGAATTATTTAGATAAAATATATATTATATTTGGAATCAAGATGTCGAAATTATCCCACGGTGAGGTTTTCATAATTTTCCGAGACAATATATTTTTTGGGTAAAAATTAAATACTATTTAAATATATGTCTTTTATGACATCATAATGACCCAATAGTGATGTAATAAAATACTATAAATGATATGTTCGGACGATATATGTTTTACCATTAAAATAATTTGATTTTAGGCTTTCTTTATTTATTTTACAAAACTTTAGTGGACCCTCCAAGAGTTATAAAACATTTTCACTTTTTAAATGAATTTCCTTGAGAGCGTGACTCACCTTCACATAAGAAACCCTATGATTTTAAGAAGTTTGGCCATTTTAAATATAAAATATTGTTTTCCAATCCTCTTTTTCAAAAACCATGGTAAAAAACCATTGGCTGTTTTGTGGTATAGAATAGTTTAATGTGTGGTGCCCCAAACCTAAATAATAAAGAATTCTCTCTCCTTTCCTATATAAACCCACCCAAGCTCCCACTTCCTCTTCACTCAAAGCCTTTGGAGTTCATCCAAAATCTTCCATACTCTCTCTATAATCCTCCCAAGGAGAACCCATCTCCCATGAAACCTCTCTCTAGCCTATGCCAAGCCTTTGGGATCACATTCCAAGTAAGGGATTTCCTCTTTTCCCATTTTTCTTCAAATTTATTAATATTGTTATGCCCTTTTGTTTTCAATTATAAATATAGGGGTATGATTTAGAACCTCCAACACACTTCCCTCTTTATGTTTGAATTTTTATAGACCCCTTTCTCTCTCATTAATTTCCTCCCATGTACACCTGTTACCTTGCCAAAATTACGTAGGGAATCTATCTCTCCTCGTTTACATTTATGCAATTATTTTTTATTTTGAATCTAAATTCCATTACATATGTTGGGACATGTATCTTTTTGAACCCCTTACTGTCCATTTCATATAAATATTATTATACATGCATTTCTATCTCATAAACCATTTTTATGAATCCTTATGTCACGCCGTTATGCTGCTGAAATTGCACCTCGACTTTCCAAGCTAAAGACAATGTGTAGTGAATACCATGCCCATATCTCTATCAAGGGGATTCACCTTTATGAGCATTTACTTATTGATTATAGAGTTTCATGTACGAATTCCACATTCCTATATCGTGGAATAAATGTTGATGTTTAATAAATCCATGTTTAATGATCCATGTGGCACACTTATGCATGAAATGAAATGTTTAAAATGGGTGCGCCCTGATAGTTCTCCAATGCATTGGGTAAAGATTAGTATAATGATAAATGAAGTGAAATGAGGGTTTAATTATTCTAATTCATGTGTAATGAGTTTTAACTCACGCTCCATGTGCAATGAACCCTGGCATATTCTAAAATCATGTTAAATGTTGTTTCCACATTTCCATGTTATGTTAATCATGCTATATCATTCCTTTATGTCCATATTTCTCTTATGATCCATTGATATGCCTATTTCCTAATGTGTATTGTATCTTTCATGATATGCCCTGTTAACTCCCTTAATGGGATTTATATGTCACCCTTTTCTTATGCATGTCCTCAGGTTATCCCATGAAATGCTATGTACAAGGGAATGTAGTGGTCATGTAAAGGAAGTTTTCAATAAGATGTTGTGTCCTATGTTTTAAGTATTTATATAGTGTTCTTAAGCCCCCAAAACACTAGACCTCTCAATATTATTTGTTTTATAAAGTGGATATTTTATGTGTTAAATTATGTTAAGTGTGTAATAAAATGAAGGGTTTTCATAGTTTGTATCAGAGGATAGGTTTAGTTATTTTTGGGATTAGGATTATAAAACCCTAGTAAAGCCTTATAAACAAGACTAAGTATAATAAAAACATCCCTAAGTTTTGGTGAGTATTTGGTAAGTGGTTTATCAATACAATATATCCCTTTCTGGATACGAGTAGATAGATGTGGCTATGAAATAGATGTACCTAGGGGTGAAAACCCTAAAAAGGAGTTTCGGGCTTGACCCGAGGAATCCTGGTACATGAAAATGGGCCCTGCTGCACTCTTGGTTACGACATTCCTGGGGGATATGATTTGGTAAATTTACAATCATAGTATGAACCATTGTTAAGGGAATAAAAAAATCCCCTAAGAGTATATGTTAGAAAGTAAATCATGAATAGCATAGATTGAAGCCTATAGATTCATAAGTTATAGAATAAAAGTAATTTATAAGTCTTCTATTTTTGACCTCGGGAATACCCTTTATGTGTTACCCCTAACTTCCCTTTCATTCCAGCCAATGGCTGGTAATAGGAGGACTCAGGCTAATGACCTATGTAAAGATCAATGTGATGACTGTTCTAATGAGATGCCCAATCTGATGGGAGCGGGAATCGTGAACTTTTTCACACTTCTCTCTCATTTAATAGAAGCTTTGAATAGAAACATGGATCAAGAGGAACGTTAAACCCCTACTAAGAAAGAACAATTCACTATCGATAGCTTCATGAGACAAAGCCCTCCTACATTTAATGGATCATCTGATACCTCAATCGTCGAACAAAGGATCAACTCCATTGAACAAATCTTCTCCATCATTCAATGTTCTGAACAAGAGAAGGTTCTACTGGATGCTTATTGTATAGAGGGCGAAGCTGATCAATTGTGTACATTGATCAAAAACATGAATCCTAAGGAGGATATTGAGGCGTTGGTATGTAAGGATCTCCGGAAGATGTTTTTCGATAAATATTTTCCACACACCCTCTTACTTATGATGGAAAGGAACTTTCTTTCCCCCAAGAAAAAAAGATGACGAATATGTCAGAGCGTATGAGGAAAACTTCACAAGGATTTCATGATATGTCTCTGGCTTTGTCTTTACCCCCTAATGCAAGGTTGAATACTTATTTGGTGGGATGAATCCTAGCCTGCGGAAATCCCTGGCGATCCGTGACGTCGACAACTATGAGGAAATTGTCTGATGTGACCTCAAAGTCGAAATGGAGATCGGGGAATATCAGGGGTATCAAGGGGATAAGAAGCGTATGGTGGACTTCAAATATGGTGGTTCGATGGATAAATCCCATGGTACTAAGAAAACCCAACACCCCCCTTTCCAAATGTGCAGAAAGAAGCACCCTAGAAATTGCCTGAAGGGGGTGAGGAAATTCTTTAGGTGTTGAAGATAAGGGAACCTGGCTATTAACTATCCGCAAGAAAAAACTACGGCTATGATAGAATAGAGGAAGTATACACTCAACCCTAAAATCATTGTTCATTGCATTAACATCAAATAACTGTGGCACTTTTCAAATCAGTACCTTATGCCAAGGGTCTTCGGAGGAGACCAACAACTTCTAAGGCAGAAAGAGTGAGTTTTTCCATCACTACCACTGAAGTGAACCCCATCAACGAAGTGGTGACAGGTACACTAGTTATTCATTCAAGAATATAAAACATAATTTTTTTATTCTGGTTCTATGCATTCTTTTATATCACAAATGTTTAGTAGAACAATCCCAGCACCACCACAAATCATTGTAGTAAAGATGTCGGCGAGTACGAAAAATTGAGAAATCATTGCATCCCATGAATATAACTCCTTCTCTATCATAATATGTGGACAGAACATCTTGACAAACATTATCATACTCCCTATTGTGGAATTTGGTGCAATTTTCATCAAGTATTGGCTTTACTTATGTAGAGCTAACATAAATTGTCATGAGAGGGAAATCACTCTCCATATGGATAATCGACCCCCGATTCTATACAAGTGCAAGGAGGAAGATGAATATTATTTAGCTCCATCATCTCAGGAATGGATATTTCTGCCCTATGAGAACACATATCTGGCTTATATTATTGAGTCTATGGAAGAAACCATCCTTGAAGACGGTCCTATTGTGAGTAAATTCTATGAATTGTTTCCTGAGGAATTTCTTGGTCTTCATCCTAGAGGAGATGTTGAATTCTCAATTGACCTTATAGCTGAGGTGTTTCTAATATCCAAGACTCCATATAGAATGGCTGTTGTGGAGCTTGTGGTGCTGAAGAAACAACTATAGGAGAATATGGATAAAGGATTTATAGGCCCAAGTGCTTCACCATTGGGTGCATCGGTCCTCTTCGTCAAGAAGAAAGACGGGTCAATGCGCCTTTAAATTGATTACAACGAGCTTAATAAAATCATGATAATGAACAAGAATCCTCTCCCATGATTTGATGACTTGTTCAATCAGATGCATGAATCACAATACTTATCCAAGGTGGATTTGCGGTAGGGATATTATCAAGCAAGGGAGAAGAAGGAAGATATCCCCAAGACTGCTTTTTGTACAAGATAAGGGCACTATGAATTCATAGTAATGGATTTTGGACTCACCAATTCTCCAAAAATCATCATGGACTTGATGGATAGAGTCTTTATAGAATACCTCGACAAATTTTTGGAAGTCTTTATAGATGATATTCTAATATACTCCAAAACCAAGGAGGACCGTGAGGAGTATCTAAGAACTGTACTAGAGACCTTGCAGAAGGAGAAACGCTATGCAAAGTACAACAAGTGTGAGTTCTAGTTGAAGGAGGTCTCATTCTTGGGCCATATCATCACAAGTAATAGGATATCTATGGATCCTTTTATGACAACTGTAATAGAGGGATGGCTGAGGGGAACATCGGTAATAGATATCCTAGAATCTAGGGGTTGGATGGATATTATCGAAGATTTGTGAGAAATTTATCAGGATTGTCCAACCCTATTGACAAGCTAATTGGGAAGGGAGTAAAGTTTTCATGGAGTGATAAATGTGAAGAAATCTTCAAGGAGTTGAAAAGGTGTCTTATCACTGCACCCATACTCACATTCCCCAAAAGCAGAGAACTTTTTGTGGTATTCAGTGATTCTTCAAATAAGGTCCTGAGATGTGTGTTGATGAAAAATGACAAATTCATTGCCTATGCTTCAAGGAAATTGAATGTTCATGATCATAATCATCCAACACATGATCTGGAGTTGGTTTCGGTGATATTTTCTTTAAAAATTTGGTGGAATTATCTCTTTGGGGAGAAGTGTGAAATATTTACAGACCACAAAAGCCTCAAGTATATATTCACACAGAAAGAGTTGAATATTCACAAATGAAGATTGTTAGAGCTGATCAAAGACTATTATTGCTCAATCCATTACCACCCTGGGAAAGAGAAGACGGGGTAGAATTCTCTAAGTAGAAAGGACCCAATGATTATATCATTCATGGGAATTGAAAAGGATCCAATCTTCTTAGATTTTCAGAGAATGGACATGTGAATAATTAAGGAAGGAACATCAATAATCCTTCCTCAAATGATTGCTCAACCGTCCCTCATGGATAAAATAAAGTACATTGAAAGAAAGGATGTGGAAATTATGAAAAGGGTGGAAGATATCAGAAATGGGAAATCCTCAGAGCTCTTGGTTGACAAGGATGGAATTGTGAGATTTGGGTCATGATTTTGTGTACAATCCGATCTAGAGATAAAGAAGGAGCTTCGGGATGACTCACATAGCTCAACCTTCTCTATTCCACCGGGGAGCACAAAGATGTATCATGATCTCTGAGAGAAATTTTGGTGGGATAATATGAAAAGGGAGATTGATGAATATACCTCAAAGTGCCTGGTATGTAAGAAAGTGAAGGGTGAGAGGAAAAAGTCTAAGGGGATAATGCAACCACTACCCATACAAACATGGAATTGGGAAAACATTACCATTGAATTTTTCATTGGACTTCTAAGGACATCCAGAGGAAACAATGGTATATGGGTCATTGTGGATCGTCTTATGAAGACAACACACTTTATTGTGATTCAAGAGGACTTAACACTGGATCAGATTGCAGATAATTACATCAAATAAGTGGTATGGATGTATGGAGTACCACTATTTATTATATCCGATTGAGATCCAAGATTACCCTCTACATTTTGGAAGATTCTTTAACATGGCCTGGATACTGAAATAAACTTTAGTATGGCCTATCATCCTCAAACTAATGGCCAATTCGAGTGGACTATCCAAACATTTGAGTACATGTTGAGAGCTTCCTCAATGGACTTCAAAGAAGGATGGGACGAACATTTTCCGATGGTTGAATTCTCCTACAACAACAGTTCCACTTGATCATCTAATTAACCCATATGAAGCCCTTTATGGGAGAAGATGCAGAACACTGGCGTATTGGGATGAAGTCGATGAGCGTAAGCTGTTAGGAGCAGAAACGACCTAAGAAATGGTGGAGAAGGTGAAAACCATTCAACATCATATAAAGGCATCCCCGAGTCGACAGAAGATTTATGTAGATAACCGTCAATGAGACGTTGAGTTTAAATTTGGAGACATGGTATTTCTTCACGTGTCTCCGTGGAAGAAGGTTGTGAGGTTTGGAAGGAAATGGAAGTGAAGTCCTAGGTACATCGTCCCCTTTGAGATTCTTGATCATGTCAGGGCTGTGGTATATTGACCAGCACTTCCACATACCATGACCAAAGTACATGATGTCTTTCATGTATCTCTCTTAAAAAAGTACATACTAGACTCTTCACATGTACTCTCTTTAGAGGTGGTACAATGAGAGGATAATATTTCTTATGAGGAGAAACCAGTGATGATATTAGATCATAGATAAAAAGTTCTATGAAATAAGACAATGCCCCTCGTCAAGGTGTTATGGAGAAACCAAAAGCTTGAAGAAGCAACATTGGAATCAGAGGAAGTGATGAAGTAGAGTTACCTACATATTTTTTAGTGTGGAAAAGGATATTTCGAGGGAGAATTTTCTTATAGGGGAATATTTCAACGAACGAAACAATCATTAATGAAAATTCCTCTTGATCTATTTAAATATATTATTATGGTTAGGTAAAAATTACGCACTTCCTTGGTTTTCTATTTTTGGATTTTAAAATACTGTTAATAATTGTGACTAGTTATAATATAGTTTTTGAACAGTGATCAAATGATTTGAATAAATATAGGGATTTAAGAAATCCAATATAATTAAACAAAGGAAGTAATTGCATCATCCAGTAGAATTTCCCCATATGAAGCCTATTTGTCAGAGCTCGGAAAGGAGGTGGCGTCATTGGGCTTCACTCTTTACCAAGCCCAAGACAAGCTTCAACATGTTAATCTCGAATGGAACTTCCTACGAGAGAAGTGGAAGTTGATAGAGATTACCACCTGAGTAATGTTATCTAAACCACCCCAAGAGTATGTCACCATCACACACCTTACTTTTCAGTCTTATGAGGGTTTTATAAGGGGTTATATAACAATAACTTATCACTATAAATATGTGCATTGATTTTTTATATAATAATTAATATATATTCATTGTATTATTGTTACTCTGTAAATAGTTTTTAAACCACAAGTAGTATTTTTAGTTAATATTCAACTAAGAAATCTATTTTCATGAATTAATGGATTTTTTAATTAAATAATATTTTAATAAAATATTATTATTATTAAATTCATTTTTATTAAGTATAAATTATTTTATTATTTTATGAATGTAATTTTAATTTTTATAATGGTTTGAAAGCCGTTTTTGGTAAAAAAACCCATGAATTTTCATTAAATGTTGGTTTTTATTTTAAAAGTAAAAATTAAAATATTTAGAAAATTATTTATATAAAATAAATATTATTTTTGGAATTCGGACATCAAAATTATCCAAAGGTTAATTTTTCATAATTTTCTGAGATAGTAAAATTTGTGGGTAAGAATTAAATACCTTTTAAATATATAATGTGTTTTATGACATCATAATGACCAAATAGTGATGTAATAAAATACTATAAATGATATGTTCAGACAATATATGTTTTAACATTAAAATAATGTGATTTTATTTTTGTTTTATTTATTTTACAAAACTTTAGTGGACCCTCTAGGAGTGATATAACGTTTTTTACTTTTGAAAGGAATTTCATTGAGAGTGTGACTCACCTCTACATAAGTAACACTATTATTCTACATCCAATGGCCCGAAGGCCTTCATTGTTTTATTGATTTTGATAATCCACCTTTTAAGGGGTGTGGTGGAACCCTTCCAAGGCCCGTAGGTGAAAGTATTACATGGCCCGTAGGCCTTGGATAGATTCATTTCCCATAGGCATCAAACATTACATGCACCCCAGACTAACTACCTGGAACTACTCCTACCTAGAATCTTCATCATGAACTAATATCTCCACCTTCTCAAGGATGTTCTTCTAGGCTTTCCCATCCATGCACAGGCTTGTACCGATGGCAGATACCATACCCTCTCATTCTTGCAATCCATTAAGCTTTTCCTATGGTGAAAGCTCCTTGCTCATCCTCCTTCTAAAGCTTGTTCATTGAAGTTTTTATGGTTTGAATGAGCACTTAAGGTGGCCCGATGGCCTTGAGGTGACCTGAAGGCCTTACTGACCCAATGTCCTGGGTGGCCCGAAGGCCTTAAAGGACTCAGGGACCAAATCGGTGGCCCGAAGGCCTAAACGGGGGAATATTTCCATGCGGCTACAGTGCCAAACATTGCCTACTACAGCTACCACTATAGTACCTAGTACAATTCCACACAGTTCCTACTATATAACCTACTATAGTACTGCTATAGTACTACTACAGTAACCCAGAAATTATCCTCCGCCTGGATTTGATCCTGGGTCGCTTGGATGCAATTAAAGAGTCCTCACCAACTTGGTTGAGGCTCATGTGGAAAACCCTATTATTTAAATAATTTAGTCCATTTTCCTTATAAAATATTGTTTTCCACTCCCCTTTGGAAAAAAACATTTTAAAAAACCATGGGATGGTTTGTGGTATTGATTAGTATAATGTGTGGTGACCCAAACCCAAATAATAAAGAATTCCCTCTCCTTTCCTATATAGACTCACCCAAGCTCTAACTTCCTCTTCACTCAAAAACTTTGGAGTTCGTCCAATATCTTCCCTCCTCTCTCTATAATTTTCCCAAGGCTCCCCAATCTCCAAAAAAGCCTCTCTCAAGCCTCTCTCAAGCCTTTGGCATCACACTTCTAAGTAAGGTATTTCCACTTTTCTCATTTTTCTCCAATATTATTAATAATGTTCTACCCTTTTTTTCAATTATAAATGTTGGGGTATGATTTCTAAAATCCCCCACACATCCCTCTCTATGTTTTAATGATGATATAACCCTTTATCTCTCATTAAATTCATCCCATGTACACCCGTTACCATGCCTAAAATCCCTAAAGAATCTCTCTCTCCTCATTTACATTCAAGAATTTTTTTGTATTATGAATCTAAATTCCATTACTTATGTTGGTACATCTATCTATAGGAAACCATTACTTTCCATTCCATATATATATATGATGAGACACCCCTTTCTATCTCATAAACCATTTTTATGAATCCTTGTGTCACACCGTTATGCTTTCGAAATTGTACCGCAATTTTCCAAGCTAAAGACATTGTGTAGTGAATACCATGCCCATTTCTCTATCAAGGGTATTCCCATTTACACACATTTACTTATTGATTATAGAGTTTCATGTATGAATTCCACATTCCATTATCGTTGAATAAATGAAGATGTTTAATGAATCCATTTTTAATGACCCATGTGGCACACTTATGCATGAAATGAAATGTCTAAGAAGGGTGTTCCCTAATAGCTCTCCAATGAATTGGTAAAGATTAGTATCATGATACGTCAATTTCAATGAGGGTTTACTCATGATAATTCAAGTGCAATGAGGGTTTACTAATGATCCATATGCAATGAGCCTTGTCTCATGCTAAAATCAGGTTAAATGTTGTTGCCACATTTCCATGTTATGTTAAACAGGCTATATCATGCCTTTATGTTCATGCTTCTCTTATTCTCCATTGATATTCATGTTTGCTAAAATATATTGTATCTTTCTTATTATTCCTTGTTAAATCCCTTACTGAGCTTTATAGTGCAACCTTTTCTTATAAATTTCTTCAGGTAATTCCATGCAATGCTAAGTACAAGGGAATGTAGTGGTCATGTAAAGGATGTTTTAAATAAGGTGTTGTGTCCTATGTTTTAAGTTGTTATGTAATGTTCTAAAGACCCAAATAAACTATACCTATCTATCTTATTTATTTAATCAATTGAATAATCTATGTAATAAATTATGTTATGTGTGTAATAAAATGAAGGGTTGTCATAAGAAATATACATGGAGTTTTTTCATTTGACCTAAGGGAAAATTTTTGTGATGGATTATTTTTTCCTCTTCACTGACCTAGAACATTTGGATCCAAAATTGGAAATAAGTGAGGCATCTACAGAGAAATATTTTCAATATGGTCTCAAATGTATAATCTAGTCATGGGTAAATATTTTATTCTTGAAAAAAATCACTAAGTTTCTAAATCATGCTTTTATTACTGAAAGGGAATAGAAGGCGGCTTCTCTATGAGGGTAGATTATTTTAGTTGGGTTACCTGGTTGTACACCTCCATGTTGTAGAAAGTTCCATTATGGGAAATTACACCGAGGAGGAGGAAGGGAGATAATCTAGGAGAGAGGATTAAACTCTTAGTGCAATTATGTTGTGGTCTAATATTATCGTTGAAGTCCTAATAAAAAGGAAGGTCGGTGTCTTCAACCACTAATGGAGTGTTGATCACATGGTAGGATGGGGCACATAAATAAATTCTATAGGAACACTCAACATATGGATATTATTGGAAGACCATGACTGATAGTGAATATAAATAGGGGATCTTTAACGTAGAATCCATTTCGAAATTGGAGTTCTACCAAATGTACCATTAAGTGTGGAGGATGTGGTAATATCATACAAGAGTGGAAATATCAGTAGTTATAAGACTCATGTATGAGATTAGGGAAGAGGGACAAGACTGCTAGACCTAGTTCAGCCTAATCCCACCTATAATGAGGTTAAGAGATCAACTATCTAAGGTTTAATTATTGTGCATTATATACTTTGTAGTGAACTATGGATACCAAAGATTCACATTAATTTCAATATTACAAATTTTTAATGATTTGGAATTAGTGGTTGACTTTTTGTATTGGGTTATGTCTATAAACATTCTATTAATAGGGAGATCAAAGGCTATCCATCATTTTATGGAGTGTCATCACAATATTGGTGGGTATCATTTCGTTTTGGACTATTCCAAAATTAAGATTCCAGGATTTTACTTGATCCTATGAATGGACCAGTTTGTTTTATACAAGGATGACATTGACGATTACTATTTGAGGGTTACTTTCATGTCTCTTAAGGATAATAACTATGCTCATCCAAAATAATGTGACACTAATGAATTCCATGTAGCTCCTTTTCATCATTAGATGGGTGTGCTCATATCCCTGGTTTAGATTCCAACGCATGATGATGGGGGAGTGAAGTGGGATGCTTTCCCTCCTATTATTGATCAGTTTTAGGATTTTTTATGAGGATTATTCTGGGTTTCCACCTAAGATAGAGATTGTGTTTACTATTCATATGGTTCCTAGGGCTGGACCAATTTCATTTCCACTTTATTGAACTTAACCATTTGTGCTTCAAGAGATTAAGTCACTATTGGAGGGATTTGATGAGTAATGGTTCATTTGGATGAGTATGTCACCTTTGGGTTATACTATTCTATTTACCAATAAAGAATATTGATGGTTGAGATTATATTTCGATTACCATAAGATGAACTAGATGAAAATTAAGAACTTGTATCCTTTTTCTTGGACTGCTGATATCATTATCTTGTTGAAGGGTTTCAATGTATTCTGCATCATTTATTTAAGATTAAGATAATATTAGTTAAGGGTGAGGCTATCTAATATACCGTGGAATTATTCTACAGGTAGGTATGGATTATATGATTTTTTTGTGAATCCATTTGGACTGATTAATTCCACTTATATGTTTATGTCCTTGATGAAACGAATCATCCATCCATATTTCGACTAATTTGGGGTTGTCTATATTGATGATATATTAGTGTACTCCTAGTCTAGAGATGATGATTCCCAAAAAATTGACATCATCCTTAGTACAATAAGAGTGAATAATCTTTATACCATGTTATCTAAATGAAATTTATAGAATAAAAAGCTTCATTTATTGGGTCACATCATCTTTGAAGAATTTTCATCTGTCAACCTGAGAAGGTTTGAGTGCTTGTTTCTTAAGAGAAACCATAGAATATTTTTCACATTGAAATATTTTCAGATTTACTGTATTAATACCACATTTTTATCAATTACTTTTCAATCATAGAATTTTCACTCTTTTGAATAACCAATAAAGGAATTATGTTTGAGTGGTATACATAATTTGATAATGATTTGAAACATTTGAATAAGAGTTTTCCCATAACACCAATTATGAACATGCCCAAACAACGTATGGAACATACTATATGTTTTGACCAATCTTGGATTGGACTTGGAGAAATATTGATACATATAAATTTATCCATGAAATAAGGGTAAAACATTTAAGGTTACATGAGTGTAATTATCCTATGTGTGATATTGAGTTGGTTGTAGTGATGGAGACTTAAAATATTCATGGCATTATCTTCTGCCTGAAAGGTTTGATGTTTATACTGATAATAAGATACATAAATAAAACTTTCCTCAATGTGATATATATCTATGAAAGAATAAAGGGATTGAATACATACAATATTTGGATTCTGAGTTATCATATACATTTTTGGAAGGTAACAATATTTTTTATGTTTTTAGTCAAATGAAATAGACCCATGATGTTCATGATTATCATTTTGAATAAAAGATATTTTCCTTTTAGTGTCCTAGATTTCCTTGTATTACTTTTAAATATTATATGGAATTAATTCAAGACCAGGCGCTGAGATGGTATGCGATTCTGAGATCTATTGTGCCCGAAATAAATGTGTGAATATATTAAATATATTATATAGCACACACACACAATTTTCATGAAAAAATGGAGTAACATCTCAATGGATGCCTAGATTAGAAATCTTAGGAAACTATTGCATTCAGAGTAGCGGCTTTACCCTAGGCATAACCCAACATCAGCCGGCACGGGTCGACTATGAAAAGTAGTTTTTTTCGGCATTTTAATAAGTAACATAAATTGAAAGATTTATTTTATTTTAAGATTTTGTCGATGCTGCGACACAACAACATTTATTTTTAAATATACCTAATGGAAGGGATCTAGGGTTATGCTCATAACTCTAGAAATTCCCTACAAGATTTGGAGAGAAACATGAGAGTATTATCTTGATGATGAACGATGATGAGCTGTTATATCGAATATAGATGGGCACCATTCTTGGGAGATCTCACCAACACTGGTGATGAAACAACTAATCTTAAAAAAACGATCCTTTTCCCAGGTAGGGAATGTTATTTTTATTTTTATTTCCCTATTAGTAGATTCAATGATGTATGCGGATGAACCAATGAAAATGTTGATGCATGGTTCAATCATTCCTGAGGGATAGGATTTAATCGAGGAGTTATACTGGGGTTTGTTGATTGAGATTTGATTTTTATTTATTGGTCATTCTCCTGGAGAAATCGGTGGTCCTTCATTGCCCCTATGTTGCCCCCCAACATCGGGTTCCTTAGATCCAGTGGATCCGCAGGCCTCCAGCGTTTCCAGGGGCGGCCCCTCGCTAAAAGACATCCTCCTTCGCCCCGCGCCTTCCCGCTCAACCCAGCTTCCTCCGATCCCTGAGATTCCTTGCGGCTTCCATGCGTCTCTGGTCGAAGGTTCCCTGACGATCGACTTTTCTTCAGTGTCTTTTGTATCTGCTGTTGATCTTCACAAGTGGAACTTGGTGGCCTATTTTGGTGCAGATAAACCCCCCTGCCTCTTTTCCAGGACTTCGTGTCTTCTTGGGGTTTGGAGGCTCCAGCAAGGGTCTCTTTTCTGAATCGGAAATCTTTCTGCGTGGTGCTGGCCTCGCGCGAAGATTTTTTGATGGCCTGGTCTCAAAGTCCTCGGTCGATCGGGAAATGACGTTTCAACCTTTTTCGGTGGTCTATGGATGTTCACTTCGACAAAGACTCTCCTCAAGCGGCGATCTGGGTGAATTTACCCGGCCTCCCCCTCCCTTTCCATAACCTTGGCTTCCTCCGTGGTATAGGAGACACCATTGGATCTTTCCTCTGTATAGATATTCGGACTCTTCAAATTCAGGACGCAGGGGTGGCTCGCATTTGTGTGGAGATGAACCTGTCTCAGCCCTTCCCTTCCCGCATTTTGCTTAGGGTGGGTGAAGAGTTGCATTGGTGGCAGTCCCTTGTGTTTCTTTCGTCCGCTCGTTATTGCACTTCCTGTTTTCTGCATGGACACTCTGTCCTTGTTTGCTGTATGGTGCAGGTCAAGGATTCTGTTCCCCCTCCGAACCAGCCCCCGTCCTCTGGGATCCCGAGTTGTGACGGTTGGATTCGACATCTTCAAGCCTTCCATCCTCCTCGGCGGCTTGTGTCCCTCTTCCTGAAGCCTCCGGGTCAGCCCGGTCCAACATTTCCCTCCCCCCGCAGCTCCAGAAAATAGTCTAGGATTGGTTGATGGTGGTGCCGGTAATCTCGGCACAGACCTGGTCCTTTTCAGACCGGACCCGGTCCTTTGCCCCAACCTCGAATTGGTAGAGCTTCTGCTTGATCCTCCAGTTTCCCTAGTGCATGAGGTTTGTTCTGTGGATGACCAGCCTCCAGAGCACAGAGGGGCTTCAGAACACAGAGAGGGGAAATAACCTCTTGTTATCTGCCCCTCATTTCCCAGTGGTCTGCCCCTGTCAAACAGTTTTATCCTTCTTTCTTATGAGGTTTCAGAATTGGAGGTTGATTTCTTCTCTCCCTCCTCCAGCGGTGTTCGAACCCGGGCCCAGGCGAAAAGGGATCAATCCTTCTCTTATACCCTTCCAAAGTGCTCTTCTGTGTCGGGGGGCCAAAGACCGACTCCCTTGTTTACAATGATTTCATGCCTAATCTTGAATGCCCGGGGACTGGGTCTATGAGTAAAGGTTGATTTCCTTGTTTCTGAAATTAGGTGTAGACAGGTGCCCTTGGTTGCAATCTTGGAGCACAAACAACAACATTCAAGAATTCACGATTTTTCTTCTCATTTAGGTTTTCATCATTGCATGCATGGGGATTCAGTTAACCATCACATATGGCTGTTCTAGAATCATTCTGTGTCAGTACAAAGGGTTTCAGTTTCAAACAAGAAAATTTCTGTGAAAGTCAATCATGGTATCTCTTCCTATTTATTTTTCTTTGTTTTTTCCAAGTGTGATCCAAAGGACAGGGATCCCCTTTGGAAAGAGTTGTCTGGCCTTGACACCGGTAGTGAGGCTTGGCTCGTTGGTGGAGACTTTAACTGCATCCTTGAACCTCAAGAAAGGAAAGGTGGATGAATTTACCCTTTAAGGGATAGACAAGCTTTTGCAAGCTTCGTGGCTCGTGCTGGTCTTCTTGATCTTGGATTCTCAGGAGATAAATACACTTGGTGTAATAACCATAAGGGTAGTCGGTGAATGTGGAGTCGGCTTGACCGTTTCTTTGCTAACCTGAAGCTCATTAATTCCTTTCCTGATACTAAGGTGGAGCATTTATTTAGTTCTATCTCGGATCACTCCCCCCTCCTCCGCAGCCTGGAAGGTTCTAATATTAGTCATGATCACTTTTTCTATACTAGATGTTGGGAGGGTGACCCTGATTTTCTCTCTGTGGTGCGATCATCATGGGAGAGTCCTTTGGCTGTGAATTCTTGGGTTGGATTTCATAATCGTCTTCGAAGGCTGAAAGAGGATCTCCGTTTAAGGGAAAATTCTAATACTTCTCGATTCTTGGACCTGGATACTCTTAAATCAAATATCGAAAATTATGATCAGGGGCTGGAATCGCATTGGGACGATGGTGTTTTCAGTAACCTTGTGGTTTTGAAGAATCGGCTTGCGGACCTGCTCCTTGAGAAAGAAAAAAGTGCCAGGGAGAGATCACGGGTGTCTTGGCTTAAGGAGGGTGACAAAAACTGTAACACCCCGAGATTTTATGAAAAATATTTTTTTAATTTCATTAATGTCTTGTGTTGTATGCTACACCAAGATTACCTTGCGCTATACGCAACACCATATTAGCTTGCAGTATACGCAACACTATTCTTGGATCGTGTTACACACAGTTTTGATAATAGTTATTCTACGCAACATTGAGTATATATATATATATATTCAATGTATAAATGAAATATGGTTGGATTCTTTTCTTTCACAGCACGCAACCTTGACCTGGCTTGCATTACACGCAATCGCGACCTTCCTCGATAGCGTGTGTTGTACGCAATACCGGGTTTTACTAAACAATGATATATTATATAATATTATTATGAACTAGCCATTATGAATATTATTAACTAAATTTTGAATTTTATAACATTATTATTCATCTTACACATTTTCTAGAACATGGTATAAGAACGAAATAAATTTTTCAGGTAAAATAAGTATTTTTCAAAAAATGCAATTTTGCCGCCTTTTGATGGCGCACCCACTTTAAATCTTGTTTTTGACATGTTAATAAGTTCAATTTGACAAAATAAAATTCTTCTTTGGAATCAAGAAATAAAAATTTACTTTGGATAATTTTTTCGTATTATTCTGGTAACTTTCATATTTTGATGAATAGTAAAACACGCTATATTTTAATGAAAAACAGCTTTTTTCATCGTAATAATTTATATGGTTAAATTATAATATTGAATGGTTTTAAGGTATAAATAGAATATATTTTTACCATTTAATATAATTTATGTCATTAGCATTGATTTTACATTGAATTCGTAGGTTAAATCAATTTAATCTTTTGTAGTGTTTTAAACAAAAACCCATTTTCATCCGACAACGGGATTAATTTTAATTTAATTTCTGCAACTTCTGTGTATTGAATTTGAAAAAAATGGATTCCATATTTAGAATCAGTGGGTCAAAATTATGTTAATAGGCTAATTTTTATTTTTGGGAATTATGAATAGTAACTACGGTAAATTTTATTTACCATAGTTAAAGGTAAATCAGGTAATTAAGGGTAAATATAATATTATAAAATTACCCTAACACATGCCAAAATTCTATTGGATGGCTAAAAGTAAACCCATATCAACTAAGGGTCGGATTAGATTCATTTTATGGGCTTTTGACCATGAAAATAATTTAATTATTATTAAAACCAAAGAAAGTGACAACATGTCACTCTCTTAAATCTTATTAGTATAATAATTTTAATTTAGTGATAAACATCATAAAACTTCGAACATTAATAGTCTCCAGAAATATAATAAAATTATCTACATCATGATAATTTATTTATAATTTTTAGGGATTAAATAATTGTCATTAATGGTGATACATTAATGATAGAGAAATTATTTATTAAGTGGAAAATAAGTAATATAGTTTTTATTGAAATAATAATACCCATTAAAAGGCTCAAAAACCTGACCAAAACTTATTGGTAGTGTATATATACACCTTAATCATCCAATGACCTAATATATACCCGTTTGGATCCTTATAAAAGTGATTATGACACTTATATTATTTTATTTGAAATGATGCCAAAGTTGTCAACTTCATGATTTAATAAATATATCAATTTAAATATTGTGATTTTAAGATGATAAATTCGAGTAAATGTATTATTGTGAAAGGTAATATATTTATCTTTATCATAGGATTTTATTTTAAATTTTTATGCAACAAAGCAGTATATTAAATAATTATACAAAAATGTTGTAGTAATTATTTTATTAAAAGATAAACCAAATAAATGTTTTTAAAAATAATAAAATAAATATTATATGAACTATTTAATGTGATCCACTAATTTTATAGATACCGATGACCTTTTATGAATCTATTAAAACTTTTATTTCTAACATATCTTCTGTATATATTTTATTTAAATTCAAATAAATGAATAGTGTCAAAATTGACACTATTGTTATTTTATAAAAATAACATATTATAAAATTCTTTAAAAATCACAAAAATATTTAAAAATTATAAATTTAAACTTATATGGTCTATAATGTTATAAAGTAAACAATTATGGAAAATTAACAACAAATAAGTAATTATTTGTTATAATTTAAAATTTAGAATTTTATTACCACAAATAAACTTAAATAGATAAATAAGGATAAATCAAAATGATAAGGTTTAAAATAAGATCCAAACATGTCTAAATTTGATTGGTTGATGCGATTACAACACTATCTCATCTAATCTTCTAATATGAGACATTTTTGGAGGTTTTTAAGTGGGGTTAGATTTATTATAAATTAATATTTTTAAGAATTCCAAAGGTGCCCCTCTCCTCCCTTATAAAAGGGCACCTCCTCCCTTTCCTCCTCACACCAATTTGAGCCTTCAAGCTCGGCCAAACCCGGCCAAATTATCTTCTCCACTTCCCTAGAAACATCCTAAAGGTTCTGGTCTACTTTAAAGACCAATCTTAGTGCCCTAACAGGAGGTTTCAAAGAGGCGTATCGAAGAAGAGGTAATTTCTTCTCCCGATTCTTTCAAGCTTCTTTCTTCTTCAAATTATTCTTCTTTAGTTGTTTCATTATAAATTAATAACATCAGTATCAATAATATACTGATTTGTTATTATAAATATGAAACAACCCCATTTCACCTTCTATCCATCCTACGGAAAACAAAATCACCGTGCGTGCGTACGTACGGAATACCGTCTCCACGCCGTGGTGTAATCTGTTTTTCCACCAACACCTTACATGGATGGGTATAATGGTGTAAATAATAACTATACATAGTTATTATAACATCATACTGATTCTGATATATTGTATCATCCACTCCAATTCAATTCAATAATTATAGAAACGATATCATCGCTCGTGCGTACGTACGGACTACCGTCTCCACGACGCGATGAGATTCATTCTCCATGTTAACCATTTAAGAATGATTATAAAGTATATATAAGAAATAATAATGAAATATATGACATTATAAAGCTAATGGATTTATTTATATATGTACTTCATCTACTTAATTCCATTCAACTCAATAAGGAAATGAAAACAGTGTTCATGCGTATGTACGACCTACTGTCTCCATGAACGGTGTATTTATTTCCATTTATAGATCTATTATATATATGTATATTCTGAATATATATTATGTATAAATCATGTTTTATATTCTGGAATTATGTAATCATGATCTAAGTAATCATATGAATAATTACAAGTCAAAACACAGACGACAAATGAAACGATTTTACCCAAAACACTCTTTAACATTGAATTTACAAAAGAACGTGTAATGTAAAGTCATAAGTGAACCATATATGATATCATAATAATGAATATGATTCTGTAATAAGTCAATGACATTATTTAAATTATTATACAAGAGGTTCAGATACATACGAAGCATATCAGACATATGGTAAGGGAAAATATCAAAATCTCATTTTTATCTGAGATTGTTTATACTTTGAAATTTACTGGGGTGTATTTTATCATCCACATCCATGTTTCCTCAATATGTAATATTATTTACATCCACCTAAAATTTTTTAAATCCAATTTTACCCTTTGATGAGTTTTTAGTAAAAGATATTAAAGGAATCTTTTGTCATTTTTTCGAACGAGGTACTTTTTGACTTTTCTGAAAAAAGTACGAGAAGAAATGTTTTTTTAACTTATACAACATGAATGGATTTTTAAAACATTATTTCCAAGAAGGTTCCTTTACATGTTTTCAAGTTTATTTTTAATCAACTTCTTTTATTTTAGAATTTTATGACATGTTAAGAAAGGAAAAGTGTTTTTGAAGTAGAAAGGCTATTTTCCTCAAGAATGGAGTTCAAGTGTTTTATCAAAATTATTTTCCATATAAGATAATAAAGGGTTATGTTTCTATCCCTATTATTACATTGATTTTATTATGTTGTGATGGAATTATATTTATTAATTCCTTTATCTTATATTAATTGTTTTATGACGTCACGATGTTTAAGATTACCATTTTTATTACATGGGTTATGCTATGATGTATGGTTTATGATTTTGTGGCACACATAAGAATGGTATCATTATGAGATGGGTGAGACCTATATCTCCCTCCAATGCATTGGGTAAATATTTTGTATCTCATGAGATAGACATGGCTGGAACGGTAAGTTAATCCAGTTTAGTGTTACAGGACTGAAACGAGGAGTGAACTCGATTCAGAATGGGACTTTGTCCACTAAGATGGTCCTGGAAGCAATGCCTTGGCTACTATAGAAATCATTACATGTGCTTAATGGATTCCACAATTACATGTTTTATTCCCATGCTATTTTATCATGTCTTATGTTCCATTATGATCTATGCCTTATGTACTTCCATGTTTTATGTCATTGCTCAAGATTTTAATGTTTAAACATTATGTTCATGTTTTTAAGTTCCAATGTATATGGTATGTTTCATTTTATCCATGATTACCCTTACTGAGAATTTGAGCTCACCCTTTTTATGTTTTATTTTCCCCCAGGATCAAAAGAAAGGTTTTAGGTCAGGAAACAAAAAGTGGAATATCTTTATGGGAGATGTTGAAGATCTTTCACCACGATTAGAAGATTACGTTCCGAGTTTCCAAAGACACTAAGCTATTACGGTCCTTGTGTGTCTGTTTTTGTTATGTATTAAGTATTCTGCAAAAGTAATGTAATGTCCATGTACGTCAAGATTAGGGTCTCTACAGTTGGTATCATAGGAATGGTATAGTCAACCTTTGGAAACTAGGATGCGAAAACGTTAGTGAGATCCCTAGAGATATTTCTAAGGTATGTCTAGGGATGTACCTAAGGATAAGAATACGTATAGGATATAGTCCTAGAACTACGGTAACGATCTTAGAATTTAACCTAAGATGTTAGATATTGAGGCTGCTCCCCCTTTACTATGTTGTTTTCCCTAGCATGATTTTTTCCTCTCACACTATTCTTTTTGGGTTTTAGAAAATGGCTGGAAACATGAAGATTCATGATAATGGAGGATATGACGGACAATGGAATGATTTTCTTCATGAGAAACCAAATGAAACGGGATCTGGAAGTCCAAACATCGTTATTATGCCTAATCAAAAATCTCATAATATGATCAATAATATCAACTTTGGTATGTTTCCCAACTCAGATAATAAGAGAAACATGGAGTTTCATGATGATCATAGAGGAAAGAAGGTTCAATTTCCCACATGTAAATCATGTGGGAAGAGGCATCAGGGAGATTGTTTCAAAGGAATTGGAAGATGCTTTGGGTGTGGAAAAGAAGGAAAAAAAGCCAGTAAGTGCAAAGGAAAAGGTTCAGTTAACACCATGGACAAGGATAATGAAATTGCTACGACATCAACAATGATTAGATGTTTTAAATGTGGAATGTATGGGCATTATGCAAACCAATGCCCTAATGGAAAATCTCATGAAGAGAATCAGCATGGTCATATGGGTAGTATTTATGTGGATGATGATGAGGAGACTACAAATGATATATGAGCTGAAAGAAGTATTGAAGCTCAGTCGGTTGTTTTAGAAGGTAGTGGAATGATTATATGTTTATCGAGAGTTATGTTGTATAGTTAATGGTACTATGGAATAATGAATCATATAAGGATTGTTACACTACTGTTTTTCCTAAAAGTATTTGAAAGTATATGTTGAATGGTACCAGTAACCATGGAATGTTATTCAGATATTTTTGTAAAGTAGATGATATGCGCATAATGAAGGAATAAGAAGATAATGAGCTGTTTGATTGTATTCATGAGCTCATGATTGATATAAGGACTAAGTGATATCATGGTTTGAGTACATAGAATTTTGAGGATTTTGGTATGTGGAAAGAGTTAACTTTTAACAGAATTCATGTTTTCAATAAGGTTCAATGGGTATTCATTATTCAAGAGAATACATGATTAAGGTATTCACATGTTTGTAATTTGACCAACAAGATATATCTTATGATATATGGGGGATAAGTGATGGCATTCACGTGATCATTTTCTTTATACTATGCTCTTGGACCGAAGTATTTTAGATAAGCCTAAAGATTGGAATGGATTATGTTGGACATAAGTTAGTATTATTTAAAGATAATTTTTTTTTGATATTGTTGATGGGATGTTATAGTAATATAGCTTTAGAAAAAGGACAACCTGCTGGACGGGCGACATCCCATCGCGTCGGACAAGGCTGTGGGAATCTAACCCACAACCGAAGTGCGACTAGACTTTATCACCTACCACTTGCCTACATGAAGTCCCTGTTTAGTATAAACTAGTTTTATTATATTAAGTAGTATGATATATGAAGTATAAGTCCATTTTAGGAACCATATATGATTAATCTCACTATAGATGGACTTACGTATGTTTTTTTGATAACGTTTCTAACCTTTTTTTTGAGACGGATGGAATAACCCCTCATTCTATCACATGATCTGCTAACACATCATGAATGACAAATTCAACTTCATTTCATTAAGAGATGAAGTGGAAATTGTCCAAAGAACGACTAACGATGAGACTATACCAAAATCACGAAAGTATTTCTTCTAATTCCAATTTCATCAACTTTAGGGAAATGATATTGAAAACCAAAAATGTTGTCCTAGTGATCTTATATCTAATGAATCAGATAGTACCTTAGATTGTCACAAATTTATGGCTTTGTGATTGTTGGCTTTTCCATAGCCATGTTCTCTACCACTCTCCATCAGAACTTGATGGGTAGATTTTTCTTCCATATCCATATTTTCACCTATGTTCTCCTACGTGGAAACCCAGTGATGAGTTAATTTGGGTAACCGTTACATTTCATACTTTATTTTTTAAAGCCATGTTTTGGTATTCCTTTTTACTATGCGGGGTTCTATTAAACAAACTTTCGAGTAGTAAACCATTTATAACCTCAATGAATTTCGAGGGACAAATTCATTTTAAGGGGGGTAGAATGTATCACCCCGAGATTTTATGAAAAATATTCTTTCAATTTCATTAATGTCTTGTCTTGTATGCTACACCAAGATTACCTTGCACTATACGCAAAACCGTATTAGCTTGCAATATACGCAACACTATTCTTGGATCGTGTTACACACAATTTTGATAATAGTTATTCTACGCAACATTGAGTATATATATATATATACTCAATGTATAAATGAAATATGGTTGGATTCTATTCTTTCACAACACGCAACCCTGACTTGGCTTGCATTACACGCAATCGCGACCTTCCTCGATAGCGTGTGTTGTACGCAATACCGGGTTTTACTAAACAACGATATATTATTATAATATTATTATGAACTAGCCGTTATGAATAGTATTAACTAAAATTTGAATTTTATAACATTATTATTCATCTTACACATTTTCTAGAACATGGTATAAGAACAAAATATATTTTTCGTGTAAAATAAGTATTTTTAAAAAAATGCAGTTTTCCCGCCTTTTGATGGCGCACCAACTTTAAATCTAGTTTTTGACATGTTTATAAGTTCAATTTGACAAAATAAAATTCTTCTTTGGAATGAAGAAATAAAAATTTACTTTGGATAAATTTTTCGTATTATTCTGGTAACTTTCATATTTTGTTGAATAGTAAAAACACGCTATATTTTAATGAAAAACAACTTTTTTCATCGTAATAATTTATATGGTTAAATTATAATATTGAATGGTTTTAAAGTATAAATAGAATATATTTTTACCATTTAATATAATTTATGTCATTATCATTGATTTTACATTGAATTCGTAGGTTAAATCAATTCAATCTTTTGCAATGTTTTAAACAAAAACCCATTTTCATTCGACAACGGGATTAATTTTAATTTTATTTCTGCAACTTCTGTGTATTGAATTTGAAAAAAATGGATTCCATATTTGTAATAAGTGGGTCCAAATTATGTTAATAGGCTACTTTTTATTTTTGGGAATTATGAATAGTAGCTACGGTAAATTTTATTCACCATAGTTAAAGGTAAATCGGGTAATTAAGGGTAAATATAATATTATAAAATTACCCTAACACATGCCAAAATTCTATTATATGGCTAAAAGTAAACCCATATCAACTAAGGGTCGGATTAGATTCATTTTATGGACTTTTGACCATGAAAATAATTTAATTATTATTAAAACCAAAGAACGTGACAACATGTCACTCTCTTAAATCTTATAAGTATAATAATTTTAATTTAGTGATAAACATCATAAAACTTCAAACATGAATATTCTCCAGAAATCTAATAAAATTATCTACATCATGATAATTTATTTAGAATTTTTACGGATTAAATAATTGACATTAATGGTGATACATTAATGATACATAAATTATTTATTAAGTGGAAAATAAGTAATATATTTTTTATTGAATTATAATACCCATTAAAATGCCCAAAAACATGACAAAAACTTATTTTTAGTGTATATATACACCTTAATCATCCAATTACCTAATATATAACCGTTTGGATCCTTATAAATGTGATTATGACACTTATATTATTTTATTTTAAATGATTCCAAATTTATCACCTTCATAATTTAATAAATATAACAATTTAAATATTGTGATTTTAAGATGATAAATTCGAGTAAATGTATTATTATGAAATTTAATATATTTATATTCATCATAGGATTTTATTTTAAATTTTTATGCAATATATTAGTATATTAAATAATTATACAAAAATGTTGTAGTAATTATTTTATTAAGAGATAAACCAAATAAATGGTTTTAGAAATAATAAAATTAATATTATATGAACTAATTAATGTGATCCACTAATTTTATAGATACCTATGACCTTTTATGAATCTATTAATGCT
This sequence comes from Viscum album, assembly GCA_963277665.1. Lineage (NCBI taxonomy): Eukaryota > Viridiplantae > Streptophyta > Magnoliopsida > Santalales > Viscaceae > Viscum > Viscum album. Next base: position 1,393,170,006 of record OY728160.1, read on the forward strand.
TTTATTTCGAACATATATTTTGTATATATTTTATTTAAATTCAAATAAATGAATAGTGTCAAAATTGACACTATTGTTATTTTTTAAAAATAACATATTATAAAATTGTTTAAAAATCACAAAAATATTTAAAAATTATAAATTTAAATTTATATGGTCTATAATGCTATAAATTAAACAAGTATGTAAAATTCACAACAAATAAGTAATTATTTGTTATAATATAAAATTTAGAATTTTATTACCACAAATAAACTTAAATAGATTAAATAAGGATAAATCAAAATGATAAGGTTTAAAATAAGATCCAAACATGTCTAAATTTGATTGGTTGATGATATTACAACCCTATGTCTTCTAATATTCTAAAATGAGTCATTTTTGGAGGTTTTTAAGTGGGGTTAGATTTATTATAAATTAATATTTTTAAGAATTCCAAAGGTGTCCCTCTCCTCCCTTATAAAAGGGCACCTCCTACCTCTCCTCCTCACACCAATTTGAGCCTTAATTCTCGGCAAACCCCTGCCCAATTATCTTCTCCACTTCCCTAGAAATATCCTAGAGGTTTCGGTCTACTTTAAAGACCAATCTTAGTGCCCTAAGAGGAGGTTTCAAAGAGGCATATCGAAGAAGAGGTAATTTCTTCTCCTGATTCTTTTAAGCTTCTTTCTTCTTCAACTTCTTCTTTTCTAGTTGTTTCATTATAAAGTAATATCATAAGTATCACTAATATACTGATTTGTTATCATAAATATGAAACAACCCCATTTCACCTTCTATCCATCCTATGGAAAACAAAATCACCGCGCGTGCGTACGTACGGAATACCGTCTCCACGCCCTGGTGTAATCTGTTTTTCCACCAACACCTTACATGGATGGGTATAATGGTGTAAAGAATAACTATAAATAGTTATTATAACATCATAATGATTCTGATATATTGTATCATCCACTCCAATTCAATTCAACAATTATGGAAATGATATCATCGCTCGTGCGTATGTACGGACTACCGTCTCCACGACGCGATGAGATTCATTCTCCATGTTAACCATTTAAGAATGATTATAAAGTATATATAAGCAATAATAATGAAATATATGACATTATAAATCTACTGGATTTATGTATATATGTATTTCATCTACTTAATTCCATTAAACTCAATAATGAAGCGAAAACAACGTTCAAGCGTACGTACGGCCTACCGTCTCCATGAACGGTGTATTTGTTTCTATTTATCGATCTATTATATATATGTATATTCTGAATATATATTATATATAAATCATGTTTTATATTCTGGAATTATTTATTCATGATCTAAGTAATCATATGAATAATTACAATCCAAAACACGGATGACAAATGAAACGATTTTACTCAAAACACTCTTTAACATGGAATTTACAAAAGAACGGGTAATGTAAAGTCATAAGTGAACCATATATGATATCATAACAATGAATATGATTCTGTAATAAGTCAATGACATTATTTAAATCATTATACAGGAGGTTCAGATACATACGAAGCATATCGGACATAAGGTAAGAGAAAATATCACAATCTCATTTTTATCCGAGATTGTTTATACTTTGAAATTTACTGGGGTGTATTTTATCATCCACATATATGTTTCCTCAATATTTAATATTGTTTCCATCCACCTAAAATTTTATAAATCCAATTTTACCATTCGATGAGTTTTTAGTAAAAGATATTAAAGGAATCATTTGTCATTTTTTCGTACGAGGTACTTTTTGACTTTTCTGAAAAAAGTACAAGAAGAAATGTTTTTTTAACTTATACAGCATGAATGGATTTTTAAAACATTATTTCCAAGAAGGTTCCTTTACATGTTTTCATGTTTATTTTTTATCAACTTCTTTTAGTTTAGAATTTTATGACATGTTAAGAAAGGAAAAGTGTTTTTGAAGTAGAAAGGATATTTTCCTCAAGAATGGAGTTCAAGTGTTTTATCAAAATTATTTTCCATCTAAGATAATAAAGGGTTCTGTTTCTATCCCTATTATTACATTTATTTTATTATGTTGTGATGGAATTATTTTTATGAATTCATTTATCTTATATGAATTGTTTTATGATGTCACGATGTTTAAGATTCCCATTTTTATTACATGGGTTATGCTATGATGTATGGTTTATGATTTTGTGGAACACATAAGAATGGTATCATTATGAGATGGGTGGGACCTATATCTCCCTCCAATGCATTGGGTAATGATTTTATATCTCATGAGATAGACATGGCCGTAATGGTAAGTTAATCCGGTTCAGCGTTACAGGACTGAAACGAGGAGTGAACTCGATTCAGAATGGGACTTTGTCCACTAAGATGGTCTTGGAAGCAATGCCTTGGCTACTATGGAAATCATTACATGTGCTTAATGGATTCCACAATTACATGTTTTATTCCCATTCTATTTTATCATGGTTTATGTTCCATTATGATCTATGTCTTATGTACTTCCATGTTTTATGTCGCTGCTCACGATTTTAATGTTTAAACATTATGTTCATGTTTTTAAGTTCCAATGTATATGGTATGTTTTATTTTATCCATGATTACCCTTACTTAGAATTTGAGCTCACCCTTTTTATGTTTTATTTTCCCTCAGGATCAAAAGAAAGGTTTTAGGTCAGGAAACGAAAAGTGGAAGATCTTTATGGGAGATGTTGAAGATCTTTCACCACGATTAGAAGATTGCGTTCCAAGTTTCCAAAGACACTAAACTATTACGATCCTTGTGTGTCTGTTTTTGTTATGTATTAAGTATTCCGAAAAAGTAATGTAATGTCCATGTGCGTCAAGCCTAGGTTCTCTACAAAAACACAACTTTCTTTCATGCATGAATCAAGGAGAGGAAGAGGTCCAAGGATCCAAACATCCTCCTTGATGATATTTCTTTCTCCAATGACGCACAGGTGGTGGGAGGTATGGCCGAAAGTCATTTCTATTCCCTTCTTGTGAGTGTTAACCCTTGCATGCAGGACAGTTACCCAACAGGGCACTCGGATCTTTTTGGTTCCATCCCTCAGGTGGTTTCCCGTGACACCAATGAAGACTTCGAAAGGGTTCCGGATGAGCAAGAGGTATGGCAGGCTGTGTCGGTGCTTAATTCTGAGAGTTCCCCCGACCCCGATGGTTTTCCAGTATCTTTTTACCGCATCTCCTGGGATTTCATAAAACATAATTTGGTGGAATGTATTCAGGACTTTTTCTATGGAGGCAGTCTACCGTTGGTGGAATGTGCCACCACACTCATTCTTATCCCTAAAGTCAAGGACCCCTCCACTTTAAAGAAATTCGGAACGATCAGTATGTGAAATTTTCCATACAAAGTTCTTGATACCATTATCAATCGTAGACTTGCAGGTTACTTACATAGTTGGGTCTCTGATGAACAACAAGGTTTTATTCAAGGCAGGTCCACTCAACCAGCAATTTCCCTGGCTCAGGAAATGTTGGGTGATATCAACAAGAAAGTCATGGGCTCTAACATTACCGTTATGTTGGACACAGACAAGGCCTATGACAGGGTCGAGTGGAGTTTCATTATCAGGGTCCTGATATGTATGGGGTTCTCTGAGAGGGTGGTTGATCTTTTCTTCAGGTGTATTGGTTCTCCATGGTTCTCAGTTTCTTTTATGGGGCGAAGCTATGGTTTCTTTAAATCGGTTCGGGGTCTGAGACAAGGGGATCATCTTTCTCCCAGTGTTTTCATTTTGGCTCAGGATACCTTTAGTAGATATTTGAACACCAGGTGCTCTGATGGTTTTGTCCGACCATTCTGGTGCAATCCAAACCTCCCAGGTATCTCCCACCTCTTTTTTTCGGATGATCTTCTTATCTTTCTCAATGGTAGTAGCAGTAACATTCAGGCTCTTAACCATATCCTTGAGCTTTATTGTAAGTGGAGTGGGCAGGTCATCTACCGTGGGAATATTGTTGTTTATATCTCAAAGATGTGTTCAAGTACTAGGGGAAAGAGGATTGCAGACAGCCTGGGGGTTTCTCAAAGACACTTTCCCATGGAATATTTAGGGGCCCCAATTTCGCCAGGAAAGGTTCGTATTCATCATTTTGATGATATTGTGGATAAATTTCTGGTCATATTCTCAACTGTAAAAACCGTTTCATTTCCTTTGGGGGGATAATTTCCATGGTCAATAGTGTTTTAACGTCTATCCCCATGCATTTCCTGTCTACCACTATTGTTCCCAAGATGGTTCTTCGTACTATTGAGCGGATTCTGGTTAATTTTATATGGGATTCTCAGGATGATGGGAAATATCATTGGGCTTCGTGGAAAAGGATGGCTTGTAGCTTTGAGGAGGGTGGATTTAATCTGTGTAATGTTTGAGGTTCTCGGACCTTTTTATAGGAAAAGTTGGCTTGGGATGTTCTGGAGGAGAGATCTTTATGGGCTTGGTTCTCCATAAAAAAATACGGATCTTATTTTGATAATGAAAGAGGGGGTGGATCCAGGATTTGGGATGTTACTCACCATCATATTCTTACTTTGCGGCATCATTCTCGGTGGATTGTTGGTGAGGGGGCGATAAAATTATGGAGAGACAATTGGTCAGGGAGTCTCCTCGATTTTCCAGGGTGCCCTGTTACAGACTTTTCCTTCTTATAGGCCTCTTGTTTCCCTACTTTCACCCAAGCCATCCTCTCATCCTCCCAACTGGATTTGTTCCATAGTATTATTATCACCTCTGAACTAGACCGGTTGGTGTTCACGGGTTCTCAGTCTGGTTCCTTCTCAGCGATGGCTTTCCGAGAGGTCTTGCATGGCACCGAGGTTTCTGTTTCTTGGGGAGGGTTCCTTTGTTTCTCTGACATCATGACCAAATTTAATTTTCTTATTTGGAGGCTTCGAAATCGAGCGCTTCCCATAGACGGTGAGGTATGTCACAGGGGTATTTATCTCGTCTCAAAATGTTTTGGCTGCAGCTGCCCTAAGGAGAAGACATCTGATCACTTATTTTTTATGAGCGACTGGGCGTGGTGTATTTGGGCACTTTTTCATGAATTCTCCGGGCGTGATCTCCCAGGCATCTCCGGGGATGCTTTTCTCTAGGCATGGTTCTACGGCTCATCGGACTATGTTCAGGAACAGAGGGTTCGCTTTGTGGTCTTCGCGGTGGGATGTTGGGTTGTATGGTCGGGTCAAAATAGCGCCAGACATGAGGGTCGCTCCCACTCCAGTATGGCTTTGCGAGCTAGGGTGAGGTCCCTGGCGATGGATTTGTTGCTTCTTATCAAACATGGTGATTAGGCTCCTTCATTGCGGAGTTTCGTGGCCAATAGCTGGATCTCTTTTGTTCCAAGGGCATTCCCCAAGGTCATTGGGTTCGTTGGAATCCTCCCATTTTAGGCCTCAAGATGAACGTTGATGGCTCTTATCTGAACGGTTGCATGAGGGGTGGGGGCATTGTTCGCAATCAGCATGGCTCGGTGGTCCTGGCCTTTAGTTGGTGGTTGGGTCTGTGTGATTCCCTCAGGGCTGAGGCTACCTCTCTTCTCAAGGGGTTGGAATTGTGTCGCACCCACAGTTTCTCTATCTATCATGTTGAAACTGACTCCATGACTCTCCTTAATTCAATCCAAGGTACCTCTAACATCCCTTGGACCATCTCCTATTTAATTCGCAACTACAAGAAGTTTCTTCAAGGTGACACTTGTCTGAATCATTCGTGGAGAGAAGGCAACAAAGTCATAGACTTCCTGGTGGCATGGGCCTCCCCTGACAACCCTCATCTTATTTTTATTAGTATTGGATCTCTTCCCCCCGAATGTGTTAGTTTGGTTCGTGCTGATGCCTTTAGTCTGCATTTTTTAGACCTCCTTGATCTGTTTCAGGCTACGACCCTCTTTTTCCTTTAATAAAATAAAATCTCAACACTTGATGGATGGATGATTCGAAATTGATGATCCAAAATTGGGATGACCAATTTAAGGTGTGATGAATATGGCATTGGAAGGATCTAATTGAATCAGGAGAAAATATTCATTGAGTGGTGTGAATCGAGATGGATTTAAATGAATTCTGGAGCTGATTGAATGCCCAAAACTCACCAATTTTGTGTTTTTATGGTGATATGAAATAGGATATAAAATTTAGAGTAAAACATAAAATTTTATTGATCACTTTATAATCGGCCGAGGCATGCGGAGAAAGAATACAGTTTTGTAAAATCGTAAAGAGTGTGATGTGTAGTCCGGGCTACATGGCGTGTCTCCCCCACAGAGTAGAGGCTAGGGTTTTGGGAGATAGATAGGTGTCACACGACATATGAACCCTATCACATGGTGTGTGGACTCTACCCAAAGACTCATCATGTATCTTGGGAGATACACGGACACGGGGCATAGTACACGAGTTTCCAACATGTCATGTACTCCCCCACACAGCTTGGATGAGAAGGTAATGCGGATTACCCCGTGTGTAGGTACATGATATTGGACACATGGGTTGAAGCTGTATACTAGCACATGGCCAGTGTACACAGGTGGAACCCAAATAGAAGGATATGGTGTGTGACCCTTTCTACACTCCATTTACTCTTTTTCTACATGAAATTTTCTAATGACACAAGCTGTTGTACATGGGTAGTACTCAGAGTCAAGGGACATGGATTGTGACATTAGTAAATGTCATTTACCCTTTTCTAAATGTATTTATTTTCTTTTCCACCATATATTGGACATGTTTTGTTAGGGCTTGTACCCTCTATAATTTTCCGGACGGTTTGTGCATATCATTTCCTACTCATAGGAGTGTGATTCCTTTAGTAGGACCTCAAGGATAGAGTTGTTGGAATCCCATGAGAGGCATGGTAAGGGATCCTCAATTAATTCTTTTTCCCTAGGTAGATTCTTTAGTATTGATGTGATCAACTTCACAAGGCATCGATCCACTACTCTGTAGGTTAATTCAAATGGAATTGCTGGTATCACCCCATGGCCATGGCTATGAGCCTAAACTATCGTATCATATCTATTTCTATATATATCAATGTATCTATCTTTCATGATAGTTCCTGATGAATATTACTTCTCAGATGGATTTCATCAGTACTATCAGATGCAAGAGTGTGTTCTCCCATATGCGTGCTTCATGAAATCTTCGAACTGAACCCCAAGTGGTGGTATGCGGTAGTGGTGGCATACATCTATTTTAAATATATTGGGTTAAGTATATCATGATATTCTTATTATATGTGTTTCATGCAAATAATATGTATAGATGAAAATATCATTCCAATGTGTATTACTTTGTGTTTTTAGGGTGTCCTACTAAGTATTGTTACACTCACCCCTACATGAGCTTTTCCTGCATGTGTCATGTATTTTACATATGAGTGACCTTTTGACAACGTCCTAGTAAGACTAGGACCAGACAAATCATTGTGCGACTAGGAACGCCGAGGTGCGTTCAAATGACTACAAACAATAGTCCCAGTACGTTTGTTTACATGGTGGACTTTGTGGTTTACATACTCTTTTGGTGGGATTTTATTTTGGCTTGATATAATTTACTTTCTTTACTTTCTTATCATACTCTAGTTGGGATATAGTGGTATTAAAGCATTGGGTTCTTAGTGGTTTTTACATTTCAACATTTGTGAGCTTGGAGATGCATGTGTTTGTGAAGGTACATATGCAATGCCTATGTGGTTCTAGTTACTATCCTCTGGCCTATTAGAGGCATGATTGTGGAGTCTCTACATGAGCCCCACTAGGATGGGTCGTGATAGAGTGGTATCATATCGGTTGGTTCAAATTTAGTACCGCGAGTCTATGATATTGGTTTGTAGAAATAGTGCTAAGTGTTTAAAGTTTAGAATTCAGTCCAGCGACACCAATATTGGTGTGGTATACCGATTTATCCACACACCAGGACTCTGATAACCAGCTTCTCGACTCTGTATATTTGATCAATCGTTGTAGGGAAAATAATGGTATTTTCATAATATAGGAATGGGTTGTGATTTCAAAGTCCTTCTTGATTCAAGTCTGTAGATATACTCACTAACCATGGTACATCTTGTTTTCTTACAACATGCCTTCAGGATGCATACCATCTAGGACTCAGTGGCTCAATCATGAGGATGACCCCTTCTGTGATGAGGCTTCAATACAGGGAACGATTCCACTGATATTACCTCCATGCGGTGTGCCATCCATAGCACCACCTATGGAGAAGCATGTGGTACCCTCAATACCAGTAGACGAGGAGCGTAGGTTGAGAGCACTCCATGAGTTTCAGAGATAGAGACCCCTCGGGTTCTAGGGAGAACACAACCCTCAGGTGGATGATGGATGGATTGAGGTGGTCAATCGAGTTTTCTATCTTGTGGGGACACCATCCGATTAGATGGTGGTCCTAGGGGATAAACTTCTAAAGGTCTCAACAGGGTAATGGTGGATCTTTGCTATCCAGACTTATGATGAAGTGACTCTTTCATGGATAGATATTGAGGGCCTATTTATAGAAGAGTTCTCACTAGTTACATTGAGAGATTTTCGTATACAGTAGATTCTTCAGCTCTAGTAGGACTTCATGATAGTGGCTAATTAATCATCGAGGTTCACTAACCATTCCAAGAAATTGATAGATATTATCAGGGATTAGTACTTTAGGGATCGGACCATCGAGCAGCGTTTTCACAGTGACATCTAAGCCAAATTTATCCCTATAATAATTCATACATATGATTTGGTGTTTGGGAGAGAATTGGTGGTTTAATGATTATTGGATAGACAATGATATATAGTTATAGTTAGCAGTGCACAAGGAGGTGCAGATACCTCAGTAGAATGGAGCCGACGTCGGTCTCAAGGATCTGCACATGGGAGACATTTCAAGAGGTGGTACTAGGACATGGGATCAGCAGTTCATGGTGTACATGGTGGATCTATTCAGCCTAGGGATAGGTGGTTCTTCTAATATGATGGAATGATACATCTCAGTCAAGATTTTACCACCTACCATGCTACTATTTGGGAGACAATGGATGGGGCACCATGGTTGAGGCAGTGGTAGGAGAAGGTAGATCTGTAGGGTGGTGGATGGGGAAGATGAGCTCGGAGAGCAGTAGGATGTGGCCTATGTTTCAACTTTCCACTACCACCATCCCCAGGTGGTTCGTGCTAGGGTTAGGGAGATGGAGGACAAGGGAGGGGTAGTGGCATGTTGTCAAGGAATATGACCCAGGGGCTCTGGGATTGATTTGAGGTACAATATGTGTCTTTTCTATTCTGTCTACTATACTGATAGGCATATGTTATAGTTATTCTTTTCTCACCAAAAATCTTTCGTGAGACCTTGAGATTTTAGTTAAACCATTGATTTGACCATTCCACATAGAGACACCTACTAGAGGAGAATCAATTATCACCCATCTATACCAACAGTGTAAACTGAGCCCTGGAGGTGAGAGTTTTGATTGGAATCTCTTGGTGGTAATGTTAGGTCCATACAATGACATCCTTGGAATTGATTGGGTATCCTCTATCCATTCTTAGATTGAATGTTTTTGGTGAAGGGTGTGGTATGTTCATAGTGATGGAATGATGTTTTTCTTTTGTTAATGAAAAGGATACCAAAGATGCATAGGATTGACTCATTCATTAGAGGGTGTAGTCGATTACACATCAGTTGGATTGTGTGACCCTTGGTGAAGTAAATGTTATGATTTTCTAATTCCCAGTTGTAGTGGAAGAATAATAGGAAATATTTAATAAAGATGTTCCAGGATTACCTCCTCTCTAAGAGATAGACATATTCATTGATTTACACCCCAAGAAAACAATGATATCTACAGTTTCATATCGAATGGATCTCACAGAACCTCACAAGATGAGGGTGAAATTGAAGGACTTTCTAAAGAAGGGCATTGTAAGACCAATTGTTTCACCATGCTTGGCCCCGGTTTTGTTTTCCAAAAATTATAATAGGAGCTCGAGGTTTTTTGTGGACTACCAATGCCTGAACAAGGTTATTGTGAAGAATAAGTACCCACTATCAAGGATAGATGACCTCTTTGGTCAGTTGAGAGGGGAACAATGGTTCTCAAAGGTTGACCTTAGATCCGAATATCTCTAGCTGTGAATAAGGGATGAGGATATACCAACGATGGATTTAAGATACCTCTAAACTTGGTATGATTACTGGGTGATGCCTTTTGGCATGAAGAAATCCCCATCAGTGTTCATGGGACTCATTAACTGTATCATGTAGCCATACTTCAACAGATTCATAGTAGTCTTCATTGATGATATGCTTGTGTACTCGGAATATGAGGACTATAATACAAGACATTTAAGGATGGTTCTGGATGTAGTTAGAGAGAACTAGATTTATAGGATGATCTCAAAGTGACAGTTCTTGTTTCAGGCTATCCACTTTATAGGACACATTATCTCATTATATGGAGTTGATGTGGACCCAGATAAGGTCATGAAAATGTTTGTATGTGAGCCATCTAGTATCGTGACGGAGGTGAGTATATTCCTTGGGATGGCAAGATATTACCTTAGATTCATACATGATTTCTCAAGGATATCAAAACCTATGAAATATTTGACTCACAAGGGGAAACCTTTGATGAGTACATAGAGGTTCCAATAGGTTTTTAGCATTTAAGGTAGAGTTTGATGAGTTCCCCAATCTTGAGATTGCTGGATGAGGGTGGTGAGCACATAGTGTTCTGCGATTCATCAAGGACCAGACTTGGTTGTGTCCTGATTTAGAAGAAGGTGGTGATTTCTTATGTTTCATGCTAGTAGAGGCCACATGAGCAGAAATACATGACTCATGATCTTGAGTTGGTAGCAGTAGTATTTTCCTTAAATATTTGGTGACACTAACTGATGGGAAAGAAATTTATCGTCTACTCTGATCACAAGAGTCTCAAGTATATCTTCTCTCAGATTGATCTGAACGTGATACATATGTGATGACTAGAGTTCCTCAAGGACTATGACTTTTAGATTTTCTATACTCCTGAGAAGGGGAACCTAGTATAAGATTCTATTAGTAGGAGTTCATGTTCACAGTTTGTTGATGAGACGTCGGAGCAGTTGTCCTTATTGCTGTTATCCTCTGTGGATAGAGATGGGGAAGCTTATCTCCAGTCAATTGTTGTTGACCCTACACTCTTACAATGAGTCTGGGAAGAATAACTTAGGGATTCTAACTATGAGACTCCACATTCTCAGATATCCATAGGGAATGATCCTAATGAACTTTCAAAAGGTGGGGAGCAAGTCATTCATTTCGTAGGACACAGTGTGGTGACTATGGAATTATAGGAGGAGGTTCTGAGGGTGTTTCATTCTTCCCCTTTTGCGGTACATCTAGGTGGGGTGAAAATATACCAAGACCTTCGACATTAGTTATGGTGGCCAATAATGAAGAAGAGAGTTTTGGAGTTTGTCTCTTGATGCCTTACTTTTCATCAAGTAAATATTGATCACCATATTCTAGACGGTTTGGATCAACCCCTTGAGGAATCAGAATGGAAGTGGGATGGAATATCGATGGACTTCGTGATAAGTTTACCATGCACGTCTAGGTGACATGATGTGATCTGGGTGATTATTGACCAAATTTCCATGTTAGCGCAATTCCTAGCTATTCAAGAGAAGAGTTTAGTAGATGGATTCTGATGCCTCCACATGCAAGAGATAGTTTATCATCATGGGATTACATCAAAGATCATTTCAGACCATGATGGTCATTTTACATCTTGGTTGTCAAAGGGATTCCATGTCTCATTTGGGACTTAGATATACCTAAGCACTTCATTTCAGCCATAGACTGACAGCTAGATGAAGAAGATCATTTTGGTTCTAGAGGACATGACGCAGGCTTTCATGTTAGATTTCAGCCATAATTTTGAGGATCACCAACCACTGGTGCAGATTTCATACAATAATAGCTACCATTCTACCATTGGTATGTAACCATTTGAGTCTTTATATGAGTGACCATATAGGTCACCATTTTGCTGGACTAACCCATGAGAGTCAGTACTTATGGGCCTGGAGTAGGTGCGAGCTACTAATAAGAAGGTTCAGATCATCAAAGAGCATATAAATGTTTTATAGATATGTTAGAAGTCATATGTCGATAGGATATGGTGGTCTTTGGAGTTTTAGGTATTAGATCACATGTTCCTTAGGGTTTCACCTCGACGGGGATTGCCAAGATTTGTTCGGGGCGACAAGTTGTCTATGAGATTCATCAGACTTTTAATGATTATGCATAGAGTTGGCAAGGTGGCTTACCACCTAGCTCTACCCCCAAATTTTCACTGGGCACACAACATGATCAACATGTCACAATAGAGGAGGTACGTGCATGACCATCACATGTCATTGATTGGGGTGAGCTGTACCTCGAGGATGGAGGGAATTTTGATGAGTACCTAGTAAAGATTGAGGTTTAGTAGGAGATGCTCTTTTGTGGGTGGAAAATTCCCTTGACGTGTGTCTGTTGGTAGCATGAGAATCTCAATGAGATCACATGGTAGTGAGAGGCTCAGATTCATGCACAATACCCACAACATTTTGAGTAGCTTTGTTTTTGGATTTTTAGGGATGCAAATCCCTAATCTGGGGAGAATGTAATGTCCTGTATTTTTTGTGTAATATTTTTAAATATTATATAGAACTAATTAGTGACCAGGTGTAGAGACAAAATGAGATTATGAGGTACAATGTGTCCGAAATAAATGTTTGAATATATTAAATATATTATATAGCATGCACACAATATATTCCTTGAAAAGTAAAAATTACTTCTAAACAGGTTCCTGAATCAGAAATCCAATGGAACTGTTGTGTTCAGAGTAGTAACTCTACCCTAGGTGCAACCTAACATCAGACGATGTGGGTTAACTGAGAAAAGTATTTTTCAAGAGTTTTAATAATTAAAATAAATGAAAATATTTATTTTATTTTAACGTTTTGTTGATTCAACAACACAACAAAATTTCATTTGTAATAAAACTAAGGTAATGGATCCTGGGTTTAGCTCACAACCCTAGAAATTACATGAAGGCTCTCAAGAGAACCCTGGGGAATTATTATTATGGAGAACGATGATGAGATGTTGGATTGATGATCGATGTGTACCGTTCTTGAGATGTCTTGCCAATGATGGTGATGCAGAAACTGCTCTTTGATAGTGAATGATCCTTTTCCCAAGTAGGTAATTTTGTTTTGATTTCCCTTTACCCATTCTATGAATTAATGACCAAACCAAACATATGAAAAAAGAAGTTGATACACTATTTAATTATTATTGTGGTATGGGATTAAATTTTTGGGTTTTATTAGGGTTTGTTAATTGAGTGTTCTTACAGTAATGGATCGAGGTTAGAATAAACAATGGTCACAGTTTCTTCCTCGGGGTTTCTCTTGGTGCTTCTTCTCCCCTGATAATTTACACATTCTTCATTCATTGTGGATTATGAACTTTTGATTGTTACGTCTTCGTTTCTATGTTGAAGGATCAAAATTTGAAGATCCAACATCTGCAATACCTAACAGAGGTGCAACGACAAAGGATATAAACAGATCGAAGAGAATTGGTAGAAACTATTCTTTGAGAAATTTTTACTGGGATGGATTTGAACAAACATCATAGATGATTGAATGGCTGAAATTCACCAATTTAGTGTTTGTAGGGTTAGAAAATTCTAGATCTACATTTTCAATCTAAACTAATCATTAGATCAAACTCTAGACGACCAGTTGAGGTGTGCAGATGAAGGAGATTGTTTTTGTAAAATCATGAAGAACACAACATGTAGTTTGGGCTAGACGGGTTCTATCCCCCACTGAGCGACGACTATGGTTTTAGGAGATAGATATACATCACATGGTGCGTGAACCCTATCAAACAACATGAATACCATCCCTAGAGACTCACTGTGTATCTCAATATACATAAAAACATGGGGTGTAGTACACGAGTTTCCAACATGATGTGTACTCTCCCAGATGACTTGGATGAACTGGTTATGCAGATTACCCCATGTACAGGTACACAGGCTTGGAAACACAGGTTCAAGCAATGTATTGGGACATGTCTAGTTTACAAGGGATGACCCCAGATAGAAGGAATCAACATTTGACCCTTTGAACACACTGTGTACTCCTTTTATACATGACATGTTCTAATGACATAGGTCGTTGTACATAGGCAGTACCCGAGGTCAAGGGAAATGGTGTGTGACACAACTACACACCATTTACCCCCTTTCTATATGGAATTATTCCCTTTCCCACCGTATCTTTGATAGGTTTTGTTTGGTTTCATTCCCTTAATTGTTTTATAGAAGGTTTTTTCATATCATATCAAACTCATAAGAGTATGATCCATTTAGCGGGAATTCCTAGATAGAGTTGTTTCCATCCCCCAAGTGGCTTGGTATGGGATCCCCTATTCATTATTTTTTCCCTAGGTAGACTATTCAGTATTGATGCAACCAACTTCACAAGCCATAGATCCTCTACTTAGCGGGTTATTCCAGACAAAGTTGTTGGTATCACCCCATAGCCATGGATGTGATCCTCATCTATTTTATTTTATCTCTCTCTAGATCAATCATCCAATTAATCAATCATGATGGTTCCCATCAAATAGTACTTCTCAGACAGACGTCATTAGACCTATCATACCCAAAAGTGTGTTATCCCTGGTGAATGCTTCGTGGAATATTTAGACTAAATCCTTAGTGGTGGTATGTGTTAGTTGTGAATTCCCTCTAGACCATGTGTATTGGGTTTAGTATATCAGGATATTCTTATTATATGTTTTATGGACATATAATATGTAGATATTACTACATATTTTTTTTTATTGCTTTGTGGTTTCAATGATTCTTACTGAGTATTGTTATACTGACCCTTGCACAATATTTACCTACACGTATTGTGTCTTGTGTAGATGAGAGACCTTTTGATGGAGTCCTAGGTGGAGCAGGACTGGACGGAGCATTGTGGGGCCTGGAAGGCTGAGGTATGTTCCTTTGGGTATAGACAGTAGTACTAGTACCTTTGTTTATAGGTTGGAGTTTTTGGTTTATAGACACTTTTGGTAGGATTGTATTCTGGCCTGGTTGGCATTAAATTCTATACTTTCCTATCGTACTATTTTTAGGATATAATGGTATGAATGGATTTTGTTTTTAGTGGTTTTTACATTTTTGAATTTGTGGTCTTGGATATGTGTGAATGTATATAGTTACATTGGAAATTCCTCCATTTTTAGTGATATATAAACTCAGTGTTAGTCACTAGCCCCAGGCCTATTGGAGGTAGGCTGGGGGAGTCGCAACACGGGCCCAACTGTGATGGGTTGTGACATTCCTTATTTACAGAAATGCATATAGATGTTTAGGAGGAGTAAGAAATGATGATTTTAAAATCCTTATATGTCATTCACACTCTTCCTAACAGAGTCAATAAGAGGTAGTATGATAATTTAGAGATCCTAGTGTTGAGGTGAAACTTTTATGGGCCCCCCTTCTGATTGGACCATCGATGGCGGTGAGGTTATATTCATTCAAAGAAATTTTTATATTCTTATAATTATATTGGATGAGATAATACTTGACTTTATTTCTTATAAATGGACGGTTCACCCTAGTTTGACCAAAATTTAATGTAATCTTCATATACAATATTGGTGTCTTGGAATTAAGAAGGGGGTTTTTAGTTTTTTTGGATGATGCTACACCTATTAATAGGTGAAAGATGAAAATAAATGTCCAGTTTGTCAATTATACCCCTTTACCATTCTTGAATTGAAGTGGGAAATTTTAACCCTAGATATCATGGTGGGTTTACCCAAGAGTTCTTTGAAGAGTGATGTGATATGGTTGATTTTGGAGCGATAAAAATTTGGTATCCATTTTCTTTAAAATTATAGAGTAATTAAATGTCAATAAGTTGGGTGGCCAATATGCTCACGAGATAGTATTTTTACGCATGGTATGTCAAATTATTCTTTCACATCAAGAATCATGTTTTACATTGAACTTCTAGAAAGGCTTGCAGAAGGAGTTCGATACTGAGATGTTTTTGAGCACTACCTACCACCCGCTAATAGATGTAAAATTTCAGTAGACTATCTAGATGTCAGAGGACAAGCTGATAGAATGGGTCCAAGATATTGATGACAACATGGAGAATCACTTTTCTCTCAATGAGATTTCCAATAAAACGCATTATAATGAATCTAATTAGATGAAACATTATAAGGAACAATATTGTAGGCCATGTAGATTGGCTATGACTTTTTTGGAATTGGGAGAATTGGTATTATTAATTTCATGTCTTATGTAGGAAACCTCAATGAAGTTATAGTTTTCCTGAAAGTGAATGTCTATTTCCTAGAGTGGGAAAAAGACATATGTCTATCTGGAAAATTGACCTCTTCTGTTTATAGAGGCTGACCATTTATTCATTAATGTATCAATGAGACTGGGACACCATTGGATTTGGATGAATGTTCATTTGGTTCCTATATATATCTGGTCGTTCGAGATTATTGAGAGGAGCCGTTTTTGTAGCAAATAAATATGTTCTTCCATAGTGTTATAGTGTTATTCCTGATGTGTTTCATGTGTTTTAGCTTCAATAGTATTACCCCAAACCTTCACATGTGATTGAAATTGATTGTAACACCCATGTATTTTATGATATATTCTCTTTATATTAATTTAATTTTTTTAATTATTTTCTTAGCGAACAACACTGAGAATTAGGAGAATTGTGATATATTAAGAAAATATTATTACTAAAATGTGGTTTTCATAATATAGACATTAAAATTGGAATAATGAATCAGAATAAAATCATTATAAAAAAAATATGAATATAGTTTTTATATAATCAATAAAAGATCATTTTTCAATAATGTCATTTTATTCTTTAAAAATACATTTTCTTCAAAAAAATATTTTAAATTATACTTAATTGGGGGATATTATATTAATTTTATATCAATTTTAAGAATATTATTTAATTTAATGGATATAATTTTTTGATTAAATAAATAAAATTTAGATTATGGTTAATTTTTGATATTTTTTAAAAAATATTCCCTTTTTGTGAATAGTAAAAATACCAATTTTTTAAATAATGTCAATTTTATGATATTATTATGATTTTATCATGAAATAATAAGTTTTAAACATTTTATAAACCAAATATATGTTAAATTAGTTACGTAATGTATTTTAAAACATTAATTTGAATTTTAGAACCCAAGGTTATCTTTTGTGAACATTAGTGATATTTTATTTAAATTAAAAACTATTTTTGGTTCATTAGGATTAATGGTATTGTAGGAAGATGAAATTATAATATTTATTGATCCAAAGGAATGAAAAATATTATTATAATTTAACAAATTAAATTAATGCCAACCAAAATATTATGTTATTTCATGGTGATTCTTTACTATTAAATCAGATATTTTCCTAAAAATAGTTTTTCATGCATTTTGTGTTCTTGTATTAAAATTAATTTCCTACACCTCTAGAAATTGAATCAAATAAAATGGATAAAAAATTTGTAATTATAATTTCTATAATTTTTCTAAATTCACCTTTTGTTTTTGTTTATGTAATTAAATTATCATGGTAAAATGTAAAGTGTCTATAGTTAATGATAAAATGCCTTTTAAGTTGTTTGACTAGAAGATAAAGCATAAAATATTTCTAAAACATACATAAATGAGATTGGTTGAGGGTATATTGAAAATTTAACTTATTATATTCTATTTTGGTTTTCCATCATTCCACTTGAATGATTATGATATATATTATAATTAATTCTTATAAATAATTCCAATTTTGTTTTCCCTGAATTATAAATGGTTTCCTACTCTCATCCAATCTTCAGAAAGATTGAGCCCTATATCTCAGAAAAGACTTACCTAATACCAAATTTTAATACTTACCCTATATCTATATCACCTAT
This sequence comes from Viscum album, assembly GCA_963277665.1. Classification (NCBI taxonomy): domain Eukaryota; kingdom Viridiplantae; phylum Streptophyta; class Magnoliopsida; order Santalales; family Viscaceae; genus Viscum; species Viscum album. The sequence goes on from OY728160.1 coordinate 1,393,188,045, forward strand.
TATTTCCAAAATACCATCCTTTCAGGGAGTGAGGATAAGCTAAATCAAGTTTCTCAATGAAGAGGTATAAGTCTTAACCAAGTACTTTCAATTTTATTTCTTCTTATACTTATTATAAATATATTTTATCTTCCCTATAATGATTTATATATTTATATAAAATAAAACTATATATTATTATTATAATGGTACAACCATCTTCCCCCTCTTTACCATTAAATGGGAAAGGAAAGGTATCACTTGTGCATATGTGTGGACTACCACCTCCATGATGTGATGTGATTTTTTTCTATTTTATTTTATATAGAACTAAATAAGGATAGATTTATGGAATATATATGGAATATTAAATATTATTATGATTATAAAAATGAGAATTTTTTTTATCAATATTTTATTCCATCAATCTAAAAGTGAAAACCTCGCTCGTGACAATGTATAATCTACTATCTCAATGATGTGATATAATTAATTTTTCATCAGATATTTATATAAAAAATTAAAAATATTTATAAAATGTATAAATAATATAAATATTTCATGATTATTAATCTATATATTATGAAACCATTACCAATGTTCAAGTCTTGAAACCATAATGCCGAAACATACTTGAAAAATGATGCAATAATATCCCAGAATATAGATTGTGATAATGAATTAAAAATATAAGGTTAATATTATATTTTAATTAAATAATATTTTCTATGATATGTATGAATATGGTTTTTTAATATATATATAATTAAACTATATTTATTATACATGATACTTTAGTTCATATTGATAATTGATTTATGTTTCAAACTCATTTTAATCAGGATTGTTTAAACATGATTTACGAGAATAGAAATTATATTCTCCTTATCCAATAAAACCATTTAATTTTCATACCATATGTTTATTAAATTAATTTTCATGTAATATTACTATTTTACTTTATTTGGTACTTAAAACAATCAAGGTGATGTTTTTTATAAAAATTGAACACTTCCTATTTGGTTAGGAATAAGTTTCATCTATATCCATGTAGTCATTGAAATGCTTTCAATAATTTTTTAATATTATCCTATGATTTATTAAAACTATTTATCCAATTAGTAACTTTCTACAAAAATTAGTTTCAAAAGGAATATTATATTCACTTTTTGAAAGAGTTTCTTGTGGCTTTTTAACTAAATTGTGAAAGAAATCTTTAAATTGACTTACACTGCATAAACAAAATTTCCTTCCATCTAGACTACTCATTGTTTTAAATAATACTTTATAGGCTTCATATTTTCATTTCAAACAATCTTCTTTTGATAAATTTTGGAATTTATTATATTTTAAATGGTTTATTTAAAAATTAGTGTTTATTTTTCACATGAAATATTTTATTGGTAATTTAAAGTAATTTTTCCTATTTAATAACATCATTTGATGTCATATATTATTTACTAGGTATATTATCCAATGATCTAATACTTATTATTTATGTGGATGGATTAGTAGTATGATGATGAGATGTTAATGAAACTAATTTACTTTCTATGATTTATGCTAGGATGAAATGATGAAATGTTTGTGAAACTCGTTTCCTTTCAATAGGTTATGACATGGTGATATGATGAATATATGATGAATATTTTAAAATATAGTGGAACACATATATATGGTTTTCATTACTTATTTTGTAGGTGTGTAATTATAAATCCCTACAACAGATTAGGTATTTATGGATATCACATAAGAAAATACGAACGAGAATGGGGAGAGAACATAGATTAGTAAGTTAATTTTTCCACTATTATAGTCTTAGGAGTAATCCTTGACATAGGATATGATATAATGAGGAGGGATAACAATACATAATGATATATTTAGTGGTGATCCTTGACTATATAAATTATTTTCTATGATTATTTGTATTCAAAAAACATATATCACATTGTTATGATATGTTCTCATGGAATTAAATTTATTATTAATTTTCACACCCACTTATGAAATATGTAATTTGTTACTAAATATCCTTATTCCATGATTTTTAATTACTGTTGCTTTAATGTTTGATTATAATTATTTTTTGTTATGATCACATTATCATACCCTTACTATTTCCTTATTATCACTTAAGACTATTGATTGATGACTCTTATATTTAACCTCATTCAGTATATGAACTCACCCTTTCTTATGCTTACTTTACCAGGGTTATGAAGAATGGTTTTAAGTAGGGTATGTCTGAGAGGAGTATTATATGAGAAGATAAATTATGGGGACGTTTAAAATCTTTCATGAAATAAAATGATTATGTATCTAGTATCCAAGGACACTAAACGTTCATGGGTATCGAATGAATGAAATTTTTTTAATGTGTATTCATATAATTAGATATATTACTTTTGTATAAAAAATATTTTCATTATAGTTGATATTAGAGAAGTTTTATTTAATATTTTGATATTTGGATTTGAAACTTTTTTGTAAACCCTGAAGATAAGTATAAATATAGGATAACATCATAATGTTTTGGTTAGGTAGATATTATGTTGGTTTCCTATCAATTCATCCATATCTAGATACTTGATATTGGATGCACATGTGTCATATATTCACTTAGGGGTGACAACTCTGAAAGAGGCAGAAAACATGATCTTCACCTATGCATGACGAGTGGGCCTAAGACAGCCCAACCGGTTATAAACCCCCAAGAGATATATTTTGGTTAAATCAAAATTTCCATATTGACAATTTTAAATGATTTGAAAAGATAATAACCAAGGATGTCCTAGATTAAACCTATGGAGTCATAGATTATAGAGAAGATATCATGGATAAGACATCAAGTAAATGATTCTTTATGATTATGTGATTTCTCAATATGAATATATTTTCTAATACTATGTTTTATAGGTTTTTTCAATGGTAGGAATACGAATGAACCTTGATAGTGTTGGATTTAATAGATAATGAAATGATTTTCCTTCTGAGAAACTAAATGATATGGGATATGGAATGAAAAATATTACATTCATGCTTATGAAAATTTCAAATATTTTGAATCATGTTGAGAATTAAAATGATAAAAGGATTTAACAACATTTGATTGAGTCCTTTATGACGAAATATTTTCCATCTTTTAGTGGGTCTGTTAATCTACTATCTTTAGAAAAATGGATCAGTACAACTAAAAAATATTTTTTTTCTCCATTGTTTGGAACATTGAAAAGTTATTTTTTTGGTTTATTTTTCACACGATGAAGAAAGAAAATGGTGGAATCTTATCATGAACCTGAGATATAAGGAATAAAGTGAATTTTTGGAGTGGGGTGAGTTTATAAGGATATTTTTCAAATGAAATTTCCTCATATTATTATTACAAAAATTGTATTGAATTCCATTGGATAAAGTAAAAGGATGATTAATCTTTTAGTACATGTGAAAAAAAATTTTAGGAAACTTATGAGGTTAAATTTTAGTACTATAACTTGACCAAAAAGTAAGAGTGTTTGATTAATCTATGTCTTAAAACCATGACTACAAAGGGTGTTATCTATAAAGGACTTTAGTATATATGAATAAGTCATTTAATGTGATACCAAGGTAGAAATGGATATTGAAGTCACCTATAAATCTCATGGATTTGATACGATAATAACATAGTTTAATGAAAATTTTAATAATAAAATTCATGGAGATAAGAATATCATATTCCTTTATGCTCAATTTGGGGAAGGAAAAATTGAGAAAATGGTATTAATGGGGTTAGTAAATGTTTTAATTGTGTAAATTAATGCTATAGAGAAAAGGAATACTGAAGTAATGTCAAGAGGCTAGTCAATGAAAGTAACTATGAAAACACTCAACAGAATGCACAACACACACTCCAATGCTTCAAATACATGCAGTATGGGTGTCATGATAAGACATTATCAAATTTATAAGTTAATTATGATGATCAAAATATCCAAAATTTTTATCCTAGACAAAAATGAAATTTCATGTGATCATAACGGGTAGAGTGAGTCATGAAAATGAAGTGGTGAATAGTACACTTACTATCCAATTGAGAACAAAAAATATCTTATTTTATTTTGGATATAGTAACTTTTTTATATATAAATAATTTTTAAGGTCATACCATCACCACATCAATGATTATATATAGAGTTAGAAGTAAAAATTCATAATGGTATGATAACAACATCTAATGATTTTAAAACCTCTCTAATAGAAATGTTTAGGAAAGTGCTTCTAGAAAATATTCTGATTTTACCTATAGTTCAATTTGATGTGATTTTGGGAATGGATTCGATATCTATATATAAATCCCATATCAATTTACATTTAATTTAAGTCACATTTTATATTTTTAAACAACCTATGATCATCTTTTGATTTGAGGGTGAATAGTAACTTCCAATGAATGTTACTTCTATTGTATGGGTATTGTTACCAATTCATGAGGGATATGTATATTTTATGGTTAGGGAGAAACTCAAATTTAACTATATTAATATTATTCAGGATTATGAATATTTTGTTTCCGGACGTAATTACTAGTTTTACCCTAAGTATTGAAGATGATTTTTGAAAAGAACTCATACATGGTCCTGCACCTATTTCAAAGACTCCTTATAGAATTCCCTCATTTTAGTTACAAGAAATAAAGAAGAAACTCTAGTAGAATATTTATAATGGATTCATATTCCCTAGTGTCTTACCATGGGGTTCATCATTTTAGTTGTTTAAAAATAATGATTGGACAATTCATCATTTCATTGATTATTATTGAGCACAAGTGTTGATTTTTTTTGAATGATTCAATATGTGTAGTGATGATGTTTATAGAATTATTATTGATTAAATTAAGGGAATTGGATGTAATTATAGATCAATTATACTTGTAAAATTATTGATTATTTTCATAATACTCATGGAAAGTAAACACAATTTTTGGTGTAGGTAGATACAAATTTGGAGAATTTGTATAAAATCATTTAATTGCAATGGATTTCATGCCTAAGAAATTACCCTTGTGAATTTGATGATTGTTTTTTTGATCATTAAGTAAACTAAGTATGTGTTTTTTGTATGTAGAGACACTATATACAACATTTTATTGAATATGGAAGGCCTCAGTGTTGATTACGGTGTTCCTATGATAATTTTGAGTTCAAATTTCCATTTTTTTAAGGGTACTAGTTCCATTCTAGGGGTTGTGTGAGGGTAAAATATCTATTATACAATATTACTAAAGGCACATGAACATTTTTATATGAAACATAGATGTTGGTTATAGATTTATTAAGGTTACATTGGAGGCTATGTAAATCATTTTCCTTACCTACATTAAGGTATTGTGCTGTTTAAGGTTCTATTCTCAACTCATGTAAGGGTACCTACGAAGTTGTAAAGGTTACATAAATGTAACTAATTTCCTTTGTAATACTCTTATGTTTTACATAAGGGATAAATAAATTGATGATGCATAACATAAAGGTGCACATTTTAGGGTGGAGGTTATGTAAGAATATCTTGGTGACATGTGTAAAGGGAGCCACAAGGCTATGTAAGGGTATTAATTGGAATAAGGTTTATTTATTCTCATGTAAAATTATCTCTAATGTGCGAACAAAAGATATCGAGTAGTGATATCTAATTTTATGATGCTAAACCATCAAATGAAATAGGAAAAAGATAATTTCATGAGTAAGATTGAGATAAATTCACATTCATGAAATTACATTTTTATGCTTATAATATCAAATGTGGGATGGGTTATTGAATCATCCAATAATGATACCACAAAATTTTATGTTATATAAGTAAATCTTAAAATCATGTGATTAAATGAAAATCCACAGTTATTCTATAATTAAGATGTTATGTGATGAAACATGTTTTCCTTAACCTTTTGAGAATTTTAATTGAGCTACACTAAAATAAAAAAGAATAAGATGTGAATGAATTTTAAATGAGGACAAAATATTGGTTCCTTAATACATCATTAAAAGAATATGAGTCATAATATTTATTTTCCCTCATGAAGAATTGTGGGAACTTGATATCTTTGGTTATTTATGGTATGCATTCATACTATTTGAGTAGTAGAGTTTGATCAAAATTTTAGGGTGGAATTATATCTAAAACCCTTTGAGAATTTGAAAATAATGAACTTTTATTCATTCATGTGTATTTAAATAAGGCTAAATCTTTGGAAACTCATAAATTAATATTGTGAATAAATAAAAAATACATGGAATAATGTGTATTTAAATTGGAAATTATATATTTTTTAATTATTAACCATTTAAATATTGATATATAACCTGATTAATATTCATTTTTCTTGTGGATAAATCTATCCATGAATGAGATGAAGTTTTATAAGTAAAAATTAGTGAAATTGAATAGTTATTTGATAGTTTTATACAAAATTGTATCATGAATTTTGAAATGATTTAATGTCAAGAGTCAATGAAGAAAAAAACTTTTGTGCTCAATAATTCAATGATTGAAGAACCAAGTCACTCAAAATTTTATGAGAGTTTTATGAAAATTGAAGTTGTTGTTAATATTATAGAAGGGTTCCATTTCCTGATATACTGATCCATCTACTCAAGGATAAGGATTATGTATTTCTTTATTGGATATTCTTTTTGAAGTGTTTTATTTTATTATAGTAGACTCTTGAATCTGATAAGGAATAATGGACTCTGTTTTCTAAAATTTGTGTTTATGATAGGGGAAAATACAAGTTGGGAGTTATAACCAACATGGAATGGTGTCATTATTTTAACTGGAAATTTTTTATTCCATGTAATGATCTCCCTATTATTATAACTACACATGATGTGATATCATGTGATAATATTTAGGTGATCGATAATATTGATAAGTTTAATAAGTTCAATTAAAAGAGAATTTATAAAATAAATGTACCAATTATTCATCCTACCTTAGTTGCACCTAACCTAATATTGGTCTTTGGAATTAGTATTAGAGTAGTATTCCTCTAATGATCCATGTAATAAATTTATAATAGAGAATTGAAATTAGGTGAAAAAATATGAAGTTCATATATTTGATGGATAAAATTACTATAAGTAGATGGAAAACATGTTTACATGCATCCTTTCACTTTTACTTGAGCTTATTGATACTAATATAGTGTGTTTTTACCCATTTCTAGGGATTCCCAAATGAATATTTGCGATAAGAGCAATATGGGATAGATAGAAAAAAAATCTTATTTTGATGTCTTTATTAGAAAATGTTTTAACAAAATTTATGGTTTTTTAAAATGGTATAGAAATCTAGGATACATTTAGGATCAATTATGAATGAAACATCCAAGTCCCATAAGACAAGATATAAGTATAGAGAAGCATATTTGAAGACATAAAAATGAATTATTTCAAAAACCTTTATGTTTATTTTACAATATTCAATAAGATTGTGAGGGATATTGGGGGATTCAATGTGAATCTTGATGATTACATTATTCAAAAATAAACTATTGGGTAATTTATTAGATAGGTTTGATCTAAAACTATGAGACATAGAATATGAGGAATATTGTTTCACTGATTAGATATATAATATAATCATTTCATATAAAATTAGAAAGTATTTTTCCTTTAATAATAAAATTAAACGTGAAAAATCCTTTGAGGATTTGGAAAATTCAAAATTCAAAGAAGAAGATGAATAAAAGGGTGTTGAATTTTGTATCATAGACATTGAGGAAGATGGAGGGAATTTTAACATCATCGTGTTTATTTTCTAAAAAATATTAAATATGTGAAAATAGAAAATCCATGGTAAACAATTATTATGTTTTTATAATTGTGATATTATTGGCTATATTGAAAAACACATCCTAAATAAGTAGGCTGCATAATATCACATGGATGAGGAGAGACCCAATATGATGAAAATGGATAAACAAGGGGAATTAATCCTCCTTCAAAAGAATATGTTTAATTAAAGAGAATGGTGATTCATTTCGCGATTTAGATAATTGAGTCAATCTATTCTCTCTTGTTGAGAAAGGAATTGATTCATCAAATCGTGATGCTGAATGGAAAGAAAGGATAGAGCTCATATAGTATCTTAAAGGAAAGTCAGAATATATTGATGAAAATATTACACAAAAAAGATAAAGGAGAAATATTTGACCAAAAAAAACATTAAATTATCCGCAGAAATAGATCAGGAGTAAATAGTTCTTATTGATTCTAAAAAGGATTAACTAATCATGAAGGAATAATCTTTTGTTAATGATATCATGAATTAAAAATTAAATATTCCTAAAAATGGTTAGATGATATGTGATCTTGAATAGATGTTAACAATAAGAGATGAATTTTTGATTCAATATATATATATATATATATATATATATATATTATAAAAATTGATTCGAACGTGGCCAAATATAAGTTCAATGAATATATTGAGATTAAGGGAGAAACTTGTCATGATTCATAGATGAAAGGTAAATATGAACATAATCATTATGAAAAAGGATTTTTTCCTAATAGTGGAGGTAAAACCAAGGGGGATCATATTAAAAAGAAATATTTCATACCAGTGGAAGAGATGAAAAAGCTAAAGAAACCATCTTCTCAATGGAATTATAAGGCTTATTCTACAAAAGGACTAAAAATTAAAATTCTAAAAATTTATAGAACCAATACGAAATGGAAAATTTTAGAGTTTATTCATGGTGTTAAGTAATGTATGGTTGGAAAGTGTGTAATTTTTTGTATAATATATTTTTACTGGGAAAGGGGTGATAGTCAAGAGAGATATTTGTCAGTAAAATAAGGGAAAAAAATTAAAATTAAATGGGAATGATGTAATAAGGTTAGCCATGTCTCAAAAAACTATATGAATTTTCTACCATCCCAAGATGAATTTGTTAGAAAGCTAAAAAAAGAATCAAAAGAACATAATTTCACAGTTTTTTAGGAAAATAGAGAAATAATCACCTATGATTCATCTAAAAATAAATACAAGGAAAGGTTGAGAATGAATTATCAACATGACTGTGTATTGTCAAATTACATTAATGTTCCTATTTATTTCCTATAATTATATGTTATTTGAGATAAAATGATTGTAATTGAGGAAATTTTTTGAGTATTTCACTTCTGGAAAGAATGAATATATTATATTTCATAGAGTCTCCTAACTATGATGAATGGAAAAATTATGAGTGCATCCCTTATGGGGGATATCACATGAGAAATATGGTATTCCAATCTTAATTTCTAACTCTACCTCTACATAAATTCTATCATTATGATAATTTATGGATATTATTGGTTGAATAAAATTTAATACAAAGGAGGAATTATTATTATACCCATGATCCTCCTGATGTGTTTGTTAATTTCTATAAAGGATCAAGTATTTCATTTCTTAACCACCCCTATATTTAATATTGAATGTTTTTAATCATAGTATCACATGTGAGTATTATATGGATATCTTTGATGTCCTTAGTTATATCTCTCTTAATTTCTAAAATCTGTTAGCCCATGTAAATTTAGATATTATTAAATAAAGTCTATTTTCTCTGTATCATGTGATATCATCCTTTTTAGAACATAAAAGAACTTGACATGAAAAATTGATGAGGTGAGAAGACCCCCACTATTCCATTGCCTTTATTTTCAATAAGGTGGTGAAAACAGGTCTAATAACACATATTGACATTAATAATATGAAGCGAAATTGAAAATAAATACACAGGGGGATATTGATGTGCCTAAGTGCTGACTTTTTGGTTAATGAGTCAATTTGTGATTTGATCGGGTTTGAATACTTGTTATGGATTAATTTAATGCTATTTAATGTCATGTTTGATAAATTTTACATGTAAATGTGATGATTATTATGGTGATCTTCATGGAAACTAAATACGTCTGTTGGTGGATATAGAGGCACATTTAAAGAGTTGTGATGGATTCATTTAATGTCTGTTTTTCTTGCTTAGACAATTCTCATTTAAATTAGATGATTATTTTTGTGATATTCATTTAAAATAATGAAAATTATTGGATGATAAAGAGACACTTTATTTAAATTATAATGGAAGATAAAAGGAATCATGATTGATTATGAATGATTTTTGATGATTTATATTTGAATTGGCTTGTTGTGTATTGGTATAGGCACATTTCTATAGGTTCTGTAAGGGTACAAACACAATTATGGAAGCTTTTAAGGGTACATTCTCCTTTCAATAAGATTCAAAAGGTTTTATCAAATTTTGTTAAGGGTATATTGATGAATATTTAACGATAAATCATTACCTATTTAAGGGTACTGCAATGAGTATGGGTCTGTCTTCAGCTCATATAATGGTACACATATAGTTTTTAAGGCTATGTACAGGAAATTAATTTCCTATGTAAGGGTATTTCATGCTATGTATTGGAAAAATAAATTTATTTTGATAAGTATAAAGGTAAAAAAGTTCAGTTGGAGGCTATGTAATGGTATCTAGGTTACCTATGTAATAATTTTCATGAGTTTGTGTAGGGGTATCCAATGCATAAGAGTTGACACAACTCATGTAAAGTAATTTTCTATGAATGATAATTAGATCTTGGTCCTTGATATCTTCTTTAATTAATTTATACCTTTGATTGATATATATTAAGGATACATGCATGAGTAACCTTGACATGAATTCACATGAATGTAGTTTTGTAACACATTGAAATTTCGTGAAATACATTTTTTAAAATTAATTTAATCTTTTTGATATTTTACATTTCATGAAACACTGAAAATAGTTTTTTTATATTAATTCACTATGTTTGGATTGTGTTATATGCAATACCAAGTTATCATACACTACACACAACATAAATTTTAACCTTCTCTATATGGAACATCGAGGTTAGTGAACATTACACGCAATATTTACTTTCCTTGATGGCATGTGTAACATGAAAGACCGAGTATTACCAAACTATAATATATTGTAATTTAATATAATAAGATATAACCTAGACTTTAAGTTGATAGTTATGAATATTATTAACTAACTTATGAAAATAAATGGTAAAATTCATTAGTTACAAATGAATTAGAAATGAATATAATAACCAATCGAATATTACAGTATTGTTTTTATAGAAAACTATTTCTATGATTATAAAGGTATTTGATCATAATAAAATAAATTAATTACAATTAGTGATTCATATTAATTTAATATATATATTATATGTCCAATAATATTTTTTTATATCAATAAAATTTATTTGATAAACATAATATAAGAACAAACCCAATTTCACAACTAAAAACCTATATTTTTATTAAGGCACTTTTACCAACTTTTAATTGAAACGCTATTTTAAATATATATTTTTCACATTTATTAATATTATATTTAAAAAGTAAAATAATTATTGAAATATAAACATAAAAAATTATGTTTGGAAGAGTTTTTGGTATTTTTATATGATGTTTCATATTTTGATGAATAATGAAAAATACTGAATTTTAATTCAAAACTAATTTTTCATCTAATTTATTTACATGATTAAATTATATTTTTAATTTTTTTAATTATAATTAAATTAAATTTTTATCAAATAATCCAATTTGGTAATTTGAATCAATTTCACAATGAAATTTAATAAAAAAACACAGCAAAATTTTGAATGTTTTTACTTTAAAAACCCATATTGTCGTCCCATCAACGAGATTAAATTTATGTTAACTTATAAGACTTATATGATTGGAAATTGGAAAAATGGGTTGAATATTTGGAATGAAAATAATTTATAATGTCAAATAGGGTTAAATTATTTTTTTACCAAAATATTAGTGAAAGTAATTAAAATAAATTACAACGATTAAAGAAAAATTTAGGTTAAGAAGGGAATAAACCTCAAAATCAAGGGCCCAAATGACCTATCCACTTTTCAAAAAAACATTTTGTAGACATGTTTCTTAAAAGAAAATTAAATTATTATGTTCTATTATTTTTGGTGGAATTTTTTAGTTAAAAACTTGGGTACACCTAACTTCTTATAAAAAATACCAAGTGAGACCTTTCCCTCCCCTATAAAAGAAAAATGCCTCTTCCCCTTCCTCACACCTCTAAAAAAACATAGTTTCATGAAACATATTAAAAATACACTTTCCAACATCCATAAATTCCTCCTTGAATCCACCCTTTAGTAATAAATCATTCAAATGAAGCCCTTCGGTGAACACCAAAAGGAGTTCCCCAAAGAAGAGGTAACATCCATCCTCAAGCTCCATTATATTATTTTTATTCTCCCCCACATAACTATCATTATTACATTATAATACAAAAACACAAGTATCCTCAATATAATATGGTTATTTCATGCTAATGGGTCAACCTTCACTTCCACACACTTCCATATAATGGGTAACGAACATACTATTTACGTGTACGATGAACTACAACCTCACGAAATGATGATTGTTCATTCCCCCCTTACCACCTCTCATGGTGGTCATTATGATGGAAATAATATATATATATAATATGATATTTATAATGTATTTATTTTTATGTAATTTTTTCATAACACATACCATTATACTTTCTATCTTGTGTAAATATTATATTTTTTTTGAGGACATGTGGGCAACAACCCCCTCAAAGAGATGTGATTCATTCACACAATACATGGAATGCATTAAGAAAGTGTTAAGTGAAATTATATGAAATATATGGAATAATAATTATACTATAATAATATTATAAACATATACACATATATGTCATTTTATTTCTATCATTCAATATGACAATAAAATAGAAACATCGTTCATGTGTACTTACGACCTACAGTCTCCATGAGCAGTGTATTCCATTTCATACTTCTATATTCTATTTATTATTATAATAAAAATATAATGAATATGAATGAAATTTATATGTTGTTTTAAAATTTTAAAATAATGATATATGTATAAGTTCCAATGATATAACAAATTAAGACACGAGAGAAAAAGAAAGTGAATATTACACAAAGTGTAAACATAACATGGAATTGTTAACAAACGGGTAATATAAAGTAATACCAAAACTATATATGGTATTAGATATAAGTATACAATTTTATCACAGATTTATAAGAAACATACATTTATTATACAGGATGTTTGAATGAGTACGATGAGAGTCAAGACACAAGGTAAGGGAATTTCATCTCACTTTTTATTTATGTGATGTACATGCCTTATACACCAGTCATTTGTTTTTTGTGGAATATAATATCCATGAATGTATTAAATTAATACTATAATTTTATTTATGGGTATTTACTTATCCATTTTATTTAACTTATCTCATGAGTTTTATTATTCAATAGTTACCAAATCAGTAATGTATTTTCATCTCAAATTGGATTATTGGAGACACATGTTGTGTTATGAACCTATATTATTCCATGAGGTTTATATACAATATTTTACATATTATATCGTTAATATACCTCTAGTTATTATATTTTAGTATTCCTATAATTTTATCCCTTCTATTGTGTTATCATTCAAATTTAACAAATTGTTAAAGATTTAGAGCTATAATCTCACTATTTATTGAGATTATTTATGATTATGAACCCATTAAAAAATAATATGATCTAAAACTCAATAAATATAATGATCTTAATTAACCTATATTTAATAATGTTATATAAAAGTAATGATACCATTTATCCACTCTTTGGTACATAAGATGATAAAGAATGTTTTTTTACGAAAGTCTAACTTTACCTTTCAGTTCATTAGGAAATCTATGTTTCTTCAACACCATGTTTTCTAAAATATTTCCAAAAAAATATTATACTTTTCTCCAAGGATTATTAGAAGAAAATTTTTACCCATGTTTTTCCTTAAAAATGGTTTCTAGAAAGGAATCTCTTTTTCATTTTCTGATTGAGACACTTTTCTAAACTATTTACGATTGCAATGGAATGTTAGAAATATACAGATTTACCTTCCATCGTGACTGTCATTCCCTTAAAGCTTCCTTTATAATACTAAAAAGTTAATTTTATTCAAAAGAAAATGTTTTCTAAATATTCTTTATTTTTTTCTTTTAATGGGGATTTTATATCAAAAGTTTTTCAAAATTTTTAGGCTTTCAAATTGGTTTAAATAATTTTCCAAACATAATTTATATATTTTCAAAAGGATTGGTTTCAAAGAAAATGATTTCAATAAAATAATTTTTTATTTTATATGTTTTTAATTTATTTTCAAGGAAATCCATTTTAATTTTTTTTAATATTCTTTTATATGTTTTCAAGGAAAAAGGATTTCAAAAATATTTCATGATTCATTTCTACACATTAAATGAAAATGTTTCTAAAATAATTTTAAATATTATTTTATGTGTTTTCATGTAAAATGGGTTTCAAAAAGTATTCAAGATTATTTTATGTGTTTTCGTGGAAAATTGTTTTCAAAAATTTTTCAAGCTTCTTTTATTTGTTTTCAAAGAATGTGGTTTTAAAAATGTTTTCAAGGTCTCTTTATACGATTTCAATGAAAAAGGATTAAAAAAAGATTTCAAAGAATTATTTATAATATTTCAAGTTTATTTTCAATAAAATGATTTTCAAAATTTTTTATTTTTTAAAGATATTTTTTTCAATGAAGAAACTATATTTTTGTCTAGAAAATTTTTTAAAAGGATTTTTCTAGATTATTTTCAATCTAATAAGACATCAATTGGTGTTACTCAAGAATTTCTAGGAATGGATACAAAGGTTCTATAAATTTTCTTTCTCTGAATGGATTATGTTTTTATGAAATTATATTTATGAAGCCATTTCTTCTTCCATAGGTTTTATGCTTATGAAAACTGCATCTTTTAATGGGTTAGGATTTGATGAAATGAATATAAAACCTATAATTTTACAAAATTTATGATATTATTACTTTTTTTAACACCCATTTCATTTCATGATATTATTATAGGATGTTTATAAATCCCATATATATTTATGGGACATGATATGATGAAAGTTTTATTATCTAATGGAATTTTTATTAATGATTTTATTATAAGATGGGGGAGACCTATATCTCCATACAAAGCATTGGCAAAATATTTATGTCTTTTGAGATAATGATGAGAATAAAGTTGAAGATCTTGATCCACTATAGGAATATGAAGAAAACCGATCCATTATAAGGAAAATACTATGAGTGGGGATGGTGGTGTGTACTACCCATTAGGTGTATTCACCATAAATATGGAAGATGGGGAAACCCAATCCACTATGGGAAGATGAGGAAACCAAATCCCTTATAAAGAAATAACTGCAACTATGAGGGGTGGTGTGTCCCTTCTAATAGGCAATGTTCCCATGAAGTGTCAGGATAAGTTTTATCCATGCATAGTGATATAATTTAAATGATATCACATGTTTATGTATTCCACAATTCCATGTATCATTACTATGATATTATTTCATGGATTATATTCTTTATTTACTTATGATTCATGTCTTATGATCTACCAAGCTTTATTACATGATTCATGTTTAGGAAATTTGATATGCAGGGTATGATCATCTAATGCAATGGTCACATTCTCATACCCCTATGACCATGTTTATTATTACATGTGTCCCTTGTCTACGCTTACTGAGATTTTTTTCTCACCCCTTTTTATGTTTCCTTTCCTAGGCTATGAAGATATGTTTTAAGTATAATATGACATAAAACGGTACTTGTCATGAAGAACCTAGCGAGAGACAACATAGCTCACTTACGTACCAGTATATATGATTCCATGTTTCCAAAGGCACTAAATTAATATAGTATTTAGGAATATATTTGTGTAATGTTTTATGTATTCCATAAAAGTGATATAATGTCTATGTAAGTCAATACTATATTATTATATTTGGTATTGGAGAAAAGTTTTAGTTAAACACCAGAAAATATGATGATAAATATTTAGTGATATCCCTTGGTATATTTATAAGGATATGTCTGGGGATGTCTCTAAGGATTAGTATAAGGACGAGTTAACAGTTAGAAAAATGACCTGAGATTTTGTTGAGGATAGTGAGAGTGGTTTTATATTAATATATCCTTGTATGGATACTACAAGTTGATGTGGCTCTAGAATAGATTTACCTATGAGTAACAACTCCGACAAGGTGTGTCGGTTTTGATTCGGAGTAACCGGGTACATGACAAAAGCCCTGGCTGCACACCTGGTTGGACACTCCTTGGGAAAATTATTTGTAAATTCATGAACTATTTATGAACCATCATGAAGGATTTTAATAGAATATAACTATGTATCACCTAGGATAAACCTAATGTGTCATCTATAAAAAAGTAGTTGTCATGACTTAGACATCCTATAAGTAATTTTTCATGATTTTTGTTTCTCACCATGTTAATTCTCAGTTTAGTCAATGGAGAGAACTTGAAGAAACATGGTAAATTCCATGACCCGTCCCTCAAGGCCTGTGCCATGACTACCCCAAGCCCGGATTCCATAGGCCAGGGGATGGAGACTAGCACTAGAAAGGCATATCTCTATAACGAGAAAGCATTTCCTTTAAACCTGTACAAACACACATACCAGTACACAAAAAGATGCAACTAAAATGTAATATACTATAGTAAAAGAGTGATGAAAGTAAAGGGGGCCAGAATACAAGTCCAACTAGAAGTACAAGTACAACAGAAAAGTACAAATACAATTGAAAATGGAAAAAATAGATCCTGGATCATCCACTGAGGATCCTATCTAAAGGTTCGGTACAACTCACGATCAGTAGTCCCTACGTCAAGTCATGCCAAATATTACACCTTTTAGTACCTTCCAGTCCGGGATCCCTCAGCCTCGATCAATGATGTTCTTCATCTATACAAGACACAACAAGGTGCGGGCGCAGACCGTGCATGGGTGAGTATAACGATACTCAGTAGGGACCCTGAGACCCCGTATGTCTCCTAGAGTTCCACAATGGAAATATGAAAAATCAAGACTTCAACTCTACTTAGGTATATTCCAATAAATATACCTATGTTATCAAGATATACCCATCTCATTCATGAGGGAAGAATACCACAAAGGTAACACCACCAAGGTAGAGATACCACACAGGTAATACAACTGAGATATAAGTACCACATAGGTAACACCACTGAGATAGAAGTACCAGACATGTAACACCATGAATACAACAACAAAAAGGTATAAGTATGACAAAAGTAACACCATGAAGATAGAAGTACCACAGAGGTAACACCACGATGATAGAATTACCACACAAGTAACACCACGAAGATAGAAGTGACTCCGCTCACAATCTGGTATAACTTAAGTACAGAAGTAAAGATGAATAGTCGTAAGGCTAAATCATCTTATTCTATTAAGTATCACTTCTTCTGACCCAAACATGATCGATAGGTAACTATCCCCCTCTGACCCACACAGGATCCGTATGCCTTGACCCACACAGGATCACTGAGCACCGACCCACATAGGATCTGACCCACACAGGATCGATATGCACTAACCGAAAAAATATTGTTGAGCATGGACCAAAACAAGATCAATGTTCATTCCTCATGTTATAGCTAGCCACTTGATTCCTCTCACTTAGTGCACTCGAGCTTCATGGAAACTTCCCTCGAGATATAGGTCATACCTCTACCACCACTAACCTCCATAAATGAGTAACCCAATAGACCACCATGTTGTAAGTGTTCCAACATAATAGACGACGCGTCAACCGTATGCACGGTCTGTAAGTTATAGTAATTTTATTACCGAGGGTTATAGTTGGATTCTTGTTCAATCGAACCCATCTATACTTCAAACAGCTTCAGATAAACCAACGGGTCACAGAGTTGCGATCCACATGAAAAAACACACGAGATGGACTACCCATTTGTCCAAAATGGATAACTGATGGAAAAGTTTCATTTCACTGCAACACATAGGAACTGAGACTCATAGGGCCTGCACCTCGACCTTGACATAAATGTCTATAATTGGTCTTGAAAAAACATCTTAATTTCATGGTCACCACGTCACAGACAATTCGTCATTCCGACACCATATGAGGGAGATATGTCAGATAGAAGATCTAGTAATAATAATAACAATAATAATAATAATAATAATAATAATAATAATAATAATAATAATAATAATAATAATAATAATAATAATATTGGGTGTTTCATGGAACCGAGCCACAAAATTGAATTTAGTATCCAACATTATACTTGAATTGGTCATATTAATTACAGGATCACATCGCCACTAATGGCAAGTTAATCAAACGTCACACGTAGGAGTTATAGCGGGTCAAAGATTTAATAATATTATAAAATCTATTATTTTCCAAGTGCTTATGGTACCCGATATGAAAACCCCCAAAAGGAATCTAATATTGGACTTATAATTTCCATCTCAAAGTTAGGATCACACTGCCGATGACGGTTCGTGAAACCGAGGTCACACAGACAAGTTACGGGCGAAACACAGTTTTCCCAACGGAAATAATAATAACATTATTATATTATTATTATATTTATTTAATCATTTATTCATTCAATCCTAAAACCGACATTCAATTCCTAGTTCACAAACCTGAATTCACATCTTTATAATTTATTTCTCTTTTAATTTTTATTTCCTTTCAATTACATTCTCTCTACAATCTTCCTCTTCTTCCATGATACCCATATTCACGCCGATTCTTCCTGTGCAACCCTAATATGTACCTACCAAACCACTTATCGGACCAAGCCAACTCTACCATGCTGATCCCACTCAGGCCTCCTGGCCACCTCATTGGCCTGCTGCTGCTCAGCGGACCCTCCTCCATTGGCGCGCCCTCGCCGAACCGTCGACGCCGCCTCATCCTGCCCCCTCCGCGTTGCCTTCTTGCGCAGGAAAACCCTGATGTTTCGGCTCCTGCAGCATCGGCTGACTCACCCGGATGCTCCACACAGACCACAGTAATACATCACACTTCTTATCCTTCCCATAGCTGCTCCCCGAAGACATGCTAGAATTGGGCCACCACGTCTCCCCTTCTACGGGCCACTGCATCTTAGTTCTAAGCCAGAAAAATGTGACAATCACAGATTCATGATCCTTTGGCTGAGATCTCTTCATCCGTATGTCGTGCTCAATGAAACATGGTTTTTTAGCATGCTTAATTATTTTTTGAAAAAGAACGCATGAATAATGTGTGAAGAACTAAATAGAAAAGATCATGGTATATGTGCAGATCGATGGCCATGTTTGTTTGGCTATCATCATTGAGAATCAATAACAAGAGGAATCAACAAATAGATATTTATCATACTTCAATATAAACCCCCTACCTTGTAAATTTGTTGGAGAACGTTCGTGATTGAAGGTGGGTTGGTGTTTTTCTTTCCCGCAACAAGCTTCCAACGACACCACTTGAACTACAATCTTTGGTTCTCGATTCTGAGATCCATTCTTCGTCAAGAGCCTCATGATCCTGATCCTCCTTTCGCCAAAGGAAACCAATAACCAAACCCAAGGAAGAGTTAAAATAACTCTTAGTTTAAGTGGTGTTTCATTTATTTAGAACTAATGAATCCTATTAATTAAAGGGATTGGTGGTTACACATTTTGTGTAACCGGGCATTTAATTCCCAGCATTTAAATGTTCGACCACCCTCTTGTGGTCCCCTCCACCAAAAATTAAAAGGAGAGGTGGGAGGATACTTAAAATAAAAAATATTTATTTTATTTAATCCTCCAGGAAAACTGAAAAAAAAACCAAATTCTTCTCTCTACCCACTACGATTGAGGTTAAACCTCCCTTAAGAAAATCCCAACGCTGCAAGTTCAATGGTGAATTTGTATTTTTAATCCAATCATAGATTTAAAAGTTAGGAAACACCGCTCATGAATTTATTTAATGCACCTCAAAAAAGTTAAATAAATTAATAACGTTCACCCTCAACCTGCGCCAGTCAAGGTTAGGCTCCAGATTAAGAGAAAACTCCCCATGGAACCCAATGATACTCTCAGATTTTTAATCTGAGTTACCATTTATAAGATATGGATTTTAACAATAAAATAATTGTCACTTAATTATTTTAGTTATGGCCAAAAACTAATTTTCACTGGTGGCCCACACCGGCCAATGTTAGTATCATCCTAAAGAGAGAATACCCTCACGAGCTCAGCGGTGGTCTCATATTATTAATCCGAGTAACCGTTCGTGAGTTATAAGTATTTGAAAAATAAAATAATATTATTTAATTATTTTATTTACGGTTATTCCGTTTTCAGGTTTTCCCACAGGAACCCTGCGCTAACTAAACTTAAGTCGCTCCAAGGGTAAAATCACCAACTAGAGTGCAACGGTGCCCTCAGATTTCTGATCCATGTAACCGTTTAAGAGTTATTCCACATTTTCAGGAAAACTACTTACACGTGCTATTTAAATTTTAAAAAAACATTGATGGATCATTTAGGAAAGTACATGCCTCAAAATCACAAACCATCCAATTTCGCGGTCTCAAAATAATTCCATATAATTAAAAAAAATTATACAGCAATTCTGGGAGGTTACATTCTCCTCAGCTTAGGGATTTTCATCCCCAAAACCCAAAACACAAACTAAGAAAAAAATGGGTGTACTGAGCATGAATCTGAGCCTCCCGCCCCCATGTTCTCTCTTGGAGGTTCCCTTTCGGTCAACGAACGCACACCTGAGGTATCGATCGCCCATGAAGGACTCACTCATGTCGATCCTCTATCTCCACCAGGAACTCCGTAAAAGTCACCCCATTGTTACTGTTCAACTCGCCCTAGTTGATAAGCCGTGATGGATCATGCATGCATCTCCTCAGCAACGAAACATGGATAACTTTATTCACTCGTTGAATCTTTGGGGAAAGAGATATACGGTATTCCACCTTACCCACTCTTATGAAAATATAGAAAGGTCCGATGAACCTTAGAGATAGATTGCCGCCTGGACAAACTTCCACAATCCTCGTCAGGGTGAGACCCATAAGAAGACATGGTATCCCTCAATATCTCCTCCCAAAGCGTCACAAGTACCATGGTGAGACCTCTGAAGAGGATGACTTGCTTCCCACCTTTAGAAAATCCTTCAAGAGACCCTCATGAGGATATTTGAGCACATCAGGCCTTGCAGTCAATGTCCCGAGCTGTGCCTCCCAAATTCGCTAAGTAATTGGGGGATTGACAATCATAGACTAGAGGTAAGCTTCTCCATCTTTATCCATGAAGGATATAGAAAGAGTGACTAGAAGATCTAATTATCACTCAGCATCTATAGACTCGAGCTCCAACTGAGTGTGTCTGCTACTACATTCCACTTTTTAGGAGTACATACTATCTCAAAATCATAGTCCTGGAGGAACTCTAACCATCGTCGCTCTTTCAACTTCTGAAAGCTCTGCTGAAACTTCTCAGTCCATAATAAAGGCTCCCCATTCTTCTTCAAAGTTGAGAGGGGTGCCACTACCCTGGAGAAGTTTGGTTCAAAAATCCAATAGTACTCAACCAAAGAAGAAGTATCTCTCCCTTCAGGGAGGTAATCGTGGAAACATCTTTTGAAAAGATGTCCCCAAACTCTGCCACTACTGTTGGGAACTAAAAACTCAATACTCCTACTGAGATAAGGGTAAGGATGTATGACTCAAGAGTGATCGGTTGCACCTTCCTATGCATAATTTTATCATTTTCTACCTGGGTTTCATTTTTTGCAGACCAAGGAAAACCCCATTTCAGCGTTATAGATAAAACACAACATTTTTTCCTAAAACAATCAATCTGAGTATGACTTGTGGATGTCCAGTTCATACCCTAAGTAACGTCGTAAGGCCTCGACGCTGCCACCAAGAGGTTCCAACCGAAACTCTCACCTTAAGGGTCAGATCACACCATCAACATAAGTGTGATTATCGAGTCTCCTCCGAAAGGTATATCCATATGTAAGGGTCAAGTCAACGGTTTGACCGTAAACTCTAGGTCTTGAACAAGATTTGTGGAAGGTGAGAATTATTGTTACCTATGTGTATTGACACTACTGTGAGTAGTTGACACATACTGTACCTGAATCATTCCTAGATCCCTTTTGTTGCACTCCTTGACCGCATGAAGCTAATACCATGTCCTGTCCTCCGACTCCCTGAGCCTGGTGAGGAACACATTGGGGTGGTGGTTGTAACATGTCAAAATGTACACCACCTCATGCTATTCTCCTAGATTTGCTTCCATGTCTGTAGCCCTATAGATTTATCTATCTTTAACACTTCCCCTCCCCGAGACATTTTTCACGCCTAGGTTTCTATCACCCTAACATAAGTAGGAATGCATAGAAGAATATTTGTAGCTCATATGTCCCTAAACACACCCCGCTCAGAGGTCTGATCTGTGAAGCACTGACCGTACTGTATTTATCAAGTACCTAAGATGGTCGGTATGCCTCGATGAATACTCAGCCACCGATATGTCATCCAACCGAAGCTATAGAAGCTCTAAGGAACTCTCATCCCTTATCTCTTTATAGCAAGAGACCCCCTTCTTCAAGGAAGGTTCTCAAGCTTTTCCACAGAAAAAGTCACCTCTTCACAAGATCAGGGTAATCTAAACCCTGTCATCATCCAGATGAGCCACATATAAGGATCTCTACAAGGACAACCATTTGATCGAATGGTGCCCTCACTAGATGGAATCTTGGCCACCACCTCAAGCCAGTCCTTAGTCGCTTGTGGGTCATGATCATCTCGGAACCTGAGGGGTATTTGATAATAAAACATGTGTATAGCACTAAGCCTACATGTGTCTTCTACCGGTACTGCCGGTTGTAACTACTGACCAATGGGCAGTGATATAGCTGACACACTACCAGAAGGAACTATATTTGGAAACTGTCCATGTACCGAATCTTCATCACTATGCAGACCATCCTCATGGTCAATCAATATAAAATACTAGAAGCTAAGATCCCCATCTACTTTACTGGTGTCTAAACTTGGCGGAAAACCTTATCCACAGCCTCCATCCAGTCCTCCGCTTCTTGTGAGACCGTATCGCCTCAGAACCTCAGAGGCCTCTCCCGTAAGAACTCGTGTAATGTGCTCAGTCGTCATGCGTGGTTCACTGGTAGCATCTGTTGCTAACTGCTTCCCAATGGGTGGTGGTGCTGCTGGTACACCACCTAAAGGTTCCAAAATTGTAAGAGGGACCCACCCCAGAGCCTCGTTTCTCGGTAGGCCATCATCATGTACTCTATCGGGAATCCTATATGGCTATCTACATGGCGGAATCCTGATAAGGAATAGGTTCTCCATGATCATTAAGTTGAACCTGGTGATCTGACTCTAAATAAACAAAGGAAATTTTTTTCCAAAAAACACACAATTAGTGTTTTCATGAAGCGAGTTGGAAATCAGAATTTAGGGTCTTGGTGTATGGATATGTCGGCCGCCACACCAACACTAGAATCCCCGAACAAAAGACCAAAATCAATAAAATTATCATTATTTCTCAACATATAAAATATTCGAGTCCTAGTTCTTCATTAGACCCGAATTCTCTGATACCACTTTGTCACGACCCATCCCTCGGGGCTTGTGACGTGACTACCCGAAGCCCACCTTCCATAGGCGAGGGGCTGACAACTAGCACTAGAAATTCATATAACTATAACAGGAAGAAATTTCCTTTAGACATATACAGACAGACATACTAATAGGCAACAAGATGCAGCCAAAAAGTAATATCCTGTAGTAAAATAGTGTTGAAAGTAAAGGGGTCCAGAATACAAGCCCAACTAGAAGTACAAGTACAATAAAAGAGTACAAATACAAATATAAAGGGGAAAAAAAACTCTTGGATCATCCACCAAGGATCCTACCTAAATGGTAGGTACAACTCATGATCAGTAGACTTTTCTTCACGTCATGAAAAATATTCCACCTCTGAGTACCGTCCAGTCCTGGCTGCATCATCCTTGATCAATGTTGTTCATCATCTACACAAGACACAACAAGGTGCCGGCGTAGCCAGTGCAAGGGTGAGTATAATGATACTCATTAGGGACATTGAGACCCTGTAGGTCTTCTAATGTTCCACAAAGGAAATACCACAAAAAAAGTCTTCAACGCTACTTAGGTATATTCCCATAAATATACCTATGTTATCAAGATATACCCATCTCATTCATGAGGGAAGAATACCATAAAGGTAACAACAAAAAGGAAGAGATTCCACACAGGTAAGATCACTGAGATTGAAGTACCAAATAGATAACACCACTGATATAGAAGTACCACACATGTAACACCACAAAGACAACACCACAAAGGTAGAAGTACTACACATGTTACACCATGAATATAGAAGCATCATAGAGTTAACACCACAATGATATAAGTACCACACAGGTAACACCACGAAGATAGAAGTGACTCTACTCATAATGAGGTATAACTTAAGTACAAAAGTATAGATGATTAGTTGTAAGGGTAAATAATTTTATTCCGTTAAGTAGCACTACTTATAACCAACACTGGATCGATAGGTAACTAACCCCCTCTGACCCACACATGATCGGTAAGCGTTGACCCACCTAGGATTGCCAAGAGCTAACCCACTTAGGATCTGACCCACACAGGATTGGTATGCGCTACCCCCCACAGGATCGCTGAGTGCTGAACCACACAACATCGATGTTCTTTCTTCACGTTACATCCAACCATAGGATTCCTTGCACTCGGTGTGCTAGATCTCTATAGAATCTTCCCTTGAGATACCGGTCGTACCTCAACCACCACTACACTCCACAAAGGAGCAAACCATTGGACCGCCATGTTGTAAGGGTTCCAACGCAACAGACAACGTGTCAACCAGATGTCTAGTCTGTAAGTTATAGGCACTTTAGTACTGAGGGCCCAGTTGGATTCGTGTTCAATCCAACCCATCCGTACTTAAAATGGTACCAGATAACCCAAAAGGTCACACCTTTATGATCCAGATGAAAACACACACGATATGGACAGCCCATTTTTCCAAAATGGAAACCCGGTGAAAATTTTTCATTCACTGAAACACACGCAAACTGGGCCTCATGGGCCCCACACCTCGACCTAAACTTAAATATCCAAAATTGGTCTTGAAAAATCCATCTTAATTTCAGGGTCTGAATGTCAGAGATAGTTCTTCATTCTGACACCGTATGAGGGAGATATGCCAGTTACAAGATCCCGTAATAATAATAATAATAATATTATTGGGTGTTTCATGGACCCGAGCCACGAACCGGAATTTAGTATCCAAAATTAGACTTGAATCAACTGAATCAATGATAAAATAACATCACCACTAACAATAATCAATCATATGTCGCACAATGGAGTTATAGTAGGTCAAAGATTTAAAAATAATATTAAATATAATATTTTCCAAGCACTTCAGGTACCCAATCCAAAAACCCGAAAAATACATCCAATATTGGACTCATAATACCCGTCTCAAAGTCAGGATAACACTTCCATTGACGGTTTGTGAAACCGATGTTGCACGGAGAAGTTAAGGACGAAACACTATTTTCCGAAAGAAAATAATAATAACATTATAATAATAATATTATTTTTATTTAACTATTTTTTCCTTCAATCCTAAAACCCACATTCAATTCCTAGTGAAAAAACCCCAATTTACCCCTTTATCATTTATTTCTCTTTTAATTTTTATTTCCTTTCAATTACATTCTCTCTCTAATATTCCTCTACTTCCACAATACCCATCTTCACGCTGATTCTTATTCTGAAACCCTAACATCCACCTACCAAACCACTCGCCAGACCAAGCCAACTCCACCACGCCAATCCCACTTGGGCCTCATAGCCGCATCACCAGCTTGCTGCTTCTCAGATGACTTTACTCCACTGTCGCGCCATCGCCAAGCCGTTGAAGATCCCTTGGCATGCCCCCTCGACGTCACCTTCTCAAGTCGGAAAACCGTGATGCGTCGGCTCCTACAGCACCGATAGACTCCCACGGTTGCTCCAAATAGACCACGATAGTACGTCGCACCACCTATCTTGCCCAGAGCTGCGCCCTAAAGACATGACAAAATAGGGCCACCACATCGCCCCTTCCGCAGGCCGCTGCATTTTTGTTCTAAGCCCCAAAAATGTAAAAATCTCAGATTCACGATCCTTGGGCTGAGATCTCTGCATCCGTATGTCGCGCTCAGTGAAACATTGTGTTTTTAGCATGCCTAATTATTTGGAAATGAAGTACGCATGAAGAACGCATGAAGAATGAAATAAAAATGATCACATTATATGTGCAGATCGATGGTCATGTTTGTTTGACCATCATCATTTAGAATCATGAATAAGAGTTGTCAACAAATAGATATTTATCATACTTCAATATAAACCACCTACCTCATAAATCCGTTGGAGAACATTCCCGATTGAAGGTGGGTTGATATTTGTTGTTCCCGTAACAGGCTTCCAATGATGCTGCTTGAACGACAATATTTGGTTCTCGATTGTGAGATTCGTTATTCGTCAAGAGCCTCAAGATCCTCCTCCTCCTTTATCCAATAGAAACCAACACCCAACCCCAAGGAAGAGTTAACATAACTCATAGTTTAAGTTATGATTACTTAATTTATAACTAATGAATCCAATTAATTAAAGGGATTGGTGGTTACACATTTTGTGTAACTTGGAATTTAATTCCCAACATTTAAATGCCCGACCACCATCTTGTTGTCCCCACCACCAAAAATTAAAAGGAGAGGTGGGAGCATACTTATAATAAAATATATTTATTTTATTTAATCCTCCATGAAAAAAGAAAAAAAACCAATGTCTTCTCTCAACCCACTGTGGTCGAGGATAAACTTTCGTTATGAAAATTCCAACACTGTGAGTTCAACGGTGCCTTCAACATTTTAATCCATGCACCAGTTAAAAAGTTCGAAAATGATGCTCGCGCATTTACTAAGCGTACCTTAAAAAAGTTCAATAAATTAATAACATTCATCCTTGGCCCATAGCGGTCGAGGTTAGGCTCCACCTAAGGATAACACGCCCCAACGAACCCAACGATACTCATGGATTTTTAATCCGAGTTACTGTTTCTAAGTTATAGATTTTAACAATTAATTATTTTATTTACGGCCCAAGACTAAATTTCACTAGTGGCCCATGCCGGCCAATTTTAGTATCTTCCTAAAGAGATAATACCCTCACGAGCTTAGCAGTGGTCTCAAAATTTTTAATCCGAGTAATCGTTCGTGAGTTATAAGAATTTGGAAAATAAAATAACTTTATTTAATTATTTTATTTACGGTTATGCCATTTTTGGTTTTTCCCACAGGAGGACCACAACGACTAAACTTAAGTCGCGCCTAGGGTAATCCCGCCATCCTGAGTGAAATGATGCCCCCATTTTTCTGATCCGGGAAACTGTTTAAGAGTTATTCTTCTTTTTTCAGGAAAACTGCTTACGCACGCTCTTTAATGTTTAACAAAATTTTGACGGATCATTCCAGGAACTCCGGGCATCAGAATCACACGCAGTCAGATTTAGAGGTCTCGAAAGAATTTCATATAATTAGAAAAAATGTATACGGAAATTTCGGGACATTACAATTAACATTGAATTCTTTAGGTGTGGAATTTATGGGAATTGTGAAAATCAATTTCCGAAGTGTAAATCCTATAAAGAGAATCAGGATGGTGGTATGATAATTGGTTATACATATGGAGATAAATAGACTGAAAATGACATGTAAAGGTCTTTATTGTTCTTCCAGTATTGTTTAAATTAAACATAAGAAGGATGATTTGATTGAGGTTTAGGAACATCAAGAAATTATTCATATTTAATATTATAGGAAGTAGGTATCATGGAATATGTTGATAAATACTTATTAATTGTTAAAGAATAATTTTAGATGATAGAAGTATATATAATTTGGAATTCAAATATTAAGTTATATGAATCATGAAACATATATTTATTTTCATTATAATATTTTCATTAAGGATTTAGAAGGATATGTTGAATGGTGATGGTGAGTTAGAAAATTGGTTTCATTGAAAAGTGATATCATGATTAAGATAAGGTAATCCTTAATGTATTCTTTATATTGGGATAATTATTTTTCAATAAATATTTTTTGGATGGAACTGATTACCTTAGAATAGGTAAAGGATTTGTTTAAAAAGTAGTGTACATTGTCATGGAGGATGTATAGAACTTCTTGTATATAAGGAATACATCCAATAATCTTTACAATAAGGAAGAATACATGTTTTACAAATGGATTTATGGTAATTCTGGTTATAAACATGTTTTAAAAGGATCTGTGATGATGTTATTCACATGTTTGGAATATTACAGTTGAAAGATAATTTATGATATGTGGAGGATCAATGTTAAACTGATTTCGTGACCTTTTTTCTAAAGTTTTTTATTTTCATCTTTCAGAAGGTTTATAATGTTTACAAATTAGGGAATGTTTATGTAAAACATTGAATAATTTTTTTGAGATTAAAAAATTATCACAACATATGAGGATTTGTGCATATTGGATAACCTTTTCTAACAACTTTGTGTTGATCGTAACTAAAGAGTGATGGGATGAATTATCATGGATATAATGATATGTTAGAACCTCAGGATTGAAAAATTTACCTTCATTTCATAGGGTACGAGACCAATTGGAAGTCTATCAAGGCTCAACCAAAGGGTGAATTGTGCATATTAAAATGAATAAAATCAAGCAAGTATATTTTCTTGTAAAAGTTATTCAACATTAAGAAAAAGGATCTTGAAACTGAAAATGTAGTCCTAGAACCTTCTTCTCAGATGAATCAAATGGTACCATAAATAATAACAGATTTATAGCTTTGTGATTATTATATTTCTCCAAAGCAATTTATATATCATTATCCTCGAAAAAATTACTGTTATATTTCTCTTCTATGTCCATATTTTAACTTTCCCTTATGTTCTCCTCTGTGGAAACCCGACTATGTGTTACTCTGGGTAACTTTTATGGTTCAAAGTTTCATTTTTTAAATAATGTTTTTGTGTTCATTTTTACAATGTGTATTTTTATGAAAGGAACATAAAATTACTAAAAATTTGATAACCCAAAATAATATTTAAAGACAAATTCATTTTAAGTGTGGTAGAATAAAACACCATGAGATTTTGTGAAATATAGTTTCTAAAATTAATTTAATCTTATTGATATTTTTCATTTCAAGAAACATTGAAAATTGTTTTTTATATTTTAAAGGACTATGTTAGTCAAGTATTATATGAAACATTAATTTATTGTGCAATACACACAACAAAATGATTAATATTCTCTACATAGAACACCATGATTAGTGTACATTAAATGAAAGATTGAATTTTCTCGATGCCTTGCGTAACACTCAAGACCAAGTGTTACCAAACTATAATATATCATTATTATTTAATATAATAAGATATGAACACACCATTATGTTTATATTTATGAATATTGTTAAATAACTTATTAAAATACATGTTTAAATTGAACAGTTACAAATGAATTATAAATTAATATAAGTAACGATCTAATATTAAGGGAATGTTATATAGAAAACTAATTTTATGTTCCCAAAGATATATTATCCTAATAAATTATATTAATAAAAATTAGTGAATTACAATAATTTAATATATTCTATATATCCAATGAAATATTATTTTTATTCATCCTATATATTTGATAAACATAAAATAGGAACAAACCCAATTTCACACATAAAAAACGTATTTTTTTATTAAGGCACTTTTACCACCTTTTAATGGAGAAGATATTTTAAATACAATATTTGGAACTTTTACAAATAATATATGTCAAAATAAACATAATTATTGAAATAGTAACAAAAAAATTAGGTTAATATGAATTTTATATTTTTTCTATGAAGTATCATATTTTGATGAATAATGAAAAATACTGAATATTAATTCAAAACTGATTTTTCATCAAATTTATATACATGTATAAATAATATTTTTAAATAGTATTAAAGTTTAATTAGATTAAATTTTTATCATATAGTCTAAATTACTTAATTGGAATCAATTTCACAATGAAATTGAATATAAAAACATAGCAAACTTTTGAATGTTTTTACTTTAAAGACCCGAATTGTGGTCATATCAAAGAGATTATATTGAAATTAATATTTTCCACATATGAGTTTGGAATTTGGAAAAATGAATTCCATATTTTGAATCAACATAATTTAAAATGTATAATTATACCAACTATGTTTAAAAAAAATTATTAGTGGAATAAATTAAATTAATTACAAATTAAGGAAAAATTAAGCTTAATAAGGGAATAAACCTTAAACATTAGGGACCAAATAACCTATAAACTTATCCAAAACCGATTGTATGGAAATTATTTGGCCAAAAACCTTCCATTATTTTTTTTCTAGATTTAGATGTCTTTTTTAGGTAAAAATGTGGGTACAACTAACTTCTTTTCAAAAATACCAAGTGAGTCCTTTCCCTCCCCAATAAAAGGACACCACCTATGCCCCTTAAATACACCTATAATACAAATAGGTTTAGAAATTATTTTCCCAATCCACTTCCAATAATTCCTCCCTTCCTCTCTGAAGCCTCCATTTGGGCAGAATGCAATCCAAGGAATCCCTTTAGTGAAAACCAAAACGAGTTACCCAAAGAAGAGGCAATATCCTTCCTCAAGGTCCACTATATTATTTTCATTCTAGAACCCCTAAAATACAATTATTAAAATATTATAAGAAAAAATTATCCTCAAAGTGGTGTGATTTATCCACACACTACATGGAATGTGTTAAGAATGGTTTTAGTGTAATTATATGATATATATGTTATAATTATTATAATTATATTATATTATATACATATATACATAATTTTCATTTTCGGTATTTCTTTCAATACGACAATAAAATAGAAACTTCATTCATGCGTACGTACGACCTACCGTCTCCATGAATGGTGTATTCTTTTTCATAATAATATATTATATTGATTATTATAATAAAAATATAATGAATATAAATAATTTTTATATCATGGTTTAAATTCTTCAAAACATGATATATATAAGGACAAAAGATATTACAAATTAAGACTTTTGTGAAAAACCAAGTGAATATTACCCGAAGGGTAACCTTAACATGAAATTGTTAACTATAGGGTAATATAAATTCAAAATAAGATAATATATGTTATTAAATATAATAATATGGTTCTATGAAAGATTTATAATAAACTTATATTTTTTATACAGGTGGTTTGAATTAGTATGATGAGAGTCAAGACACAAGGTAAGAGAATTTCATCTCACTTTTTATTTTCATGAGATACATTCCTTAAACACCTATAATTTATTTTTTGTATTATATATATTTCCAATGAATGTATTATATGAAAATTATTATTATGTTTATTGATATTTAGATATCAATTTTTTTAACTTTCTCTCTTGGGATATATGTTTCAAAATTTTCCAATTCGGTAAAGTATTTTAATCTAAAATTGTATTCTTTGAGACACATGCCATGTTATACACCTATATTATTCTGTAAGGTGTATATACTTACTTTGACATTTTCTAAAATGAATATAACTCTATTAATGATGTATTATTATTCATTTATTGTTATCCTTTATATTTTTTTATGATTGAATGTTACCAAATTGGTAACGGTTTATAGATGCAATCTCACCGATTATCGAGATTTTTTATGATTATGCTCCCATTGAGGAAATATAATTATCAATAAATCAAGAAATCTCCTTATTTTTCTTAAAATTAATTTATTCATGTTATATCCAAGTAATGGTACAATATTTCCACTCTTTGGTACATAATATGATCAAAAAAGTGTTTTTAAGAAAGTCTGACTTTACCTATCCCTTTGGTCAGAAATCTATAGTACTTCAAAACCATGCTTTCTAAAAGGTTTCCAAAAAAATATTCTAATATTCTCCAATTATCATTAAAAGAAATTTCTACCCATTTTCTACATTCTAAAGAAAAGGTTTTCTAAAATGGAATCTTCTTTCCATTTTCCAATTGAGGCACTTTTATAAAAAGTTTATGGTAAAAAAGGAATGTTCGACATGTACAAATTTAACCACTGTCATAACCATCATTCCCTTGAAGATTCATTTATAGCACTATAATATTTTTTAATAATATACCAGATTTTTTTGTTTTAATGTTATTTTTAATAAATATGGTTTTCCAAAACTGTTAATTCTAAAAAAAGAGTTTAAAATGACTTTAAAAACATCCATTATATATTTACAAAAGGATAGTTTTCAAAGAAAATTATTTCAATAATATAAAATATTCTTTTATAAGTTTTCAATGTATTTTCATGGAAAACCATTATCAATTTTTTAATGTTATTTTATGTATTTTCAAGTAAAAATGTTTTCAAACTGTTTTCAATCTTATTTTATATGTTTTAATAGAAATTTGTTTTCAAAATTTTTTTAAGTTTCTTTTATAATTTTTCAAGAAGAATGGGTTTCAAAGAATTTTCAATATTCTTTTATAATTTTTCATGGAAAATATTATTCACTTTTTTTCAAGATCTTTTTATATGTTTTCATATAAAGTGGTTTTCAAAATGTTTTTATAGCAGTATTTATGATCTTTTATGTTTATTTTCACGAAAATGGCTTTCAAAAGGTTTTCTACTTTAAAGAGATTTAAAGAAATGATATTTTCCTCCAGAAATTTTTCTAAAAGGAAAATTTTAAATTATTTTCCTTCTAAAATGAAATCTATTGGTGTTACTCATTACTTTATGGTAAATGATCTAATGGTTCCATTCATTTTCTTTCTCTTAGTGGTTTATGTTTTGATGGAATGATGTTTGTGATACCCATCCATCTTCCATGTGTTTTATGCATGTGAGGCCTACATCATTTTAGGGATTAGGATTTAAAGAAATGATTATTAAAACTTTTATTGAAAAAAATTTAAGACTTTATTACATGTTTATGACACCCATTTAATTTCATGTGATTTTGATAAGATGTTTATAAAACCCATCTCTTTTTATGGGTCATGATATAATGAATATTTAATTATCTTATGGCATGTGTATGAATGATTTCATTATGAGATGGGTGGGATATATATTTCTCTCTACTATATTGGGTATAGATTTATATCTTAGGACATAATAATGGGAATCAATTTGATGAGCTTGATCCACTATGGTAAGATGGGGAAACGTAATCCCTTATAAGGAAAGGACTATGACTAGGGATGGTGGTGTTTCCCACCGAATAGGTGTAGTAACCATGAAGATGGAAAATGGGGAATCTTGATTAAATATGGGAAGATGGGGAAACCTATTTATTTACAAGGAAAGGACTGTGACTGGGTATGGTGGTGTGCCCCACCTAGTACTTGCAGTTCCCATGAAGTTTGTTGATAAGTTCATGAAACACGTCTTTACTTATAAGTAATGATATAAATTTTTATGTATTCCAAAATTACATCTATTATTCCTATGATATGATTTAATGAATTATTTTATTTATTTCTTTATGATTCATTTCTTAGGAAATGCCACTCTTTATGCCCCGATTCATTTTTATGATCTTAGATATGTCGGGTATGAGCTTCTAATGCAATGATAATGTTCTCATACCCCTATACTTAGGTTTACGATTAACTATCTACCTTTTTACCCTTATTGATCATCTGAGGTCCCCCATTTTTATGTTTCCTCTCCTAGGTTATAAAGATATGTATTTGGTATTATTTTTCTAAGAAGGGTGCTAGTCCTAAAGAACCTACTGGGAGATAACGTAGATCGCTTATGTACCAGTGTTTATGTTTCCAAGTTTTCTATGTCACTAAACTAATATATTCTTTGGGAATAATTTTGTGTAATGTTTTATGTATTCTAAAAAAGTATTGTAATGTATATGTATGTTAATAATGGGTAATTATAAGTTTCACTTCAATAAATTTAATATTGAATAATGGAATGGTCATGAAATAATCCAACAATGAAACCATGTGAGTTTCTATTTCATAAAGATATAAAGAAATATACATGGTGAATTATAATTTTAGGAGTATTCAAGAATGAAGATATCTCATTAACAAATGGGGTGGATGGAATATTTTTAGATTTATAAATGAGTCCCTTTTAAATCAAAGAGCCTAAGATGTGTGGGAATTTCAAATGAGGATCAAATATAGGTTGTTTCATACTACATTAATGTAATATTATTTTCTATTTTTATTTATCCCTTCAAAGAATTATGAGAACCTAATTCCCTAGGGTATTTATAAATAAAGGCCGCACTATCATCATGATGTGGTTACTTATAAAAAATTGATTAAAACCCAAAACTGTTGGGTATTTTAAATGAGATGCATTCATGGTTCTTAATAAATAGAGTTTTACCAATACTACACAAAGTTATATCTAATACCCTTTATTATTTTGAAATGAAGGAAACTTGAATATTTCAATTGTGTTAAAATAGTGCCGAAGTTCTCTTAAATAATAAAATAGTGGTTATAATAATTATAAAAATAACTAAATAAACTGGTATTTAAATTGATAAAAAAACGAATTGTTTATAACACAATTAATTCATGATATATAACATGAAAAATATAATTTATTCTCATGGATAAATCTTTTCATTCTTGTGATGATGTTTTAAAATTGGAAATTTATTAGATTTAAGACTAGTGAGAGAATTTGATACAAAATTGTATCATGAAGTAAGAATGTTTTGAATGGAAATAACCTTTGAGAAAATAGAAACATATGTTCATGAAAATTAAATTATGGAAGAACCTAATCACTCATTATTTTTTGAATGTTTCACGACCAAAAAAATATTTATATTGATCATGAAGAAGGTATACATGTGAAAACATAATGAACTATGTACTCATAGAGATGAATTAAATATTTCATTGTTTGGTTATCTTTTTTAAAGTTTTATAGTTTCATCTAGTGGACTCTAGAATCATAGAGGGAATAGTTTACTCGATATTATAGATGGTTTTTTAATTATTGTTGGGAATCTAGGTTGTGTGTGTGTATTTAGGGGGGGGGGGAGGTAACTAACATTGAAAGGAGTGGGTCCTTCGGATGGAGATTTTAAATTCTTAGTGATATTGTGTCTATTATTGAAAAGACACACATGGTGAGATTAATAGATAATATAAAGTGGATCAATAATTTTCAGAAGTTTACAAAGTTGAATTCAATTAGAATTTGAAAAATGAGTATACAAATAATTCACACTCCATCTCAATAGAACCTTACCAACTCAAGGACTCTATAATTATTGAAAATTTATCAAGATCACTATTAAGAACAAGTGTCTTATACCCCATATTAATGAAATGTTTGATCAGCTAAACGTAGCTCAAAACATTTCAAAAATTGACCTTCATTTTGTATATCATCATTTGATGTTCAAGAAGTAGGATATATCTAACGCAATCTTCTATATTATGTATGGTCATTAAGAATTTATTGTTATTCATTTTGACATATTCATTCCCCAAATATATTCATGGATCTAATTAATAAAATTATAAAATATTACCTTTATTTGATAATGGTATACTTTATAGAAGATATTATTATATATTCAAATATAATGGAAGATAAAGAAGAAAAAATTAGGATTTTATTGAAATCCCTTAGGAATGAGATGTTGTATACTAAATTAACCAAATGTGAATTTAAGCTACAAAAAGTTTTATTACTAGGTAAAATAATCTCAAGTGAGGGTATATCGATAGATCGTCGAAATATATAATTTATTGAACAATAGCCTAGACCAATCATGGTAACTGAGATCCATAGTTTTCTTGTGTTTCTGGGATACAAATAGTGCTACTTGATTTATTTTTAATGTCAATTTATTCAATTAACCCACATATCTTGAAATAGAGACATGTTTCTATAGAAAGAATAATGTGATGAAAATTTCAAGGAACTAAAAAATGGTTTGATACACTATAATTATGGTGGAAAATGTGATATATATTCCAATAATATAATCATGGATTATATATTCAAGAAAAACTATTTGAATATGTGTAAATGGATATAGTTGGAGTTGATTAAAGATGATGACTACTCTATACATTACAACCCTAGGAAAGTGAACACGGCCATTGATGATCTTAGTCAGAAAGAACATGCTATTGTTTTCATGATAAGGATTGAAATAGATCCAATGTTTATGGATTTTTTAAAGATATATCTTGAAATCATAAGGAAATGTGATATATCATATCTTTCTTGTTTGAATAATGAACCATACATATATGTGGGGATTAAAGAGGTATAGAAGGAGGACGTGAACCTACTAATGATGGTGGGAGATGTTCCTATGTCCAACCATGGTTATGATGTGATAATGGGTTTCAAGAATATAGTATATGTCTGGTCAATACCAAATCAAAAGAAGCAACCATTGTGTGAATCTTATATTTCCTCACTCTCTATTCATACTTGAATTATGAAGATGAATAAGGATATTAAAGAGTATGTTTGGTTAGATAGCATGAAAATGGACATTATAGAGTATATATATTGATGATTAGGATTTCATAAAGTTAATTCTAAGTGATAGAAGTGTATTATAATTTTATAACCATCACACAAACTATAATGCAATTAGGAAAACATTATCGTGGATTTCATCCTTGGACTCCTGAAAACATCTAATGCACACAATGCTATTTGGGTTTTAGTTGATCACCTTATGAAAGTAGTGCATTTAATTTCCATCAGAGAATATTTCACTCTTCATCATCGTTCTAGTATAAACATTAATTAAGTTGTAAAATTTAATAGAGTACCATATTCTATTTTATATGATCATGATCTAAAGGTTTACCACTATGTTCTAGAGAATTTTTCAAAAAGATCTTGATTTAATATTGATTTATAGTACTACATACAACCATTAAATATATGAAAAGGCTAATAGGATAATTAAAAATCTATATGAAATATTTAGTTATTTATCTATGGGTTTGAAAGGTGGGTTGGATCCACACATTACACTTTTATAATTTTCTTACAAAAATATCTTCAACAAGAGTGTTCAAATGGATCCTTGTGACGCCTTCTATGGAAGGAAGTGAAGAAATCCAACAATTTTAGATGAAGTTGATGAAATAAATCAATTGGGAACTAAAATATATGAGGAGATGTAAGAGATGGTTGGATACATTCATATACATATAATGGATAATCAGACTTGAAAGAAAATCTATACTGATTATAATTTATGAGATATAGAGTTTTAAGATGGTGAAATTGTATTCTTACAAATATTTCCTGGAAATAAGGTTATGATAATTTTAAAAAATGGTAATGTTGTGACCTAGATATATCGATCCCCTTAAAATTATTGATCATGTTGGGATGGTATCTTTCTATTTTCCACTTCAACTAAATCTCATTCTTGTTCACAATGTGTTCCATGTATCTCTCTTGTGGAATTACATCCCTAATACTTCACATGTACTAAATATATAGGTCATACCACTAGAGAACGATCTCTAAAATGAGGCACAACTAGTGAAGATTATGAGTCATATAGAGAATGTTTTATGAAATAATACCACTCGCATTGATATTGATTATAGAGAAGGCCTAAATGTACCGAAGATATATGGGAACCTGAGGATGGGATGAAAAATCAGTATCTTATGTGGTTTGAATTTGAGTGAAGGAATTTCATGGGAGTAATTCATTAAAGGATGGGAAAATG
Organism: Viscum album; assembly: GCA_963277665.1. Lineage (NCBI taxonomy): Eukaryota > Viridiplantae > Streptophyta > Magnoliopsida > Santalales > Viscaceae > Viscum > Viscum album. The sequence goes on from OY728160.1 coordinate 1,393,225,930, forward strand.
TTACACATTTATATTTTCTTATATATTCTCCTTAAATAAATTTTAAGTCCTCAATAGCTTGCTTAACACACAACATTTATCTTGTGAACTATGATATATTATAAAAATATTATTATTTTAATATGACTATTTTAACCTTATCATTAAAATTTTAAGTATGAATATGAATAACCAAATTAGGAAAAATATGTATACTATTTTTTTATAATTAATAGAAATACAATTTTTAATAAATTAATTTTATGCTTCAAAATTACATTTTCTTCAAAACATTGTTTTTATTTCAACTTCATCACTAATATTATAATAAATTTATACCACTTTAATATTTTATATTTGAATAAAAATGTATTTTATTTTGGGATTAAACATTTTAAATTTAGATTAGGACGAATTTTAGTTTTTTAAAAATATTTAATTTTCAATTTAACAGTGGAAATTCTTATTTTCAAATATAGTAACATTTATGACATTATTATCATGTAATAAATAATTTTTAAATTTTTAAACATTATGTTGATAAATTATATGTTAATGGACTTATATAATAAATTTCAAAGCATTATTTTGAATTTGGGAACCCATGTTACACTTTTGTGAGAATAAGTGATATTTTATTAAAATTTAAAACTATTTTTGACTCTATACATTTTATTGTATGGTTAGAAATTGATATTTAGTTTTGGATTGATTTAAAAGTATAAAAAGATTATTTTTTTATTCTCCAACCAATTTTTTGGAAAAAAAATTATTACTTTATTTCTAGTTGAAATAAGTTTTACTAATAATTCATGTATTTTTAAAAAAACTTCTTTTCATGTGGTCTTTGTTTTTATATTAAATTAAATTTATAAAACCTATAGAAATTGAATAAAACTAAAATATATTAAAACTTTTATATAACCATTTCCAAAAAAATATAATGTTCCTTTTATTTTAGGACAAATAATATATTTATCATGGTTGAATTTATGTTATCATTGTTAAGGATAAAATGCGTTTAATGCTTTTTAACTTGGAGATAAGACATAAAATGTATCCAAAACATGTCTATATGTGATTTAATGTGTTTAATTTTACCATATCACCTCTTATAATTGGATTTTGTGTTCATTTTTTCCATAGTACATGATTACAATATATATTATACTTCAACCACTTAAGTATTTCCAATTGTGTAATTTCCAACAATTATAAAATAGAACCTCCTATCCTCCCTTTTCAATGATAATTAATCACTCTAGAACAGTCAATCCATACCCAAATACTATCATATATTACATTGAAATTCCCTAGATATTCTTATATTTGAAAAATACCATTTTTCAATAATTAATGTGTTTAATGAAGAATGTTTCTCAAAGTAGACGTATAACTCTTAATTAAGTACTTTCAATCCCATTTCTAATTCTTCTTCTTATTAATAGTTTTCATCCATCCTAAAAAGTTGAGTCTTGTGTAATAAATACACTAATATGTTATTATGATTATGTAACAACCATTTTTCACCTATTTTCCATCTATTGGGTAAACAAAAAGAATCACTTGTGCTTACATGATGACGACCACATCTATAAATTGATGTGTTTAATTTTCATTTCTGATTAACATTGATGGTACTAAGTATTGATTTTAATAAATATATATGATAACTATGATATTTAAATTATTCTAGAATTTCGAATTATTTTTTACCTTTCTTTCATTCCAACTATCAAAAAATGTAATCATTACTCATGCATACATATAGACTACAATCTCCACAAAGTGATGTAATTCATTTTTCCTCAATATTGTATATGAATAATTATAAAATTTTTGTGAAATGAATAAATATAATTCTTATATAATTATAATTATTCTATATATGATGAATCTAGTACCAAGGTTCTTATACTAGAACCATCTAAATAAAACATATAGCAACAATGAAGTTGTCTTCACCTATAATATTGATTTTAATAATTAATTATAAATAAACTGACGATAAGATATTATAAGTAAATCATATTTGGTATTATATGTAGGAATATGGTTCCTGAATATATTTATTATGAAAATATATTAATTATATAAGTAATTACAATGTTTACCCAGAGAAATGATAATTTATATAAGGAATTTATGTTTCAATCTCATTTTAATCGTGATTGTTTATGACTGAATCTTCATTAAGGTAAAATATATTATAATTATCTTATTAAACCCTTTAATTTTATTCCCCTATAGTTTTTCATTCAATTTTCATGTAATAATACAATGGTTTCTATCTTTTTTACTTAAAATTATAAGGTCAATCATTTTCAGTAAAACATAATTTTTTCCACATTAGCACGAAATATTTTTATTCAATGTTTATGTTTTCATTAAAAATTTTATAGGAATGTTTTCTATATTACCCAATGATTTTTAATTTCATTTTACCCATTTATAACTTTATATTTTTTTAAAGATATATTCTTTTTATTTTCCGAATGAAGTACTTTTGACTTTTGACCAAACATGTTAGAGGAATATTTATATAAAAATAACCAATATGAATTAAATCTATGAACACCATGAAGAATAAATTAATTGAAATTTAAATTAAAAGTTTATTTGGTTATTTTCAATGATGATTTATTCCTTAATATTTTTTAAATTTTTAGATTTTAAATAATTGAATTTTTTAAATGAAAGGGTGTTTTATTGAAGACATATTAAAATAATATTTCAAAGGAATTTTTCTTCTCTGATATCATACATTGATGTTACTTACGCTTTAATAGGGATATGATCCAATTATACCATCTTTATTATTTATCTAGATAGTTGAGGATTATGATGATTAAATTTTTATGAAACAAATTTATATTTAACAGCTTATGCCATAATGAAATGATGAACGTTTTATGAAACATGTTTCCTTTTCAAGGGTTATAATGTTATGGTATAATGATATAATTAATGTTTTTTGATCTTATGGATCACATATGTATTGTTTTCATTATGTAATTACTGGTCCCAGAATTATATGGCCCTTTATCACATTAGGTAATGATGGATATAAAATGGGATAATATGAAATTGTATTGGTAGTGAACCTAGTTCATTAAGGGATTGGTTCCACTATGAAAGTCTTGGGAGTGAACCTTGACAAAGGATATATGATGTTATGTGGATTGAATGCAATAAATTATGATAATATTGGGAGGGATCCCTGACTAAGTAAATGGTTTTATTTTCTTATGAATATTCCAAAAATGTATTTCTTATGATTATGATACATTCTCATAGATCACGAATTATTTCTAATGACCCCACATGAATATTACATATATATTTTTTTATGTTAAATACTTATGTGAGGATTTATGATTAATGATATTCGACTGATTACTTATTACTATTTAAATTTAAGTTCATTTTAACATACGTGTATGATTATCTTATGATAACCTATTATAATTGATTGATATCTATTCTATTTACCCTTATTGGGAATTATAGGTCACTATATCTTATAATTTCTACCCCAAGGTAATGAATAAATCATTCTAGTATGTTATGTAAAATAATAGTACTATTTCAGAAGATCTTCATAGGAGATGTGGATTATATTTCTTGAAATAAGATGATTATTTAACAAGTCTCCAAAAACACTAAACCTTTATAGTACTATAATAGATCATAATGTTATGTAGAGAAAATTCATCTAATAAGATGTAACATTAATTTATGAATTTAATGGATCATTAAATTGATGATAATGAATATGAGGCCAATAAATACTTTGAGGAGCATCTGATTCATGTTATGGGACACATTGAGAAAATACTTTGGGGGAAAGACTTTGCCTTTAATTTGAGGGCTGTTACAACATGAACAAGTTATGGAGGAAACCTTGGAGATGGAAGATGATATGTGGGCCTAGTTTTTGAATTATGCTACCTTGGAAACTTATTCATATTGGGGGGAATATCTTATGTATGGTATGTTATATAGCGATGGAGTGTTAATATCACAACCCTTATAGATGTTATTTTTTTATATTTTGTTAATAATGTTTTTAGGTAATTTGTTTTCTGATATTATGGAATGTATCAAGAGTGTTAAAATGGTTTGGGACATGTAATATCTGAAATTATATCTTATAGAACTTATTTTATGTTTAGGGAATGGTTTTAGGTAATCATGCACCACAACCTTTTAGCTTTATTAAGGGGAAGATTGTTTTTTAATACTGCATGATGATGCCCTAATAACCATGAAAATTGGGTTACCAATCATCCAAATCCAATTTGAACAACTACTGAATGGTTAAATTTCCAGGGAGGTCCTGGAAACCATGTGAAAATTGTTTTCCATGGATGTTTGGGCTCACACAGTTTCCACACTGTTTGAAAAATCATGTGGCCAAACATTGGGATTCATTAAAATGGTTAAAAGCGATCACATTCCCTCCTAATATTTTTACAAATTGACCCTTTTTTCTCCCACATTGAACTCCCTAGTGTACAAGGTGATCCCTAATCTTTTCATCCTCTTCCAAGTGTGGATCTCCATCAAATAGATATTTTTGGGTTATTGATTATTTTGACTCAAAGCTCCAAATAAGCTAGTACATTTTTTCCTTGCATTCATTTAATGTTATACTAATTGGTTATCACATGTCATGTATATCTCAAATTCACTATTTATATGGTTATTGTATTCATTTTTTTCTATGAAATTTTTTGATCGAATCAATGTTCAGGGTTGGATGAGTGGATATCTGTGTAAATAAGGTATGTGTTCAAAGATATTTTTACCATAGTCTAGGTAAATGTTCATGTATATGTTATATGTATGATAGTGTAAAAGTGTTGTGTGTTTACCTACATGATTAATAAATATTTTTGGTACATAAAATGATGTAATTTACCTTTCATGGATTGCATCAGGTCTATTAGTGATTATTAGGACAAAACTAGAGCCACCCATGGAACATGTTGATTCATAAAAATTTTAAGGTGAGACATAAAATGGTGAAATATGACAATTAAAATCATACATGGTTGGTACAATTGGTTTAATTGATATCATGGTAAAAAGGGACACATCGTATATCATGTTAATAAATTCTTTATGACATGTGAAGAGAATTAAATGCATAATGGTTGAAGTTGAATGTTTAAATTTTTTAGTAGGTTTAAAGAACATTTGATGGTTGTGCTACACGAATAAATGATGAAATGGTGTAATTGAATAATGGTGTTTATAGGTGTTGATTTTGATGGACATTGGTGATTAATGAATGTTGATATTGAGAATCATTTTATTCTTAGTGTTTTTATAGTTTCAAATATGTTGATCCTTGGAAATTGGCAAATGATGGAATGGTTTAGTATATTGGAATAGTCCTCGAAATTCAATGTTTTTCTGCTGAGTTGAGACTATAGGAACTAGTGGCATTCAATATGTGTTGGGATATTTGATTGATGACATGCATCTATGTATTAGGTGTTAGAATGATAATCTAGGAACCTATGGTAATCTATATGTTTTGGGTTTGATTGATTTCATCCATAGTCTTGGTTTCCGACTAACTCTCTGAGAACTAACAGTATTGATATATGTTTTCGGTGTTTGACTGATTCACTAGGAACCAATGATATTTATATACATTTTAGGTGTTAGAATGATTCTATAAGAAATAATAGGACTTAAATATTTAATGTGTACCTTGGAGTGATGTATCATAGTACCAATAATTAAATAATTAATGAAACACATTCCATTAACTTAAATTATGTATCACCCTATTTTTTTGTCTTAGTCAATCAGATTTGACCGAAGTAGGTTTGGTTGGATTAGGTGTCACATTAGGACCTGAGGGAAAAAATATTAATTAATAAATTTTTTTATTTGAAACATTTTTTTTCATTTATTTCAATCTCTATTATTAAATTGTACATCTACATACACTATTAGATATAATGGTTATTTCTTTATACACCACTGGTGCATGCCTATTGATTTGTTCTCATAAACTACTCACACCATCATTGGTACTTGAAAATACTTTAAGGTTATACGTCAGGATAAGGGAGAAGGCCTAGTGAAAGACTATTGATTTTGGTTTTATTGTATGGAGCATTGATGAGGGGATTATGGTAAGTCCCGAGACATTTTTCAAGGATTGTTGTTTTCTGTCTTTCTTTTGGGACACTTTTCAAACATTATACTATCATGAAATGACATATATTTTTTTGATTCTTGGTACATACCCGGTTCTGAGAATTATGTATGCGATTTTTGGTTACCCAATATTAATTATTTCATTCTATTTTGTTATTGTTTTACTTTGATAAAGATGGTATGTCTCCTCATATCTTCAGTAGTCCCTCTCTGAAATTTGGTATTCAATGGCGCATGGGGAGTGGATCTTGATGTCATATGGAGGATTGGATTGTCAAATATTTGGATTAAGTTAGGGTAAAACGTTACAGATTATTTGACCATATATGAAATTCTCAATTGGAAACATTTTATTACCATCTGGAATATAATATTAATTTTTCCAAGTCATGTATCCTTTATCAACATTATAAAAAAAGTATTCAATTTTAAAACCATTAGTAAAATTTCTTCCAATAAAACGATATATTTTATGAATAGGAATCTTTTCATACCACCAAAATCAATTTTTATCAGAGGAATACACTTTGTGTATGTCATAGTTGATTACTATATTATATATACTTTCCTTTTATTTATTCCATATAAATTGAAAGCTCCCATGTTATTTAAAAAAATTATCATTACTTGTTTAAGAAAATCATCATATTATTTATATATAATGTGGTTGTGGTAATGAGTTTAAAAATATGTTTAATGAAACTTTTTATAGTGAATCATGTATTTAATATAACTTTTTGATACTGAGAAATATATTAGAAAATGGATTTTTTATCGATAAATTGAACACTCTATGAAATTGTTTAGTATATGTTGTATGAATATCATTATGAAATCATTTTTTTGGAGAAATATGTTAAAACAGCCAAATATACAACAAATTATATTTTAATTTTCCCTAAAATAAATAAAACACCATATGAATTAATCAAATGAAGGAAACCCAAAGTTAATTACTCAAATGTTCATAAAAGTAAAGTCTTTATTTTGATTAATTAATAAAATATTATTAAATTTGATTTAAATGGTAAAAAACTGAATATTTATTGGTTATTTGAACATGAGTAAGTATTATCTATTTTTCAATACACAAATATATATATTTTTTGGTTATATAATTAATATTATATTTTATAAGGCGTATTCATTTTTTTATGTTGATATGTCAATATTATGAAAATTATTTGAAATATATTTTAAATACACCCATTAATTTATATAGGGTAGTTTAAAACCCCACATTTATTATTATTACTCTAAAAAAGTATATTTTCAATATAATAAATAGTTAGATGTGGTAAAACCAACTTTCGTCCCTGAAAAAGATATTATTATGGAATAATCCAATTGATAATGTCAAAAGTAATGTTAATTAACCAATAAAAACAAGTAATTACTTATATAATAAATGTTAATTTGTTGCATTATTATCTTAATTGGAATAAAAAATGGTATAAAATTTCATAGGCATTAGGTTTTGATTCTATCAATGAAATATCTAATCAATAAATTTAAAATGAGCAGGGTTTATGATTTTTTAAACATCTTGATAATATTTATGTTATATGAGTAATATAAGAAATTTGAAATAGTTATGATGAATGTTGAACCATTTTTTTAGAAAAAATATAGATCCTACTAATTCTTATAATGTGGAGGAGGAAAAATATTATAAAGAAACTTTTACTCCACTATCTAGATAATATTATTCTATAAAAAAATTAGCCTTTGATTCATATAATAATTTTACTATTTTAAAAACTACTGTAATGTGTGTCTTCCTAAATTGATATGTTCAAAAGGAATTCTACATCATACGAAATCTTAATTTTGATGATACAATTTTTTATAAAATATTCAATGAACATACAAATTCACATTACTATTGAAAACAATCCTTATGGTCATTGTATTAATATTCTTTTAATTATTAAGTCGAAATGAAATATTAAATGAATAGAATATCCACTATGTTTCATCACTAATTTTTTTAAGGAGACAAATATTATAGAAAATGATATTAATTATATCATTCATGGATCCACTATAAAATCTCATGCATATAGCTTTTCAATGTTATGAAAAGTGACCTTGTTATTGTTTATGAAGCACTAACTTATTTTCATTCTTAACTTCCAAATGGATCAAAAAAATAAATGAATCATTTTAGCTCAACCAAAGTATAATAGAGATATATAAAAATGAATTGTTTTTCATAATCCTTTATTTATTATTACATTGGTATGATTCCTATTTAAACATTATCGGGAATATGTCGAGAAATAGTTTGAGTGAAAACATAATAGAAGAAAGGTAAAAAGTATGTATACATATCAAATAGTTGGAAATACATTATATATTTTGTTTTCATGGGTGTAATATATCGTTCTTCTCTAAATATTTATGATATAAATATAGTTGAAAAGGGAATATGTTACCTTAGGTAAATTTTGGTCATCGAATTTCTACTATTTTAGATTTAATCATATACAAGAAATTTTTTTAGATATATATTTATAGGTTATATAATGGATAAGAAAATTAAATATAAAACATTTAACATTTTATTTTATGCCTTAGTTCTTTATTCAAGAAAGAAGCAACATTTTGTCACTCTCCACTACTGAAACATAATATATTATATCTGAATGTTTTTCACTTTATAGGTAAGGGTCAAACACACACTCATGGTTTCTCGAATGAGTATGACTGAAAAAAATGTTTTTTTTTCTGATTATACCATCCCCATTTCATTATTAGGGTATCTCATACATCACCCCATTAAAAAAGAGTTAAGACACTATATACTTTAGTATGATATATATAAATGTGTTATAATTTTTGAATTTATCATAAAAAATAATATTAATTATATTTTCAGTAAACTATTAGATTATAAATGATTCTAATATATAGCAAATAATATGAGTATAATCAAAATTATGTGAAAATAAACATTTATAAAATATTTCTACTCAAATTGAAAAAAAATTTGTGAATGAGAGAATAAATTAATTATATATAACACTAAAAAACTTTTATGCATCTACAACAACATATATTACTAATAAAAATATATATGTAAAGAAAAACAGTTTTATATATTTAGTTTTTACATATATATATATTTGATTATGTATTTGAATATAATTTTCTAAATTATTTATTTTTTCATTAATTAATTTATACCATCTATTCTAGTTTTAATTCATCATCAATTATATATAGAATTGTAATCATTAGAGGTTACCTGATTTTTAGAAAATTAAAAATTTATATTTAAATGGAGTTTTTTTAGATTTAATGTGTGGAATAGAATAGATATAAAAATTCATTAATTCATGGCCAATATATCTAGATTATTTTTTTTTTAATAAAATTAATAGTAGACCACAAAATTTATCTATCTTCGTTTATTGTAATGTCCAATTTATTTTTTTCTAGATCGTAAATTTAATCATTAATTATCTATATCATATAATAGAATCATACCAATATGTTGTATATGAAAACATATATTATATAAAATAGATATATTGTAATAGAAACAAAAACTAATATTCATTAGTCAAATGAGTCTTTCAGTTCTGAGGTTGGGAGCCAATTTACTTTTTGAGTAATAAAAATTATCCATTTTATATATTGACAATTTGAAAATTATATTCATTGATTTCCTATGTAAATAATATAAGAGGGACACAAGTTCTTTTTTCAGTTATTGAAGGATGTGAGTTTTATTTGGATTTCCAAAATTTACCAAAGTTGTAGGACTATCATTGGATGGTGGATCGATTTTATCATTAAGAAAACTACCATATGATTCTGGAAATATTATACAAGTGAAAATCAATTGATAATTTTTTCTACGTGAAGGGTGATGTTTTTATAATCGTTTGTCTTGAATCCAAATATAGAATAAATTTTAAGTAATTATAGTTTTTTCTCCCACTAATAAAGGTAGATAAATAAACTATCCAAAGAATGATATCTATGTACTTCATTTTCACTATATCATACAATAGATAAATAAAATATATTTTTTATGGGAATATATTAATGTTATAGATAATGTGATAGTTAAGATGAACATGATTCAACACTCAAAAGTTTTGAAAACATTTTAAGTGAAGACATTGGAGAAGGTTTGAATGAAGGTTCATTGATTCCATTTATAGAAAAAGGAATAAATAATTTATTAGGGAATCAGTGACAATAATTTTTCTAGTTTATCATTCAATGAAACATAATATTGAGGATATGGTCGCAAAAGATACCCAGAAGTAAAATAAGTCTGAAACGAGTAAATGTAAAAAATTTACGTAGAGTGAGCATTCATTAAAGTGGAAGGAAAATATGAAACTTATTAATGAGTGATTTCATTAAAAAATTCTCATAATTTTCAATCTTTTAAGTATTATAAAAATATTTTAACAACTATGTATTAATAAATTATTTTAATATAAAAGGATGGTCATGAAAAAAATACTGATTAGTAAAGTATAAATTTAATTTTTTTTAAAATTAAAGTTTAAGGTTAATATTTAGGGGAGGAATAATTAATGTTATGGAAAGAATCATCTAATGTTGTTCCATATGTCTAGGATACTATGAAGAATTAATCAACATATAATCATAACTGGGGATGTTAATGAATATGATTTTATGAAATGAAACAAACTTGATTTTTATAATAATCCTTTTTTAATTTGGAAAAGTACTATTGTTATAGTATATATACAGGTAACATCTAAATATATTTGACCACTATCATTATAAAAATGAAAACAATTTATTGTTATTGTACCATACTGTTTTTAATATACATTCATGTAGGAATAACTACTTGAATTTTCTATTTTATCTTCTTCCAAGAATACAACAAATGATTTATTAACATCCATAAATTAATAATTAGAAAAATCTCATAAATTAGAGTCATATTTTATAGAAGAAGAGAAATCATTGAATGAATAAGAATTTAAATCCTCTAAAGAAACTATAAAACACTAATGTATAGAGGAAAAATAGAATGAGGTAGGATCTAAAACCTATTATAATTTAGAACATAAAAAAGAGAAAACCATAGATATAGTACATATTAATGAGTTTTCCTGGTAACGAAATATCATCATGATGATTTCCTAGTTATTAGTATGAAAGTATATATTCAGAATAATTATAAATTATACATGAATGAAAATGAGTATAAAAAATTTTTGGAGAATTTTTCTAAAAGAGAACGATAAGGAAAATTCTAGAATATAGTATTGATAGTTCTTATAATGATATTTGCAATCATTATGCATCATGGAGAAAAATTCAGTTTTAGGAAGAGTTACTCTAATAGATTGTACATATGAAATAAGTTATTTTTATTTATATTCCTATAGATATTGGTAAATTACTAAATATTATAAAGAATCAGAGTGTATATTTTAATGCTATTTGATATCAAAATATATTTCCAATTAATATTTCTAGGCCTTGTCTGGTTTTCTAGGCTTCCGAGATGATTATTTCTAGAACATCTAGAATATGAAGATGATGGTGAATTATATATAAGAGAAAGATAAATAAACCCAATAGATTTAATCTAATAATGATGATCTAATGTATTAATGTTAATGTAAAGTGTATAGAATGTGGTAGATAACAGAATCAATAAAAAATTTCATAAAAAATAATTAATCTATAATTTCAATTGTGTTGTAAATGAACATAATATATTTTTCTTTATCACTATTTATATCAGATATATAATTAAAATTTCTAAACTCTCTTTGGTTATTTTGGGAAAACAAAATTGGGTGTAAATGGTTTGGAATAGTATATTTATGTCAATGTATTTTTTTAGAATGATCGTATATTCATGTGGGGAGAAAGGGGGAGTTTTTTTCAAAGTGAATGAATTTTGTCTTACTTTAAATCTTTTAAAATTAAATTTTTTATATGACTTGTGGTATCAAGATACTAGATATTTTATAGAGTCTTGTTTAAAAAAAATTCATTTCTTATATCCTTGTTTGGATTAATCACAATATATGTAACCCCATTAAATTTTATAATATATTTCCCTTTTAAAAATTTAATTTATTTAGTAGCGTATGTTATATATAACCCTAATGTTAAAAAAACCACATTAAACTATTAAAATTTTAATATTTATACATGACTATTATAACCTATTCACTGAATAGATGATAAAATATGAATAATGTAACTTTTAAATTTATCTCTAAATTATATAGACAAATAATATAAATAGATAAATAGTTCGTCAATTTTTAGTAAAATATTTTTATGCATTAAAAATAAATTTTACATTTAAAATATTATTTATTCATTTTGATGAGAAAATAATATAATTAATTTGCTACTCATTTTGAAAATATATATCAAAATATTAAATTCTTATTTTAAATCAACATGTAAAAATTATTTTAGTGTTTTTTAAGCAAGTTGACATGAAATGATATCCAGTCCATTCCAAAGATATTTATTAAATCAAAAGGGTACAATGTATTCTCGAGGTGCAAAGTGCTTAAACCCTAACAAAGTTATAGAAATAGCCAGATAAATAATAAAATACAGAAGAGACCAATATAAAAAACCGGATATGCAAATATCCTCAAGTGAAGACACCTCCAATCCAATAAAGACTGTGAAGACACCAAGATCACCATTCTGGATGTGTGCATTCCAAAATACCAGAACAACCCAACGCAGGTTGTCTTTGATTCATAGAGAGAAACTATTCAAACCATCATGTTTAAAATCTGAAACAGATCGAAAGAAAAGGTGACAGGGCAGAAAAAATTTAAAAAAAACAGAGCACAAGGCCGGAACAAGAGCAGTGTGAATCTCCTCTGGAAGCTTTATAGAAAATTTAGAAGATGTCCAAAAAATTATTTGAAACCAAACTGAGATGCATGAAAACTAAGATTCAATAAGATAGATGGAATAATAAATTCAAACCGAGATTTCTCTACACTGAAAATCTGAAAAGGAGCTCCCAATCGAAACTGATCAACATCAAAATACAATCAGCCTGCTCTTCTTTCCAAAATTGAACAAAAATATAGTCAGCCCGAGAAGCATGATCCAGGAAGTGAGTAGATCAAAAAAACAGATTTAACATTAGAGACCTTTTCCTTTCAAATCATTCAGATCTGTGTTGAAATTGATGTCCAGAACATCAAAGGAGAAGTCAGTGGGAACAGAGTAGAATTTCAGATAAGACGCAGGTCAGGTTCAGTGCATGCTCAAGCATATCAGAAATAAACAAGCAGAAATTCAGAACAGACTTCAATTGAATCAGAATAAGAATAATCCAAGATAGAACATAGTGTCCAGCTGGTTAAAAAATAGGAGATCACCCCCAAGAAGCCCCTCAGAAGCCGAACAGCAGGACTGCCAACACAATGCATGATAGATAGCTCAAGAATACTTTGCACCTTGAGAAAACTTTTTACACTATTGATTTAATAAATTTATTTTGCATGGACTAGAGACCAGTTCATGTCAACTTGCTTAAAAAAAGTAGTCCATGGAACTATAGTAACCATGTCAGTGATTTCCACACCTCTACATTACCCACATGAGTAAAGTCGACATTGCGACACTAATAACCTCTATAATGGTAGAGCAAAAAATAGTTGGGATTCATATCTAAATCCCATTGGATAGTGGTGTTACACACAAATTCATACCTCCCAATTTGATTGAACTAATCAAATTAGTTTCTCAAGTATCTAAGAGGGTGATTATCATGTTGGGTGATGGGAATACTGTGTGGTCTCAAAGAGTATATCAAAGATTGAAATTAACAATGGGAGGTTATACTTGTGTGATTGATGATCATGTCTTGGAAATCAGTGGTTTAAAGATAATTTTGGTATTTTTTTGGTTGTGTATATTCATAGAGGTTAGAACCAATAATAATATTATGATAATGAAATTCTTCAATAAGGAACATTAATACCTAATTAATTGAGAAAAAACTATTCAGACTATTTCCTCCTTGAATGATTTAGCTAGTAAAACTTGTGGGAGCAGATACCAATGTATTATGTTTGAATAAAACAAATAATAAAGGAATATACATTATATTTTCAATAGTAATAGGACATATAGAAACTTCTACTAAAGCTAAAAAAGTTTGAAATGATCCCAAGGTCTTTCCCATAGATGGATGAGTGTCTATATGATTAACTCAATTCAAGGAAAAACACAGATAACAGTGAAACTATAGAGGTATCCAAACTTCTAGAGGAATGAGATTGAAAGGTTAGTGTAAGAGATTCTTTGGATGATGATTATTAGAACCAGTTCAATTGCATATTTTATCCCAATGTTGATAATAAATAAAAAATATGACACTTGGAAATTTTGAGTATACTATTGAGCACTCAATAAATTGACAATTCTAGATAAATTACCCATTCTAGTGGTGGAAAACTATTGGATGAGCTAAATGGGGTAACTTATTTTTCATAAATTGACATGAATTCAACCGATCACTATATTTGAATCTATGAAGATGATGTGGAGAAAACTTCCTTTTGAACTCACAGTGCCCATTACAAATACACGGTGATGCCCTTTGTCCTTACTAAAGCCCCATTTAACCTTCCACGCCAACATTACTTTACATTTTAATACTATTTATGATATTTTGGTCCGAATTTAGGAATGGGAATAACATCTATGAAACATTGAGGTTGTCCTATAAGTTATATAAGAAATCAGATATATGAAAATAAAAGGAAATTCTATTTTTCTCGAAGGGATGTTGAATGCATTGGACATATCATTTTAGATGCAGGGGTATCAATGGATCCAACCAAGTTCCAGGGAGTGTTAGTATGGATGAGACTAGTGACAATCAAGAAGGTCCAAGGAGATCTTGGGCTCATGAGATACTATAGATGGTTTATATAGGGGTATAGAAATATTGTTCAACCTATAATAGTTTTGACTAGGAAATATAGTTTCAGGTAGACCATAGAAGCTCTAAAATCCTTTAAACAATTAAAATAGTTTATGATGGATTCTTTGGTACTTTCTCTTCCAAAATTTTTAATGGATTTTGAAGTGGAGTGTGACCTATCAGGAATGATCAGTTTCTTAGGATATAATAACAGTTATTCAAGTGGAATATGACATATTGAAACCGTAATCCAATATCTTCATGCTGTGAAATTGAAACCACGTGTATTATAAATATAGAATCTTATGTGCACCTTGCACAAAAGATGGTTAGAACACTTTTCTTCAACCACACATTTGATAAAGATCCCTAATAAGAAGCGAAGGAATAATTCCCATGTTTTGTACCCATAGGTTGACCTAAATCACCAAATATTTAGGTTGGATTCTCCTTCAAGGTATGATATGTTAATATATATTGAGGTAAAGGAAGAATAAAGTGAGAGATTCCAGGAAAATAAAATCCTTTCATGACCCATCCCTGTGGGGCCTGCCCCGTGACTCCCCAAGCCTGCCACCAATATTCTAGGGGCTACTGACTAACACCGAGTAGGCATATTACAAACATGGGAGGTATTGCCTATGTCACGACCTATCCATCAGGGCCCATGTCGTCACTACCCTAAGACCTAATTCCATAGGCCAGGGGCTTGTGAATATCACCAAAGGTGTACTTCCTAAAATATGGGAAGGAATTCCATTTATAAATATAAACATGAACAATAGAGCCCATAGCTGGATACTAAATAATAAGTAAAATGTATAACAAAAGTGTTCTGAAAAGTAAAAGGGGCCAGAAATACAAGCCCAACTGTAAAGTACCAGGAACTAAAAGTACAACTGATGAAAGAAAAAGAGATTGTTGGTCATCCTCTAGGATTCCTACCTAAATGGTAGGTATAGATAGCCTCCTCAGCACTCCATGTCCGTCTGTCGCCTCTGTGTACTGACTCGTCGTGAGTTCCACCTCCGGGTACCATCCAATCCTAATACTCTCAGCCTCGATAAACACTTTCTGTCATCTAAAACCCTCACAACGAGGTGTGGACATAACCCAAGCAGGGGTGAGTATAAAAATACTCAGTTGGGACCCCGAGACCCTCAAGGTTTCACAAAATCCAACAAGGATTAACCACAAATTATGAAATCAACAGATAACCCCACTTAGGGATATTCCCATACATATACCTAAGTTATCATGTAACCCATCTCAATCTTGGGGTAAACACAAAAGTTACCGACTCAGCTCACACAGGTATACAACTTAAGTAGAGAGTTAGAGATGATTAGATGTTACCACAAAATCCTCTCCTCTGTTGAACCCAAGTAGGATCTTGCTACAATAATCAGAGCTGTCAAAACCACGTAGGATCCTAGAATAGTAGTCGGAGCTATCAAACCCACATAGGATCCAAGAGTAGTAATCAGAGTTTTCGAACCCATGTAGGATCCTGGAATAGTAGTCAGAGCTGTCAAACCGACGTAAGATCCCTTTTATCACTAAGCAGCCAACCATAGGGTTTCCACACAAAGCACGCATGGTTCCGAGAGGGTCTTATCCTCACTCCAAGTGTCGATACATAAACTACCACTAAGTCCCATGAAGAAGTGTCACAAAGTTCCACCACGTCATAGGGGTCTCAACACAACAGACAACGCGTCAATCAGACTCCCGGTCAATGAGTTATTAGCTTTTTAGTCCCGGGGCCTGGTTGGATTCGTGCATGATCCAACCTGACTGTAACTCAACTATTCCCCAAACTCCAGGGTGTATACTCAAAGGGACCGTCACGCTCCAAGATTACCAATGCCACTGACAATTTTTCAAATAGAAATCATATGCCAAAGATATGGCCAAAATAAAGTAAAGGGTCGCAGTAGGCCCGGGTCCAGTCCGACCCGGTTGGACCGACCCGGGACAACATAGTTTGGGCCGACCCATTGGGTTCGGCCCAGCCCAGTAGGCTGTGAAGGCCTGAGTAGCATGAGGGTGCAAATAGATCGCGAGGGTGTGGACTGGCCCCGTGTCGGTGTAAGGGTGGTTCAGCCTGGAGGTGCCCATGAGGGACGCAGAAGGCCAGCTCGGCCAGGTGCGCATGGGGCACGACTTAGCCCGGATGAATTAGGCAGGTTCGGCCAATTCCGTGAGGGGCGCGGCTCGGGTGGCTCGTCCTGGAAGGCAGAGACTGGTTCGGCCAGCAACGCGAGGAGCACACGGGGCGCGCAGGCCGGCACGGTTTGGCATGGCGCTCGGGAGGTGGCCGAACAGGCCGGGAGGCAGCCTGGCAGGCCTGTAGGGAGCTTGGAGGCGGCCGGGAGGAGGCCAGGTAAGTATGTAGGCGGCCGGGAGGCGGCTGGGTAGGACGATGGGCGGCCGGGCAAGCCAGGTGGTGGCCGGGCAGGCCGGTAGGAAGCCGGGAGGCGTCCGGGCAGGCCGACGAGGCGCGGGCTGGCTTGGGGTAGCGGCTCGGCTCGATGAGCAGCGCGACCAGCGGGGGTTGGACAGGGCCAGTTCGGCCGGTGGTGGTGGGGGACACCGTGGGGGCGGCGCAGGTCACGGAGGTCACGGGTAGCACGACCTTTGTCTTTCCCGCCTTCGTCGCCTCGTCGCTTTGTCGCCATGCTGAGGAATATCACAAAGGAGATCGACGGAGGGTGTCTGGCCATGTTAGTTTGGCCCACACCCTCTGCATTTAGGGTGATAGAAATCGGTCTTTTAGAACGAACCAAAACAATCCACCTGCAAAAAAGAAAGCATCCTCGTTCTTCGTGTTGAAATAAAGGAGGAACATGGAACATAAAAGAAATTAACCCCTACCTTTGTTCGTTGTTCGGCGATGAAGTCGCGAGAAGAAGACGTAGGTGTCATCGTTTGTCGCATCTGCCACATACTTCCAATCTCGAGCTTTCACGTCAGTTTTGGAAGTCATTCCACATCTATTGGAGTTCGGGGAAGATGATTAGAGGAGATTGTTTCTGGTGTTCTTCGTTGGATGAACATGTTCTTCGTTCTTCATTGGGAGATGCGATTCTTTGTTGGAGAACTCTATTTCTCACAAGCTCTCATCTCACCAATATTCCACCCAAAAAGAAAAATTCCAACCAAAATAATAGATTGTGTTTATCTATTTTTTAATTGTTGGCACAAAATTCAAATGGGTTAATTAATTAGGTTAGCTCCAATCAATTAATTCAAGAGGTTGGCACAAAATTAATGTGGAGGATTTGGCACCATAAGTGCTTGTGCGTTGGCTCCATTAAGGTGGAGGGGTGGTGGCACCATTAAGTGGGGAGCTCAAAAGGTTTCTCCCCACTTAATGTGGAGTTAAATAGGTTTTATCCTCAGGTGGTCCCCACCATATTAAACATTTAGAGGAGGTTAGGTTTGGGTGGGCCCCACCAACATAACCTCTCATGGGAGGTTAAGGTGTGGTGGTCCCCACCTCCAACTTCGACATAGAGGCTACAACCAACCAAATAAAAATAAAGCTACAACTTTATTTTTATTTAATTTTTTCATTAAAAACCCAAAAACTATATTTTATTTTCGACCATTTTTTGTCGAGGAGAAAGACTTGTTAAGAGAATATTGGTGTTGCGAGTTCAACGATGCCCTCAAATTTTAATACTGAGCACCGGTTCAAAATTTATAAAAACCAGCTCGTACATTTTCTGAACGTACCCGAACAAAAATTCAAAAATTGATTCCGGTCACATTGGCCTCAGAATCATGTGCCGTCAACTTTTGTGGACTCGTAAAATTACAATGTATTTATGAAAGAATATTCCACCAAATTTATGGGTCTTTACATTCTCCCCACCTCAGGGATTTACATCCCTGTAATCTATAACTCGAACTAAGGGAACAAGTGGGGGTACTAAGCATGAATCTGAGCCTCCCGCTCCCAAGTTCTCTCCTGTAGGTTCTCATACTTCTAGAGAACACGCACTAGAGGTATCGACTGTCCATGTAGGACCCGCTCATGTCAATCCTCAATCTCCACTGGATCCTCTGTAAATGTCTCCCAATCATCGACGTCCAGCTCTCCATGGTATGATGTGGGAAGGATCATGCACGTATTTCCTCAGATGGGATATGTGAAAGACGCCATGCACCTGGTGAAACTGAGGTAGAAGAGCTAAGTAGTATGCCACCTCACCAACTCTGTTAAGGACCTAAAAAGGTTCAATGAATCTCAGAGATAACTTGCTGCCTCAGCCAAATATCTGTATACCTCGTCAAGGTGAGACCAGTAGAAAGACGTGGTCGCCATCTCGAACTTGAGAGGTCTCCATATACTGTCGGAATATGGTTTCTGCCTGCTCTGGGCTGTCTTTATCCGCTCCTGTATGATACTCACCTTCTCTATGGTAGCCCGTACCATCTTTGGTCCCACTAGTGCTAACTCTGCTGGGTCAGTCCAGCATAGATGTGATCTGCAAGGTCTCTTGTAAAACACGTCAAATGGTTCCATCCCTATGGTGGAGTGATAGATGTTGTTGTAGGAAAACTCCACAAAAGGTAATTGGTCCTTCGAGCTACGACCAAAGTCGAGAACACATGCACGAAGCATGCCCTGAAGGGTCTAAATAGTCTACTCAGTCTGACCATCCGTCTGAGGATGGACGGTGGTACTCAATCGAAGCTGCATCCCGAAAGCCTCCTACAACGCCTTCCACAGCTTGGAAGTAAATCTTGTGTCACGATCAGAGACAATCATCAAGGTTATACCATGTAAACTCACAATCTCTGACATGTAGAGGTGTCCCAATATCTATACTGAACCTTACTCTCTGATTCGTAGGAAGTGGGCCGACTTGGTGAGTCGGTCGATGATCACCTAGATGGAGTCATGTCCCCTGAACATACATGGAAGTCCTATAACAAAGTATATGGATATCTCATCCCACTTCCACTCTAGGACCTCTAAAGGCTGCACCAAGCCTGCTGGTACATGGTGCTCCGTCTTCACTTGTTGACAAGTGAGGCATCGAGAGACAAAATCCGCTACTAACTTCTTCATACATGTCCACCTGTACTATTGTCTAAGGTCTTGGTACATCTTCTCCACTCCTAGATATACCACTAGAGGGGAAGTGTGGAAATCCCTCAGAACATCCTCCTAAAGTGCCACTAGTACCAAGGTACGTCCTTTGAAGAGGATGATGTGCTCCCCACCTTCAGAAAATCCATCAGGTTCCTGACCTATGGATATCTGAGAACGTCATGTCTCGCGGCTAGCATCTCTATGATATGCCTCCTTGACTCATTGAAGATGTAGGGGAGTGTTTGTAGGAGACTGAAGTAAGACTGCTCCATATCTATCCACAAAGGATATCTGTAAAGCAGCCAGATGCTCTGTCGCCTCACCTAGCAGCTGTATACCAGACCTCCTGCAGAGTGCATCTGCTACAACATTCCCCTTCCCAGAAGTATAGACTATCTCGAATTCATAGTCCAGGATAACTCAAGACAACATCATTGTCTCAGGTTCATGTCCTTATGGAAGAATACATACCTAAGACAATTTTGATCAGATTACACGGTAAAACGTTCACCAATCAGATAGTGTCTCCACATCTTCAAGGTGAAGACCACTGTTGCTAACTCCAGGTCATGGGTAATGTAGTTCTACTCATACTGTCTCAGTTGTCGTGAACCATAAGCGATCACTTCTCACTCCTACATCAAGACACATCCAAGTCTAGTCCCTGATGCGTCAAAGTAGACTATGTACCCAACGCCTTCCTCTAGAAACTTCAATATGGATACACTAGTCAGCCTCTTCCTCAGATCTTAAAAGCTCTACTGGAATCTCTCATACCACATGAAGGGTTTCCCCTTTTTCGTCAAGGATGCTAGTGGTACTGCAACACTAGAGAAGTCTAATACAAACATCTAGTAGTATAGATCCAAACCCAGGAAACTTCGTACCTCCTTCATACTCCTGGGTGGCTCCCAAGAAAGTACCGCATCAATCATCACTGGATCTACAGTAACTCCAACCTCCGAGTTGACATGTCCCAAAAAGTGAACTTTTTGGATCTAGAATAGGAACTTCAAGAGCTTAGCATAAAGCTGGTGATATCTTAGTGTGTCCAGTACTACCTGCAAATAGAAGGCATGCTTCTCCTCAGTAGTCGAGTAGATCAGAATGTCATCGATGAAGACTACGACAAAGTGATTGAGGTATGGATGGAATATCATGTTAATTAGTCCCATGAACAATAATAGAGCGTTGGTTACACCGAATGTAATAACCAAGAACTCATAGTCATTGTACCGATATCTAAAGGTTTTCTTCTGCACATCCTAGTCCCGAACTCTAAGCTAGTGATAGCCTGATCTGAGGTCTATCTTTGAGAACCACCATGCTCCCTTTAGCAGATCAAAGAGGTTGTCAATCCTCGGGAGTGGGTACTTGTTATTCACATTCACCTAGTTCAGGCGATGGTAGTTGACACAAAGCCTTAAGCTTCCATCATCCTTCTTGGAGAACAAAATCGAGGCTACACAGGGAGAAACACTAGACCAGATGAATCCCTTCCCCTGCATGTCCTCCAGCTGTACCCGAAGCTCATGAAGATCTCTGAGATCCATTCAATATGCTGGTTTAGATATCGGTGTGGTCCTAGGGTACAAGTCAGTGTAAAAGTCCACCTCTATGCGAAGAGGTAGTCCTCAAACATCGTTAGGGAAAACATCTGTGTACTGGTCCATCACTACAGGATAGCATAGACTCTGCACATCAACTACTCCAAGGATAAGGCTAGCCAACTGATGAGTAATCAGCTGCCCCCTCCTTTTGGTAAGTCCATCATGTGCTGGTAAGGCTACCTTCTCACCGGAGAAGGTAAACCAGGTCTCATCCATTCAGATACACCACATGTTGTGCCTAATACAGTCAATATAAGCATTGATTGTAGATAACCATTCCATACCCATGATGAGGTCGTAAGGCCTTGATGCTGTTAAAAGAAGACCCCACCCAAATCTATAGCCTCCTAGAGTAAGCTCACACTACCGAAACTAGTTCATAATCATCGAGTCCACTCCCGTAGGAGTCTCTAGCAGTAAGGATTAAGCCAACAGTTCCATTGGAATCTTCAATCTTCGAACAAGGGAAGTGGCAATGAAAGAGTGACTGACACCTGTGTCTATAAGAACTGAAGCTAAGGTGGAGTAGACATAGATCATACATTGATTCATCTATAGAGAGCCGTGATCATAGGCCTTAAATGCCTGGAGCTGAGCTCTCCCCTTTCCACCAGCTCCATGCAGTCGGGGTGGACCTCCTTGTGGTGGTGGTGGTGGTAGGACATCGAAATGTCATCCACCACCTGCTGCTTGGCCAACTCCTCTTCCATGTCTGCCTGCTCCCTACGGACCGCCACAGACAAACCTCTGCCTCTGCTTGGGAGTTCCCTCAACTATCTTCTGATCATCTACACGGAGGGTTGGACAGTCTCAAGCCATATCAACCATCCTGTCGCATGTGTAGCACTTCCTGTTCCTCATATGACTGGATCTGTCTTGTGTGCCCCCACAACTGACCGTGAGTCATGCGATAGTCCACCTGTAGGTCTGGTCGGCTTGGAACTCTATGATATCTATCTACTTACAGCTGTAGAGGACTTCGCTTCGAGTCGACTGGTGGTGGATATCGCTGATGGAGACAACTCAGCAAGGAAACTCTCCACCAAGAGGTCTATTTCTAACACCCCCGCCTATGTCAGAATGTTGAGGAAGATCATAGAATCCCTGATCTCTCACTTGATCCCATACTCGAAGGTCCGGGCCCTAAAGAAAGGGACCTGCACCATATCTTTTGAGTAGTGCGAGAGGTCGGTGGACCTCATTGAGTACAATGCCACAGTCATGTTGCCCTGCTGCAGATGAAGTTGCTCCTGTATCCTAACTGCACGTTGGGTGGCTGGGAAAAACTCCACCAGAAATAGACTCCTGAAGTCTTCCCAGATGAGTGTCGCCTCGTCATGCACCTGTAGCATCCGGCTCCACCATCTGCCTGCTGCTGTCTGAAGGAGACTCGCTGCAAGGATCACCATAAGGTCGGCTGGTGTCTCTACCAGTCTAAAGAGTCTCACCACATCCTCTAGCTAATCCTCAACTGCCTACGGTTCCGTCTCACCCCTGAACCTGGATG
Source organism: Viscum album (assembly GCA_963277665.1). Lineage (NCBI taxonomy): Eukaryota > Viridiplantae > Streptophyta > Magnoliopsida > Santalales > Viscaceae > Viscum > Viscum album. Next base: position 1,393,249,242 of record OY728160.1, read on the forward strand.
AAATCTGGCACTGGAACTCATGCAAAGCCCTCAAGCAGTGTGCATCATCTGCTGCTGGGGCTGGTGGCATCGACGACCAAATGGGTGGTGGTACCTCTGGTGCCTCCGCTGTGATAGGGCCCTACACCGAGGCCTCGTTGCTCAGTGGGCTGCAATCTCGTACAAAGCCTGGAACCATGGATGGATGCCAGCATGGGGCCATCCTAAAATGAAACAAGTGTTGTACGGTCAATAAGTTATACCTGGCGAGATGACTCAAAGAGATCACTAAGAAAACTCTTGAAACATACATTCAATCAGTGTTTTCGTGTACTGAGTCAGAAATCAGAAGTCAGGGTATGGGTGTATGGATATGTAGGCGGCCGCACCAACACTGGACTCCCTAAACAGAAAACCACACTCAATACCCTCAACACTCTTGATTCATATAAAAGATCAGAGTCCTATGTTCTCAGGTATAACTAACTCCTCTAATACCAATTTTTCACAACCCGTCCCCCGGGGCCCGTGTCATGACTAACCCAAGCATGTCTTCCATAGGCCAGGGGCTGGTGACTAGCACCAATGGTGTAATTCCATAAATCAGGGAAGGCATTGCCTTTATAACTGTAAACACACACAACAGAGCACACAGATGGATACAAAATACTATGTAAACTATATAACAAAAGAGTTCTGAAAAGTAAAAGGGGATGGAAATACAAGACCAACTGTAAAGTAAAAGGAACTAAAAGTACAACTGAAGAAAGAAAAACAACATCTAGGTCATCCTACGTGATTCCTACATGAAGGGTAGGTACAAATAGCCTCCTCAGCACTCCAAGTTCGTCAGTCCCCTCCGTGTATCTACTCGTCTTGAGGCCCACCTCTTGGTACCATCCATTCCAGATACTCCCAACATCGATCAACGATGTCCATAGTCTACATCCAACACAACAAGGTGTGGGCATAACCCATGCAGGGATGAGTATAACAATACTCAGTAGGGACCCTAAGACCCACAAGGTCTCAAAAAATCTAACAGGGATGAACCACAATGTATGAAATCAACAGATAACCCCACTTAGGTATATGACCATACATATACCTATGTTATCAAGTAACCCATCCCAATCATGAGTTAAACACAAAATTTACTGACTCAGCTCACACAGTTATACAACTTATGTATAAATATAGAGATGATTAGATGTAGCCACTCAATCGTCTCCTCTGTCTAATCCACGTAGGATCTTGGTACAGTAATCAGAGCCGTCGAACCCACGTAGGATCCTAGAATAGTGGTCAGAGCTGCTGAACCCATGTAGGATACTGGAATAGTAATCAGTGCTATTGAACCCATGTAGGTTCCTGGAACAGTAGTCTGAGCTTTCGAACCCACGTAGGATCCCTTTAATCAATAAGCATCCAACCACAGGGTTTTCGAACAAAGTGCGCTTGATTCTGGGAGGGTCTTCTCTTCAATCCAAGTGTCGATACATCAACCTCCACTAAGTCCCACTAATATGTGTCCCAATGTTCCACCACATCATTAGGGTCTCAACGCAACAGACGATGCGTCAATCAGACGCCCTGTCTGTGAGTTATTATCCTTTTAGTCCCTAGGGTCTGGTTGGATTTGTGAAAGATCCAACCTGATCGTAACTCAACTATACCCCGAACTCTAGTGGGGTATACTCAAAGAGACTGTCACATTCCAAGATTACCAACACCACTGACGGTTTATCAAATGGACCTCCGGTGCCAAAGATATGTCCAAAAGAAAGTAAATGCTGGCAGTGGGCCCAGGTCCGGACCGACCCGGTCAGACCGAACCATCCCAACTTAGTCTGGATCGACTCGTTGGGTTTAGCATGGCCTGCTGGGCCCAGCCTATCAGGCTACAATAGTCACGGGTAGCATTAAGGCACGAACCGGTCATGAGGGCGCGGACCGGCCGTGGGTCGGCGTAAGGGCGGTTCATCCCAGAGGAGCCGCGAGGGACACGAAAATCCGGCTCGGCCTGGCGCGCATGGGACACGGCTCAGCGGCTCAACCCGGATGACTGAGGCCGGTTCGGCCAGGGCTGTGAGGGGTGCGAATCGGGTGGCTCTTCCTGGATGGCCGAGGCTGGTTCAGCCAGCACCACGAGGGGCGCGCGGGATGCCACTGTTCTGCAGGGCACTCGGGAGGCTGTCGGGAAGGGCGGGAGGTGGCCAGGCAAGCCGGCGGGTGGCTGGGAGGGGGATGGGCAGGCTGGGAGGCGGCCAGGCAGGCCGGATGGCGGCCAAGAGGGGGCCGGGCGGGCTGGCGGGTGACTGGGAGGATTTAAGGCATGCCGGTGGGCGGCCTGGAGGTGGCCGGGAAGGCCGGCGAGGCACGGGCCGGCCCAGGGTAGCGGCTCGGCTCGGCGAGCAGCGCTGTTGGAGGGGGCTCGGTCGGGGCCAGTTCGGCCAGTGGCGGTGCAGGACACCACGGGGGTGTCCCGGGTCACGAAGGCTGTGGGTATCGCGGCCTTTTTCTTCACCGCCATCGTCGCCTCATCGCTTCATCGCCATGCCGAAGGATATCACAAAAGATATTGGTGGAGGGTGTCGGGCCATGTTAGTTTGGCCCGCACCCTCTGCGTTTAATGTGATAGCAATCAGTCTTTTAGAACACACCACAAAAATCCACCGGCAAAAAGAAAGCATCCACATTCTTCATTTTGGAAGAAAGGAATAACGTGGAACTTAAATGAAATTAACCCCTACCTTTGTTCGTTGTTCAAAGATAAAGTCACATGAAGAAGATAGAGTTTTCCTCATTCTTCATGTCTTCCACACACTTCCATTCCCAAGCTTGCACGTCGGTTTTGTAAGTCGTTCCACGTCGATAGGAGTTCAAAGAAGAAGATCGAAGGAGATCGTTGCTGGCATTATTCATTAGATGAACACATTCTTCGTTCTTCATTGGGAGATGAGGTTCTTTTTTGAAGAACTCTATTTCTCCCAAGCTCTCCCCTCCCAAATATTCCACCCAAAATAAAAATTCCAACCAAAATAATAGATTGTGTTTATCTATTAATTAATTGTTGGCACAAAATTCAAATGGGTTAATTAATTAGGTTAGCTCCAATTAATTAAGTCAAGAGGTTGGTACAAAATTAATGTGGATGATTTGGCACCATAAATCCTTGTGCTTGGCTCCATTAAGGTGGAGGGGTGGTGGAACCATTAAGTGGGGAGCTCAAGAGGTTTCTCCCCACTTAATGTGGAGTTCAATAGGTTTTAATCTCTGGTGGTCCCCACCATATTAAAAATGAAGAGGTTAGGTTTGGGTGGGACCCACCACCATAACCTCTTTTGGGAGGTTAAGGTGTGGTGGTACCCACCTCCAAATTCCACATGGAGGCTTCAACCAACCAAATAAATATATAGCTATAACTTTATTTTTATTTAATTCTATCATTAAAAACCCAAAAACTGTCTTTTATTTCCGACTATCTGCCATCAAGGTGAATGTCTTCTTAAGAGAATATCAGCGCTGCAAGTTCAACGGTGCCCACAAATTTCAATTCTGAGCACTAGTTCAAATGTTATAAAAAATCACTCGTGCATTTACTGAACGTACCAGAACAAAACTTCAGAAATTGATTCAGGGCCCACCGGGCCTCGAAATCACATGCCGTCAATTTTCGTAGACTCGTAAAATTCCCATGTATTTAAGAAAAAAAATTCCATGTAATTTTCAGGTATTTACAACCTAAGTTCCTATAAAAACTCACAAATCTACAATCCCAAAATAATGAAATTTGAAAAATCACTTGGGAAATAAATGCATGCATACAAATAAACCCAACCAACAGAGTACAATAGAATGTAAAGTATTGAAAGTAAACTGGTCCAGGATACAAGCCCACCCAAAAAAGAGTATAAAAACAAAAAATTACAACCTGTAAACACAAGGAGGTACTGGGACTACTTATCATAGCCATAGGAGAACCTCGGCCTCTACGAAACTGAGAAATCTTGGTTCTATCCTTGTCCGCCCATGACTCTGTCAAAATGTTGCTCTTCTGCATAGGACATGACATGTGCGGGAAAAGCCCGTGCAGGGGTGAGTATAACAATACCCAGTAGAGGATCCCAAAAACCACAAATCAATTGAAAAAGGAAAGGTACAGTAAGCTCTACAAAATATGTCTACTGAACATATAGAAAGAGTAACATAAACTAGATATACTCAAATACCTAACCTGTAGCTAGGGACAATTCATGTAAAAATATACACCCACAAGAGATTTAGTTCGAATATTCCATTAGTACTCATCTAGGAGAACTCACTCCATGATTTTGATACCTCTGATGATGTTCGTACGAGATGTAATCTCCATCAGGAGAGGTCACGAGAGATATATACACTCTTTCCAGGAGAACAAACTCATGATTGTGGAAAAGATCACGATACGTAGATGAGGATCACTGCCAGGGCCTTAGAAGATACCACTACTCCTCTGGATTCACCTGTTAAGTAGAGGATCAATGCCATGTGGGAATAGTCATGTCATTACCTAACTCTACCTAGGATCAAGAATGGATAGAGGATCTCGCTCCGCGCCTCTCGGAAGGATACCTAACTCTATCTTGGATAGTCCTGCTAAAGGGATCATACTTTTGTAGAAGGGAACGATACCTGAACTTCAGGGGAATGAGAAAAACAGAGGCACTAACCCAAATGAGACATGTCCAAGATACAATGGAAAATAATTTCAGGCCATGTACTGAAAACTACACGGCGTGTAGAAGTGTCACAAGACGTGTCTTCTGACCCCGAGTACTTCTCATGTACTATGGCCTGTGTCGCAAGGCCAGTCGTGTAGGAAATTCAGTACACGATGTGTAGTAAAAATCACATGTTGCGTTCGAGTAACTCGGGTTGGATATGTGTACACAGTCGTGTGCCCGTACATGGATTTATCCTGTGTGCGCCATCCCGTGTCACTAGTACACGGGGTAACCTATGTAGCTGGCCTGGTTTGGCAAAGTGGTGGAGTACATGAATGTGTACTCTATCCCGTGTTCATGTATCACCTGCGATACACGCTGGGTCCTGTGTAAGGACCAACATGCTGTGTTCTTTAGATAACACGTCATTTCATCGCTTCTTGCATCACGGAACCCTAGCCACCACTGAGCCGGTACCACATGACATGTTCTTCGGGGATACACATCGTGTTCTTTAGAAATTTCAAGAATCGACATTCATCGTTGTCATGACTTGGGGCTCTTATGATCCTTGATCTGGCCATTTGATCATCACGAAACTGAAGGGTTTAGGTCGCCTGATCATCATGAAATTGATTCCATCAGTTTTGGGCCTCTGATCAGCCCTGAAAACGTGTTCTGATTCACCAGCATGAAGAATGATCAAAGAACGAGAAATCCTGAACCATGTCAATTCATCTACCACCATCACCGTCGCTTCTCAACTAGGTTGTCATGATGTCGGATCTCCAATTTTGGATCGTTGTGTCGCAAAACGAATGTGAAATGATCTGTTGTTCATCGCCCCATGAAGAACGCAAAGAACACACGTGATAATGAAAAGAAAAGAAAGCCAAAAGAAAATCGATGAACAAACCTCTTCTTTCATTTGTCACGATGTTGATCTGCTCCCATTAGTAGGATTAAACGGAGCATAATCAAAAAACAAATCTAACATAGATTAATTTCCCAAGATCGACCCAATAAAAACCCTCCCGCAAAAACATACAAATCCACAGATTAAACTGCTCGTGGTTTGACCCGCGCTCATCATTTAGTCCAAGAACGGGGAATAAAAATTGAAATAACAACCCCTACCTTGATTCGGTGTAATAACGATCGTTGTGTCGCATTCGTTGGTGGGGTTCATTGATTCCGAAGTGTGTCGATCACTCGTGTTGCCATCGTCCACCAACGAGTTCTCCTCCAAAGATCTAATGTCCAATCCTCAATTTCACAGGCTTATGAGGCTAACCATGTGAACTCTCCATATGTTGGTATTTAAAGAGGTTTAAATTTTGTCGCTGCACAAAAAAAAGGAAACAAAACAAAATAATTTTTTATTTTATTTTATTTCCATTAAAAACATCCCAAAAACTAACTCTTGCAGCTAACCCACGCCGGTTGATGTTAGGCCCCACCTAAGGTAAATTTGCTGCTTTGAATGCAACGGTTCCCTCATATTTCTGATTTGGGCACCCATTTAAAAGATATTACACTTTTACAGGAATACCTCTCACGCGCGCTGTTTAAAATTTTAATTTATTTCATACATTTATTCTGGGAACTTCGGGCCTCTGAATCACGTTCCATTGAAAGGTTTGGTCTCAAAATAGTTCCATATAATATTTAAAAATAATACACAGAAAAATCCGAGACATTATATTCTCTCCACCTTGGAGATTTGTGTCCCCGAAAATCCAAAACAAGAGTTACTCAAAAAAAAATGTAGGTACTGGGCACGGATCTGAGTCTCTCTCTCCCACGTACTCTCCTGAAGATTCTCGTGCTTCCATCGGATGCACACCAAGGGAATTTATCACCCATGAAGGAACCTCTCCCGTCGATCATCGATCTCCACCGAGTACTTAGCAAAGGTCACTCCATCCTTGATGTCCTGCTCGTCCCAGTCAATGACATGCGATGGGTCATGCATGTACCCCCTCAGCTGTGACACATGGAATACATCATGTACCTGGAGCAATTATGGAGGTAGAGATAGTTTGTACGCCACCTCGATAACTCTGCCCAGTATTTAGAAAGGCCTGATGAACCATTGAGATAGTTCGACTCCCCGGCCAAATCTCTGTAACCCCCATCGAGGTGAGACCTAAAGAAAAACGTGGTCTCCATCATTGAAATCTAGAGTTCTCCATCACCTATCAGCATAAGACTTCTGCCAGCTTTGTGCAGTCTTCATCTGCTCTCAGATGACCTGCACCTTCTTGGTGGTAGCTCGCACCAACTCTGGACCAATGAGTGCTGACTCTTCGGGGTTTGTCCAGCAAAGCGGTGACCAGAAGGGTCTCCCATATAAAGCCTCGAAAGGTGCCATTCCAATGGTGGAGTGGTATTTGTTGTTGTATGAAAACTCCACTAGTGGTATGTGGTCCTTCCAACTGTGTCCAAAGACCATGATACAGGCTCACATCATATCCTCCAGAACCTGAATGGTCCTCTCTCTTTGACCATCGTTCTGGGGATGAAATTCCATGCTCAAGCGTAGCTGAGTCCCACAAGCCTCCTATAATCCCTTCCACCAGTGGGATGTGAAGTGGGAATCTCGATCGGAGACGATTGTCGAAGGAACACCATGAAGCTGAACTATCTCATGCATGTAGAGGCATCCCAAGCTCTCTACAGAACTATGCTCCCTGATAGCTGGGAAGTGGGCTGACTTGGTGAGTCAGTCAACGATCACCAAGATGGAATCATTCCCCATGGATGTCTGTGGTAATCCCGTCACAAAGTCCATCAATATTCCATCCCACTTCCACTTCGGAACATCGAGGGGTGAGCCAATCCCGTTGAAACATGGTGCTCAGCCTTCATCTGCTGACATGTAAGGCATCGAGAAACAAACTCTGCTACTACCTTATTCATGCCTAACCACCAGAATGGTCATCAGAGATCCTGGTACGTCTTCACCACTCCATGATGTACCCCCAAAGGGGAGGTATGAAATTCCCTCAATAACTCTTCCCGCAATGCCACTAGTACAACATTGCGTCCCCTAAAAAGAATTATGTGCTCCCCACCTTGTAAATATCCATCAAGAGCATGTCCTGTGGATAACTAAACACGTAAACACTCATTGTCGGCATCCCCAAGTTGTACCTTCCTAACTCACTATAAGTGTGAAGGGGTGACAACCATCGACTAAAGGTAGGCTGAATTCAATCTCTCCATGAAGGATAACTATAACCTGGATAACTGCATTATCACCTCACCCAAAAGATATGAGCATGCCCTTCTGCTAAGAGCATATCCCACCTTGTTCCCCTTACCATGTGTATAGATGATCTCAAAATAATATTCCTAAAGGAACTATATCCAATTTCTATACCTCAGATTTAGATCCTTCTGCGAGAAGATGTACTTGAGGCTCTTGTGGTCGGAGTAGACGATAAACTGCTCGACCAAAAGGTAGTGTCACCGCATCTTTAACATGAATACTACCGCTGCCAACTTGAGATCGTGGGTCGCATAGTTATGCTCAAGTGGACTAAGCTGGTGCGAACAATAATAAATCACTACTTGTCTTTTCATTAGGACACAACCAAGCCCAGTCCCTGATGCGTCGCTGAAAAGATGTACTTGACACCCTCTACCGGTAATCTTATGATCGGGGCCCTTGTCAAACTCTGTCTCAACTGCTCGAAGGCCTGATGGCACTTCTACATCCATATTAAGGGTTGTCCCTTCTTGGTCAAGGCTATCATCAGTACTGATATTCGTGAGAAACCAGGAATGAATCTCCGATAATATCCTGCCAACCCAAAAAATATCTGCACCTCCGTCACGCTCCGAGGTGGCTCTCATGCTAATACTGCCTCCACCTTGTCTAGGTCCACATCTATACCATATGCTGAGATGAAATTTCCCAGAAAGTGGACATCCTAAATCCAGAACTGGAACTTCTAGAGGTTCTCATAATGCCAGTGCTCTGAGAATACGTCTAGAACCATCTGCAGCTGCCTCGCATGATCCTCCACTAAGACCGAGTACACAAGGATGTCTTCAATGAAGACCACTAAGAACCAGTCTAAGTATGGCTGAATGATTTGGTTCATTAGTCCCATGAACATTGTGGGAGAGTTTGTCACACCAAAAGGAATCACTAAGTACTCATAGTCACCATAGAGGCATCTGAAATCCATCTTCGGTATATCCTCATCTCGTACTCGTAACTAGTGATAACCTGATCGAAGGTCAACATTCGATAACCATTTTCCCCTCTTAGTTGACTGAAGAAGTAATTGATTCTCGGTAATGGATACTTGTTCATCACCATTACCCAATTCAGGCACTAGTAATCCATGCACAACCTCAAACCCCCTTCATCCTACTTGGAAAATAAGATTGGGGCTGCTCAGGGTGAAATGCTGGGTCTTATGAAACCCTTTCTCTGAAAATCCTCCAATTGCACCCTCAACTCGTGAAGTTCTGTGGGATCCATCTGATTTGTTGATAAGGAAATCGGTGTCTTCCTATGGTGTAAGTCAATAGATAAGTCGATTTCTCTACGGGGAGGTATTATTGGAGCATTTTCATGAAAGACTTCCTCGTACTCCATCACTACTGTTGGGAACTGGGAGCTCATAACATCTACTTCTCCAAGGGAAAGGCTATCCAACTCATGATACCCTCCTATGAATGAGCCCATTCTGTGTTTCCAAGGCCTCTTTTTCTCTGATAAAATAAAACCTTGTCCTATCACTATGGAAACACCGCACCCTTCGCCTAAAGAAGTCAATCTGGCCATGGACCGAAAAGAACCAATCCATACTGATAATGAAATAGTAAGGCCTTGACGCCAATACCATGTGGTTAGAACTGAAAATCTCACCTCCAAGGGTAAGATCACACTATCCGTAAAGGTGCGTGATCATGGATTCTCCTCTCATTGGTGTCTCCAAGCGTAAGGATCGAGTCAACGGATCTACCAAAATCTCAAGGTTTCTCACAAGACATGCAGAGATGAATGAATGACTAGAACCTATGTCTATAAGTATGGAAACTAAGGTAGAGAAGACAAAGATTGTACCTCGGATCAGGTAGAGAAGACAAAGATTATACCTCGGATCATCCCTGGAGTCCCTAGGTCATACGGCTAAACTGCATGCACCTATCCCCACCACTATCCCCCAACTCCCTGAGGCTGGTACGGACCTCCTTGGGGTGGTGGTGGAAGTAAATAGAAGCCTCTTTCCCCACCTACTACTCTCCCTACTCCTTTGCCACATCCTCCACCTAGCAGGTTTGTCTTTACCATTCTCTACCTTTGCATCAGTGGTCCATCCAGCTACTCCCTATCAGCATCTCGATGGGTCGGACAATCTCCAGCGAGATGTCCCCTACCATCACATGAGTATCACGACATCTCCATAGGATGACTGGATCAAGAATGATAGCCTTGGACTGTCGATCCCTTATCCTGGGTCCTTCTATGACGTCTCCCATGTCCTGATCCCTGTGCCTGACGTCATCTCCCTGCTGCCGAGGTCTTCGCACCTGTTTGCCTGCTACTGACTACCGTCAGCTATCTCTGCTCTGCTAATAAGATCTCGATCACCAAGGCTCACTCGAGCACCCCAGCATAAGTCTAAATTAATAGAGTAACAACACCATCTTGGATGTCCCTTCATAGACCTCACTCAAAGGTTCGAGCTCAGAAGTACTAATTCTTGACCATATCTATCAAGTACCTGGCGAAGTTGGTAAACCTCGATGAATAGACATCTTCCATCAAAATTCCATACTGAAGCTGAAGGATCTCCTATATTCGAACTTCTATCAGTGTAATCGGAGACAACTCCGCATTGAAGAGTCTCTCAAAATCCATCAATGAAAGAGTCTCCTCATCATTAGTCTGCGTGGTCAGACTCCACCATCGTCCTGCCGAACCCTGAAGAAGGCTCGCTCCTAGGATCACTATCTAGTCTGCTGGTATCCTCACAAGGCGAAATACTCTGGTCACCGCCTCATGCCAGTCATCAACCACCTGAGGGTGAGGCTCACCTCAGAACCTGAGTGGTCTCTTTCTCTAGAACTCATAGAGCGCGCTCAGCCTTCTCCCCTCGTTGGTCGGTACTGCAAGTACCACAGGATGCTCCGCTATTGGTGGTATAAAAGGTGCACCACATTGAGGAAATGCCCGAGGAACTGGTCCCTGTATCAATGCCTCATCATTGAAGGAATCATCCTCATGATCACATTTAGGAATCCTATTGGGTATGCATCGCGGAGGCATCCTGTAAGGAAACAAGATGTACCATGGTTAACGAGTATATCTGGATAGCTGAAATAAAGAAATGGAAAAGACACCCCATTCCTATATGATGTTTGTACCATTCTTTTGTTTCCCTGAAACAATGTTTTCAGGTACCGAGTTGAAATGAAGGTTATCAGAGTTCGGTTGTATGGATGTGTTGGCCGCCCGCACCAACACTGGAGTCTCTGGCCTGAGAGCCGAGCTCGAAACAGTTAACACAGTTTCCCCAAATGAATCTCACATACTCTTGGTCCAATGGAATAACCGACCACCTCTGATACCACTCTGTCATGACCCGTCCTAGTGGGGCCTACACCGTGACTCCCCAAGCCCGCCTCCAATAGGCCAAGGGCTGGTGACTAGCACCGAGTAGGCATATTACAAACATGGGAGGAATTTCCTAAGTTGTTATACACGTGCACACATATCCAAGCCCACAATGATGAAATGTAAAAAACCACTAGGGAACAAAATGAATGCATATAAATAAACCCAACCAACACATTACGACGAAATGTAACGTACTGAAAGTAAACTAAGACAGAATACATGCCCACCAAAAAAAAGAGTCTGAGAACTACAAATTCCAACCTATAAACACAAGGAGGTACTGGGACTGCTACTCATAGCTGTAGGAAGGCCTCAGACTATAGGTAAATCAGAAAGCTTGGTCATGTCCTGGTCCTCCCAGGACTCTGTCAAAGGGTTTCTCATCTGCACAAGACAAGACACGTGCGGGGAAATAATTTGAAGGGGTGAGTATAACAATACTCAAAAAAGGACCCCAAAAACCACACTACAATACAAAAAGGAAATATAAAGTTAGTTCTACAAAATACGTCTACTAAACATATAGAAAGAGTAACTGAAACCAAATATACTGAAATCTAAAACCTGTAGTCTAGGGACAAGGCATGAAAAAATATACCCCACTAGGGATTCAGTTCGAAGATTCCACAAAGCACTCATCTGGGAGAACTCACTCCATGTGTCTGATAGCTCTGATGAAGTCTATCTGAGAAGTACTTTCTGTCGGGATAGGTCACAAGAGATAGATAAACTCATTCCGGGAGAACACACTCTTATGTGGGGAAAAGATCACGACACACAGATGAGGATCACTATCAAGGACTTGGTGGATACCGCGACTCATCTGGATTCACCTGCAAATTATAGAATCAGCACCCTATGGAAATAGTCATGTCGATACCTTACTCTACCTAGGGTCAATAATGGATAGAGGATCTCGCTCTGGGACTCTCGGAGGGATACCTGACTCTATCTCGGAAAGTCCTGCTGAAGGGATCATACTCTTGTAGAAGAGAAAGATACATGAACTTCTGGGGAACAAGAGTAAAAGGGGTACTAACCCAAACGAAACATGTCCAAGATACGGTGGGCAAGAAGATAAATCCATATACTGAAAAGTACACGGTGTGTAGGAGTGTCACACGCCCTGTCTTCTGACCTCAGATACTACCTGTGTCGCAAGACTGGTCGTGTAGGAAATTCAGTACACGACTTGTAGTACAGATCAAATGCCATGTCCGAGTAACTGGGGTCGGCTCCATGTACGCGACTGTGTGCCGTACATGGATTTATCCCATGTGCGCCATCAAGTGTAAATGGTACACGGGGTAACCCGTATAGCCGGACAGGTCTAGCCGAGTGGTGGAGTACATAGCCACGTACTCCATCCCGTGTTCTTGTATCATCCAAGATACATGTCGAGTCCCATGTAAGGACCCACACACCGTTTTATTCAGAGAACTCACCGTGTCATTGCTTCGTGCATCGCAGAACCATAGCCGCTGCTGAGCTGGTACCACACGGCGTGTTCTTCGAGGATACACACCGTGTTCTTCTTAAATTTCCAGAACCGACGTTCTTTATCATTGCACATCAAGGCTCCACCAATCCTCTATCCGAAGATCCTATCATTGCGAAACTAAAGTGTTGAGGTCTCCCGATCATCATGAAGTCAATTCCATCTGTTTCAGAACATTGATCGGCCCCGAAAACGTATTTCGATTCACCCGCACAAAGAACGCTCGAAGAACGAGAAATCCTGAACCATGTTGATTCATCTGCTGCCATTGCCGTCGCGTCTCCACCTAGCCATCACAATGTCGGATCTCCAATTTGGGATCGTTGTGTCACAAAACGGATGCGCAATGATCCGCTGTTCTTCACCCCACGAAGAACGTGAAGAACGCACGAGAAAAAGAAAGGGAATGAAATCCAAAAGCAAATCGAGGAACGAACCTCCACCATCGTTTGTCATGGAATTGATCTGCTTCCATTATCAGGGTTAAATGGAGTGATATCAAAACAAAAATATAATATGGATTAATTTCCCAAGATCAACCCAATAAACACCCACCCGCAAAAATGTACAAATCCGCGGATCAACCTATTTGTGGGTTGACCCGTGTTCGCCGTTTAATCCAAGAACATGGAATAAGAATTTAAATAATAACCCCTACCTCGATTAGGTGTATGAATGATCGTTGTGTCGTGTTCATTGGCCAGGATCATCGATTCCGAAGTGCGACGATCACTCACGTCGTCATCGTCCACCAACGGGTTCTCCTCCAAAGCTCTAATGGCCAATCCTAAATTTCTCTAGGTTATATAGCCAACCATACAAACATTCCATAATTAGTCATTTAAAGCGGAGTAAATTTGGTCTCTACACAAAAAAAGAATGGAAATAAATTTTTATTTAATTTTATTTCCATTAAAAACGTCCTGAAAACTATATCTTGCAGCTGACCCGTGCCGGTCGATGGTAGGCCCCACATAAGGTAAAGTTGCTGCTCTGAATGCAACGGTGCCCTCACATTTCTGATCTGGGAACCTGTTTAGAAGATATTACACTTTTACAAGAAAACCGCTCACAAGTGCTGTTTAAAATTTAATTTATTTCAAACATTTATTCTGGGAACTCTGTGTCTCAGAATCACACGCTGTTGAAAGGTCTTGTCTCGAAATAATTCCATATAATATTTATAAACAATAAATGAAAAAAATATGAGATATTACAAATCAGCAGAAGGCATAGGGAGATATTTTTATTGTCTTAAGCCTCTTTATATATGCCTCGAGGATGCTCTCCAAGACTTCATCGAATTTACTCAAATGTTTCATAACATTCGAGAAATTTCAAAAGACACAACATTACTAACCCCCAACCAAATATGCATTCAGGCCATTATCATATGAAATCAATGTGGAATCTCTCATATGTTTCATCATGTAAAACATAGATAATAATTATATCCAATGTGGAATGTATTCACACATTAACTATTAATGTTCAATTGTTTTTTTAATCATCAAATATTATTCATGCATATCAATTGTGACAACCACTACTCATGAACCTGAACCTTAAGACCAGATCTAGGATCACCACAGAGCCTCACACCCATTCCTCAATCACTAAATATTAGTAACTACTATCCATGGATAAACATAATCATTGGGGAATGATTTATCATCATTTAAATGACCAACTATATGAAAAAAGAACAAAACATCATTTAAAATCCAAAAAAACCTTAAAGATAACATTTAATGTAAAAAACCTAATAGAGTATATCAGAAAATAAAATAGACTAATGTCTTGGAAATACATGACATCCTAGAATATGATTCCAATATGAAACGAATGTTCAAACTCCTCCTCCAACATATAGTCAAACACTACTGTTTCCACCATATTCTTAGATGCTATGATCCATTGACAAAGAACATTAGAGCCTTTCCCTTACCTGCATCATAAAATAAGACATCTATATGCACATTGAGATCTATGAGTAAAAATGACTATGAATACTTAGTAGGATTTTCCCAAATCATTCTCATGGAATCACATGGAAACCTATTTCCAACCATGAAACCATTTTCATGGAAATAGGTTACACATTCAAAACCAAATAAAGTTTTATAAAAATTCCCAATAAACAAAGAAAAAAATGAAAATAATAAAACCAATTATTGTACCAAAAAAGGTAACTCTACCTAGTTCCACCACAATATGTAGAAAAATAACAACCAATATAACCAATGGACACTTGATTCATAAATAATCTCATTTCATAAATTACTTCCTATGATCATAGCATACACTCATTGGGGATCAACACTCATTAGACCAGTTCCCAAATTTCATGAATTGTCTCATCCATATCACACATAATTATAGACCTTATTGCCTATCCCAAATACTTGATCCTTATATATGTACTATAAACTTATCGTTCATTGATCATACTATACACTTATGATAATCCAAAATAGTTTTACTTCTCAAAAAAGATTTACCAAATCAACCCATCAAATCCATATCATAAATATTACTAAATTAAAAAATGAAAAATATAATTTCAAAAAATAAATTTTAAACCCAAATCCCAATGTTTAATTCAAAATCCCCAATACCAATGTTTTGCCTGTTGGAATTTAAAACCATTGATCACCAAAAGAAAAACCATTAGAAGCTTAAAACACAAAACAATTCTCTTTATTATGATAGACCAAAAGAAACCCACACACCAATGTGATAGAAATTTGGAAGATCTATCACACCCTAAATCACTACACTATAATGATACACCATTTCCACACTCAAAAAAAAAACTCACAAAAACCAAACAATAAGACAAAAAAATAAATCAAAGAACAACAACAATCAATTAATGTGGTTTAGAATTTGATTCATACATCCATGGGAGAATGAAATTTCTTTCATTTAAACAGAAGATAATAGAATATAGTAACTATTAAAAAATTATCCAATATTAGATCAATAATCAATGACATGTGTACAAGTGGTACCACCCCATCTTTATAGTGAGGCCCAACTGGTCAACCAGCACCACCAACCTCCAACATTGTTAGGGGACCCACTACTAGTCCTGAAAACTGCTGATTTCTTATAGCTCACTCAACCATGATTACTAACTATTGGTGAATGTGTAAGTAACAATTATGCATCAAACTGATGAAACCAAGTATAACCCCTTTGTCAAAAACCACCCATAACCATTACATATCATCATTAGTGACCGTTACATATTCCATAACTTATGAACACCATAATTTGTACCATGAATATCTTCACACCAGGTTCTCGAATAACTTTGGTACCATCCTCCCTCCATATGAGCTTCCACTTCCATGAGTATTCATCAAGACAAAATGTATGTTTTGGAGTTTCTCCTTCCAGATAATGTGAATTGAAACATTAAAAAGACTTCACATTACCTAATAATATCTAACTTGAAGGATTATTTTTTGGGAACCAATATCCTTTTAACACTTAAAAAATAACCATCCCAATCTTCCGTATAAAAAAATAGTGTATCTATTCCACCTTCTAGAAACTGTTGTCACACTAAGGAGTAATGTCACTATAGATTGATTGTTGATGAAGAAAACCCAATTTTGATCCTGAGAAATAGTAGGGTCATCTTAAGTCGAGTTAGGGTGTTTAATGAGGATTATGGGAGGTTAATTTGGTTTTAAAACTGAAATAGTGAAATCCAAACATAACTATATTGAAGATCAAGACCATTCACAGATCGTGTTGGAGCCCATGTCCACTAAAACAACACCTCATAGTCACATGGGACCGTGAACTAATCATGAAAATTACACTATCACCCCAAGAGGCCCATATGGTACGATTTCATTGTCCTTTGGACCATGCACCTTGAATGTATTGTCTTCACAAAACCTCCAAAAAACCCAAAAACAAAGCTAAAAACCACCAAAAAAACCTAGAACTTACACTCAGGAGGTTACAGAAATGCATTATGATATATACTTAGAGTAAAACATGATATGGAAAATTTATCTGTGATATGATATCCTATTTAATATCCAACAATATTTCATTGGGGAAAATGATATGCATTTTGTAATAAGGATTTCATACAATAAAACTTCTCTATATCATAAACTATGATATAGAGAAAAAACATAATATATTATTTTTATTTAAGGAATATCTCCTTCAATCTCCTACTTTTACTAAGGTCATGTAGGAATTGTTTCATTTTACCTTATATTGTATCATATAAAATAAATTGTGAAACTATATCTAAATCTTATTTTGGATATCTCCCAAGACACTTTTAGAAATCAATCATTATCATCACCATGTATCACATCATATAAAACAATTTATAAATATCCATCCAAAATGCATATTGGATAATCTTTAAAACACTTTTAAAGCATCTTTATGAGTTTTTTAAAAGTTAATTGCCATTACATAAACTACAAAAAATGACCTCACAAGAATTTACAGTATTGAAAACAATTATGAATTATTATATTCATGAATGTAATAAAATAACCACTTCTAATCAAGCTATAAAGGGATTTGGTGTGATCTATATCAAAGAAATATATCTTGATACATGTTTCCACTAGTTGTTTCATATAAAAGAATGTATTATAATATGATAATTTTTTTAAATATCGAGTAACCAAAATACACAATGTCAGTCTTGTATAGGTACTCATATGTTCTCAATTATCTATCTATAGACTGTTCAATCCGATAAACAAATCACATTCTATTCACATTAAAGGATGATCATATTCCATTCCCCTCATCAAATAGATAATAATTTCAGAAGTCACTTATCTCGGTAATGTTTTACAATCGATTAATCTATCAAAATCAAGGTCCCAAATGGTATACTCATAATATGAGAGGAAAAATCTCATATTTCTTAAACTCAACCAACAACATGATCATAAATATACCCAACCACCCCTAATTAATTGAGTCTTAAGTTTATAATAAGAATGATATTAAAGTAAGAAGATTATCATGCTAGGTATTTTTTTAACCTATGGTATAGGAAAATATAAATCCAAAATACACACCCCTAGTATATCAAATTCATAGTATATAACACTTCATATAGTATAATGTATGGGTAATATAGCACATAAAACTCATTTTGTGTCTCATGAGAATAATCTATATCCAAATATGAAATCATAATCACACTAACCTATAATTTCATAACAATTTATAATACTCCATGTTAGACATAGGTTAGGGATAACTCAAAGTCAATCCTTAAGAGGTTAATCAATATTTAACTCCATATGTCAGAAGTTTCCCACATGAATGAATGATAAAGTGTATACTGTATTTTCATTAAATGATACATTTTATATTTTTAAACACTTTTAATAATATTTAACAAAAACAAAAATATGCGCTATTCTGTTATGTTTATTTTATTTATGGTTTTTTTAAATTTAGTACATCTCAAGGTAATTCATTCCATTTCTCTATATGACCATCTGATAAAACTCTCCCCCTAAAAACTCTAATAGGTAACATTGATGAAGAATATTTTTTAAAATAATGGTGACACTGGGTATGATATTCCTAATATTCAATTTTTTGAAAAAATATTTCTAAATTAATCATTATCTTTTAAAGATATTTCGAAAACTATTTATTTATGAGATCATCATGGTAACTAAATGGAACTATTTTAATTATTTGTTTTCCTACATACCTTGAAATATTTTAAGTTATCAATCGATATTCACTTTGAATTTGGAATATTATAATTTTTTTATTTTCTTTACTTTAAATTTATCTATATCCATTTGTACTCTAACTAGATTATTAGGAACTATATTCTTCTCGTAATATCATTCTAGGATATATAACTACTTTTTTAAGAAAAAATTCTTATTTTTTTATAGTGAGGCTATTTAGTAAATAAAATATTGGCCATTATATCTCATATGGTATTCCATGTGTTTGAAGCAATATTATGAAAGAATACTACATATTTTTAAAAAACATGTCATTAATGTTGGTGGGATTTTTTCATCATATTTTATCAAATTTGTAAGGTAAAAAACTTACCCAAAATAAGAATTATTTTACCCCTTTCTCTTTTTCAATCCACTTTATAGAAATTGATGAATCATAAACCATGTATTTTAAATCATCATCTCATTCAATCATAAAAAATATTTTCGAAAAAAATTTCTCTTATCATATAAGATAAATGAGATAAGAATACACAAAATTTATACATTTAAATATAATATTTAATTGTACCTTTGTATTTAAAATATTCATAATGAAAACCTTTACTTCTACAAATGAATGAAAACTAAATTTTTCATAAATTCTAACCTTGATTTTGAACTCTTGTATATTTATTAAATTTTAAAGTATACATTTTTTAATATACACATTTCAAAAATTAATAAATAGATTTATACATCACTGATACTTTATGTGGACATTCCATGTAATTCCTCAAACCCCTTTATACAACCTAAATAATTCCATACAATGAGATAATTATCTATCCTTTCAGAAACCTCCCTTAAGTTTCAACACCTTTGGTTGGTTACCCGAAGAAACATTATTAAACTTTATAAAAAACATTTCTTCTTTCAATTTGAACATCTATTAATTTTTTCCATCAATACACCCACAAAACTAGAACATTTCATGCCTGGTTCATCTATCCTAAACACCTAGAAAATAGGGTAAAATGTATTGAACTCATAAACATTATAAGAGAATTTGTAGTGATGATTATATAATTATTTCCATATCTTGATCAAGTAATAAAGGAAACATCAGTCACTCCAAGTCATAGACAAACCCAATCATATTAAGTACACAATTGGAGACTAAAGTTCCTTTATACATTTTTCATCTTACCAATTCCTTTGAAAACTAAGTGAATTCATCTATAAATGTCACAAGAATCTAGTTACACTTATTGAATAACATTAATATTTGGTTACTCGTGAAAGTATTGCACTAACACTTAAAATTTTCCTTCTTGATTAAGAATGATACATATGTTTCTGTATTATTCTATGAAATTACTTCCATTATTTTTTCCTTCTCAAGGATTTATTTAAACATAAACTTTAATGAGGAAAATTTCATTTATTTATTATAAAAGCTTTTATCATATGAGTATATTATTTTATTTTCAGTTAATAAGAACTATTAATAAATTAGATCCCACTAAAATGATAACACCTTTTAAATTTCATCATATCCATTAGTGGGAATATATATAAATATATATATATATATATTTCATTAAGATTTCGTACTCTTTAGAATTTCTCCCATCACTTGGTAATCTAGGTGGAAAATAATGTTAATAATATCAGATATAGCTCTTCGGTCCTTAATTGAATGTCCCCTTATCCATATCCATTATATTGATACACATAACATTATTCCATTGGTATCCTAATTCTATTAGGGTTTGCAAAACATTAGAGACTCAAATCACATACCAAATGTTGGAACCTGATATTGTTAGGGTCACTCATGACCTGTTTGTCACATACAGGATACTCTATTAGCACTCAGTTTTAGCATAACATACTCGGTTGGATGATTGGTGTATTGAAATGTTTTTTATTTGAAAATAATCATACAATTAGAATTTTTGGGTGGTTTAAAATATTTCAACATATTATTTCATTTATTCCCTTTACATGTATTCATGCTTCTAAGGATTTAGTTTTGAAACCTATCACTTCCACCAAATCAATATATTCAAGATATATTTATGTGTCTTTACACAAATCATAACTTGTTTTACTAACTCAAATTAAAATTCAACTATATCTACACATGTTCAAATTAATCATATGCATAAGGTACATTAAGATATTTAATGTAATGCCTTATAATCATATGAAATCAATAATATCCACAGACATAATCATGGTGTGATAGGTAGCCAAACCCCACTTTTTCTAGATAGAGTCTAAGCTATGAGCCGAGTGAGTAACTTGACCCATAATCCATCTATATAATGTTATTTAATTATAAGGGACCTCAATTAAAACATAAATATAACAGTTGATATGTATAAACTATAATTAAATCCATAATTTAAACTCATGACCAAATAAAATCCAATTTATTGATAGAAGAAAACTAAATAAATTATCATACTGAGTATGTCACTCCTTAATGTATGTATAATAATTAATAGAAATAGTTAAACATTTTAAACTAAATCATACATCCATTGATAATATTAAACATTTATTTATGAATAAAATTATGTAATGAACTAAATAAATGAAGAATTTATAAATTTAGACCTGAGATATGAATTTATGAACAATTTCTAAATTTTGTAATTATAAAAAATTTATAATGTTGTCATGCATTATAGGAATTAAAAAATTAAATAAATATGAAAAATATATTTATATAAAATACATAATACAATAAATTGTCTTTTATATGGAATTTACTTAAATATATGCTATTTAAAATATAAAAATTTTATATTTCATATCTATTATATTGTAGAATTCTAATAAGAAGAAAAGATCCTAACCTTAATAAATAATGAAAAAAACCAAACATGAAATTAGATGGGGTCAAACAAAGAGACAACCCATCATCCAGAAAAAAAGTTTAAGAATCATAAAATGAATGATCATTTTAATATTCAGGGTTTGAATCATCAGTAAATTCCCATTCTGATTGTGGGTAAGCCTCATTGAGGATCCTTATCATTTCTTCTTTGGACCTATCCTTCTCCAGAGTGGTCAGGACCATTTAATATTTTAATGATGATATCATATAGTCCTTACTTGGTAGATTAGAAAAATAATTCCATGGCCTTCTTTTTTGAGGATCCATTTCATTCATCTTACCATTACCATTAATGACAATATCCGCAAATGAAACAACTCCCTTTCACTGATCTTTCTCATTTTCTTTGTCTGGAATGTTTCCCCATTTATCAAATTTTGACAAATAGGAATTATTCCAAGAATCCTCAATAGATTTTTAAAAATTCATCACCATAGGTACAAGTTACAAGTCCTTCGAGGCATCACTAAAGTCCATATAAATAGGATAGGTATAAAAGATCCCTGTTCCTGACCACTTCCAATCCCAACCTGAGCAACCACACCTGGGTTGTTTGGAAAAGTAGAAGAAATTTCCATTGACTCATTATCATCAACAATACTAGAAACACCTTTACTGGCCAGGATCCCACTGAAGAAACAACAATATTGGTACCACTAGTTATAGCTTCATTTTAAACTAATCAAATAGAAGTAGCAGTACAACCATCATAAAAAATATCAACTTTTACAAAATATACCCAATTATTAGAGGTTATACTTAACTATCATAAATGAATCATCAACCATCATCTCCTTTCCTTTCAAATTAGGAACCTGAGAATCATATTTCTCAGAAACCAACACATCATCCACAATGGAAAATGACCTTTTATGTATATCTCAATTATGATCAATGGGATTGGAAAAAGGCACATGATTCACCTTTGGATTCCTTCGACATAGATTGGATGGATGAACTCTCATCCCACATATCTCAAATGATACCTTCCTCCAACATAACCCAATGTGTTCCCAACATCCATATAGCCATTCTAGAAAAAAATTCTTTCTTTTAAACTCAACATTAATTTGTATATTATTAGTTAGAGTGGAAAGAGTTAAATTTTAAATCATGATGGATCTCTGATAAATCTCCACAAATATCCGAGAAAAGTTTCAAAAACAAAGAACCTATGTTTCCTTATTGAGGTGTATAGGAGTCCCAATTTCCGTGTCAGTATCATGAAAAAACTTTGGTTGCCAAAGGGCCCAATTAAGCACATGAAGACGAACCCAAACCCGAGAAAAGGAATTCCTTGATCATGAGATATTAAAGTCCCAAGACCATTAATGTAAATGAAGCCATATATGTTCAATAAAAAATTCTCCATGCTCAGTGCTTAGAATCATCTTATGGAAAAAGGCAGTGAAAAAATCCTCAACGAAGAGAGACACATCTCAAGTTAGAGAACCCCCACAAAAGCAAAATTTGATGAACCAAAAAATATGTATTCCATGTTTTTTCACCATTTGGTAACACAATGTGCACAACCATAGAATTTTTTTCAATTTTCATTATCTCTTCAAGCACTTTAGGGTTCGCTTCAACATGTTACGCTCATCCCTTACGAAGGATTCTTCCATCACTTGAGTCTTTGAAAAAAATAAAAAGACTCGATTCAATCTTATTTAAGACCGGAATTTGATAGCGAACATTCTTGATGTAAAGACCTGTAAATTTCAAGGAAAATGTTTTCTTAACTTCTTTGGGATTTTATGAGTACTTAGTTTCTGATGGCACCTGATTCTGAGGCCCGGTGTGCTCGGAATCAATTTTTGAAGTTTAGCTCGGGTACGTTCAGTGAACCAACGAGTGGGTTTTTCTATCTTTTGAACCAGTGAATGGATTTGAAATTCGAGGGTACCGATGGAACCGCAATGCCGGTAAATGTTTAAGAGGAATTTTACTGTAGATGCATTTTCACGGGAGATGGATTTTAATTTTGTGGTTTAAAAAAGAATTGAATAAAAAATTGTAGAACAATTTTTATTCTTTATTATAAGTGGTTAGATCTTAGGTTTGGAGTTTTGGTGGGATTCACTAGTTACTAACAACCCATGAGAGGATAAAGGTGAGGTGGGGCCCACACAAGCCTAACCCTTTACATTCCCAAACTCCCTAACTCCCCCCTTTACTTGAGTAACTCCCCTCTCTCCCTCTTTAAAGCTTGCCAACTTAACACATAATTAATTAGAGAACTCATGTTTAATTAATTAAGTGTTTTGGAATTTGAATTTGTAATATTTGAATGCATGGCATGAATTAATAAAATAAGGAGGAGCATTATTTTATTTTGTTGGTTGGCTTGTTGTTTTAAGACTTTGGAAGAGAGCTCTATTCTCTCTTGGAAGAACTTTATCCTCCTGCGAAGAACGACACCCTTCGATGAAGAACGCTATCACCGCAAGGAGAGACAACATGTCATTCCTTCTTCTCTCCGTAGCTAGTGTGAGACGCCATCCCCTCCTTGGACGCACACCAACGCCATCCTCGAAACCTCACACTGCGACACCATCTTTCGTGTTGCTAGAAAATGACATCATTTATCGAGGTAGGGGTTATCTTCGTTCAAAGATTTATTTATTGACCTTCATTGATTAAATATTTGGCCACATGATATCATCATAACGGTAGGATATTGAACCACACAAACAGGACTGATCCTACCCCCCTTATCTTGTTAATCTTCATTGATCAATGTGGGGAATGCGGTGCGGTGTCATTGCACCACGGGGGAACGAAGAGGACCGTAGCTGGAGTGGGCCTCGGCGGAGAGGCGCGGCGCCGTCGTGCCGCGCCGGAGATTCAAGGGGCCACGGCCGGGGCGGTCTTCAAAGGGACGGCTGACAGAGCCGGCCACCGGCACTCCAGGAAGTGGGACCCCCGTGGGTCCTGTGGTGGCTCACAACCGGCCGACCTTAATGGTCGGCCGTTACCCGAAGCAGGGGGTGTGTGTAACCCCCCCTTAAACCTGCCTAGGGCGGACCCCACTAGGGGATGCCATTTCTGAAACAAAGGGGTTCGCTCCCAAACGGTCCGGACCTGGACTCAGGTTGGGTCGAACCGGTTAGGGCCGACCCGCGGGGTATTGGGTCGGGTCGGACCGGGCCCAAACCCCTTATTTTCGGAACAGGTTCGTTCAAACGACCATATCTGGGGATACAGACCTCTAATAGACGCACCGTCAGTTGTGTTGGGATCCTTGGATCGTGAAGGTCGTTTCTTTATATTACACTCGAGGTTGCGACGATGTTTGGGTATAGCCGGGTTGGTTCGAACCCGAAACCAACCGGGCCCTTGGAGCGGAAATGCCTGTAACATAACGACCGGACGTCCGAATGACGTGTCATCAATTGCGTTGAATTCATCTTAGTGAGATGGTTCTTTTGGCTTACTCCGCATGAGGTTTGGAAACATCTAGAGTACAGTCGGGTTGGTTTTATCTTAGAAACCAACCGGGCCCCTGGGACGAGAAAGCCAATATCCCCCAGACCGGGCATCCGATTGACCCTCCATCTGTTGTGTTGAGTTCCTATTGACGAGATGGAACTTTTTGATACATCAACTCTAGACTTCGTGACAGTTTATGTATCGACCCCCTGGCTCGTGGAGCGGACCCTCCCGGAATTGAGCGTGCTGTGTGTGGGAACCCTAGAGCTGGCTGCGACTGCGACGACGAAGGTGACTGTACTTGGATCCTACGTGGGTTCGGCAGCGAGGACGACCGTACTTGGATCCTCTGTTGGTTCAGCAGTGATGAAGACTATACTTGGATCCTACGTGGGTTCGACAATGATGGTTATTGAACTTGCATCCTACGTGGGTTCGGTAGTGACGACTTCTGTACTTGGATCCTATGTGGGTTCGGTAGAGGAGATGATTCAGAGGCTACATCTAATCATCTCCACCCCTCTTCGTGAGTAGTATACCTGTGTGAGATGAGTCTTGACTTTGAATCATTATCTTCGATATGATTTACTTACTTTCCTGTGTGGATTGGGTTGTGCTTTCCTATGTGGATTGGGTTGTACTTTTGTGTGTAAACTGGGTTGAACTTGGACTCAGAAGTTGGAGCCAAACTGGAATTGATGACTTAGGAATATGTATGGGAATATAACTAATTAGTGTTGGTTGATACTTCTTATTTGTATCTTTCCTTTTTTTTATCCTTTTTGGATTCTAGGAGGCATTAGGGGGTCTCGGGGTCCCTACTGAGTATCGTATACCTACCCCTGCACGGGCTATGCCCACACTACGCTGTGTTGGTTGCCGACGACGAATAGCACTGATCGTGGTTGAGGACTGAGGAGTGGGATAGTATATGGAGGTGGAATATCAGGTGGGACATACACGGAGTGGACGACCGGACCTGAGGATCCGATGGGTCTATCTGTACCCACCGTTCATGTGGGAGTTCCAGAGGACGTCTTGGTGGTTGCTGCTTACTTTTCAGTTGTTTTACTTTCTTATCTCAGCTGTACTGTAATTTCAGTTGGGTTTGTATATTGGCCCATTTACTTTCCAGAACTTACTTTGGTACTCATTTTACTTAGTGTTTACTTCAACTTGTGTACTCTGTGGTGTTTGTTTTCTTATATAAAGGAAATGCCTTCCCTTTTATCGAGATTTACACCTTTGGTGCTAGTCTCCAACCCATGGCCTATGGAAGGTGGGCTTGAGGTATTCACAACATGGGCCCTGCGGACGGGTCGTGACAAATTGGTATCAAAGGAGTCGGTTCTACCGCAGAACTCAAGACAGTGATAATTTATTCTATGTGAAGGAATAGTGTTAAGAGTATTGAGTGTGGTTATCAGTCCAGGGAGTCCAGTGTTGGTGCGGCGGCTGATGTATCCATACACCAGGACCCTGACTTCTGATTTTCAACTCAATTCATGAAAACATTGATTGAATGTGAATTTAAAAAGTTTTATTTATGATTAGTTTGTGTAATCTCACTAGGTATACTGTATTAACTGTGGAACACCTGTTTCTTTTTAGTATGGCCCCATGATGGCAGCCAGCTAGGGTTACAAGCATTGCGTGAGATGGAATCCCACCGAGTGACGAGGCGTCGGTGCAGGGCCCCATTATAGCGGAGGCACTGGAGGTACCTCTACCCATCGAGCCACCGATGCCACCAGCCCCAGTAGCTGATATTTCACGTCTCTTGAGTGCAATGCATGAGTTTCAGCGTCAGAGACCGCCCAGGTTATGCGGAGAGACGGACCCTCAGGCAGACGAGAATTGGTTGGAGGCTATTGTACGAGTCTTCAGATTAGTAGGGACACCATCTGACCTCATGGTGATCCTTGAAGCGAGTCTTATGCACGCATAAGCAGGTAGATGGTGGAGCCTGATGCTCCAGGTGCACGACGAGGCATCTTATCTTTGTATGGACTTCGAGAGCCTTTTCCGCTCGGATTTTGTTGCAGCCACCCTCAGTGCGGTGCGCATTCAGGAGTTACTACAGCTGCGGCAGGGAAGCATGACTGTAGCCCATTACTCGGTGAGATTTACCGACCTATCACACTACTCCACAGACATGGTATTGGACCCATTCTTCTAGGCCTAGACCTTCGAGCAGGGACTGAGGCCTGAGATCAGGGCATCAATGATCTCCCTCAGCATTCCGACGTAGGCCGGAGTGCTGGAGCGAGCCCTTCTTGTGGAGAGATTTCTTGCTGAGACTACACCAGCAATGAGGCCTACTGTAAGGAGGCACGTAGCGGAGTCTTCTGCAACCGGTAGTAGACAGTTGTCTCATAGGTCTAAGTAGACCATACCATTAGGTGTGCAACCTCAGGATACTGGTTTGGAGGTGTGGGGCACACGTAGTAGAGCCAGTCATATGAGAGGCATACATTGATATGCATGTGGCGGGCAGGGCCACATTGCTCGTGATTGCCCAACCCTCTATGCAGAGGAGCAAAAGAAGGTTGAGGGACCACCCAGGCAGAGGCAAAGGTTCGACCGTGGTGGTCCACAGGGAGCAGGAGAACGAGGTAGAGGAGCTGACTGAGCAACAGGTGGTGGATGATGCTTCGGGGCTCTACCACCACCACCACGAGGAGATCCTCCCCGACCACAGGGAGCTGGCGGGCAGAGGCAGTCTCAGCTTCAGGCAGTGGAAGCCTACGACCACGGTGCACCTGAGATGATTTGAGGTACTATCTGTGTCTACTCCACCCTTGTTGCAGTTCTTATAGACATAAGAGTGAGTCATTATTTCATTTCCGCTGCCCCTGTTCAGAGCTCAGAGATTCCGACAGAACCGTTGGCTCGATTCTTATGGCTAGAGATTCCTACGGGAGAAGACTCGAAAATTACACACTGGTGCCGACAGTGTGAGATTACTCTAGGAGGTGAGATCTTCGGCTGGGATCTTCTTGTAGCGGCGTCGAGGCCTTACGACGTCATCTTGGGCATGGATTGGTTATCTACAGTTCATGCTCAGATCGACTGTATTAGGCGCAAGGTGAAGTGTGTCTACACAGATGGGAGAAGGTTCACCTTCACCGGAGAGAAGAGAGCCTTTTCAACACATGATGGACTCACATAGAGGAGAGGACAACCAATCACCCATCAGATCACTAGTCTCATCCTAGTAGCAGTTGATGTGCGGAGTCCTAGTTTTCCTGTTGTGGTGGATCAGTATACAGATGTTTTTCCTGAAGACGTTCCAGGACTACCTCCTCGCAGAGAGGTAGACTTATATATTGACCTATACCCCAAGACAACCCCGATATCAACTCCACCATATCGAATTGCTCCCGATGAGCTTCTAGAGCTAGGGGTACAGCTGGAGGACTTTCAGGGCAAGGGATTCATTCGACTCAGAGTTTCACCCTGGGCTTCCCCGATTTTGTTAGCCAATAAGGGGGACGGAAGCTTGCGACTATGTGTCAACTACCGTGACCTGGATCAGGTGACTGTGAAGAACAAGTATCCACTTCCGAGGATTGAAAACCTCTTCGATCAGCTCAAGGGAGCACGGTGGTTCTTGAATATAGACCTCATGTAAGGCTATCATCAGCACAAAGTTCGAGACGAGGATGCGCAGAAGACGACCTTCAGGTGTCGGTATGGCCCCTATGAGTTCTTGGTTATGAATTTCGGCGTATACAATGCTCCAATAGTGTTCATGAGTCTCATGAACAGGATCTTCCAGCCTTACCTCGATCGATTTTTCGTAATCTTCATCGACGATATATTAATTTATTCGACTACATAGGAGGAGCACGCATACCACTTGCGGGCTATACTGGATACACTCTAAGAGCACTAGCTTTATGGTAAGCTCTCGAGGTGTCAGTTCTGGATTCGAGAGGTCCACTTCTTATGGAACGTCATCTCTGAGGTGGGAGTTGCGGTGGATCCTGTGAAGATCGAGGATGTGCTAGCTTGGGAGACACCCAGGAGCGTGACAGAGGTGTGGAGTTTCCTAGGTCTAGCTGGATACTATTGGATATTTGTGCCAGACTTCTCCAGAGTTGCAGCACCACTTTCAGCTTTGATGAAGAAGGGGAAACCCTTCGTGTGGTGAGATAGATGTCAGAAGAGCTTCGAGGAGATGAGAAAGAGACTGACCAGTGGACCCATCTTGAGGCTACCAGAGGAGGGAGTAGGGTACGTAGTTTACTACGATGCATCAGGGAATAGACTCGAGTTTGTCCTAATGTAGGATCAGGCAGTGATCGCCTATGGATCACGCCAGTTGAGGCAGAATGAGCAGAACTACGCTACACATGACCTGGAGTTTGCAGTAGTGGTCTTTTCCTTGAAGATGTGGCGACACTATCTAATGGGAGAGCGCTTTATAGTCTACTCTGACCACCAGAGTCTCAGGTACATCTTCTTGTAGAAGGACCTGAACCTGATAAAGCGGCGATGCATTGAGTTTCTTCAGGAATATGACTTTGAGATATTCTATACTCCTGGGAAGGGGAGCATAATAGCTTATGCTCTCAGCAAGAGTTCGGGCATCCAGCTACTTGGAGAGGCAATAGAGCAGCTAGCCGCATTGAAGATATCCTTCATGGATAGAGATGGGGAAGACTTTCTACAGTCACTCACAATCACTCCTCCACTACTTCAGCGGTTCATAGAGGCACATCGTGAGGATGTTGACTGTGAGACGCGACATGCACATATATCCACACGACAGACACCTGATGGATTTTCTGTAGGATGAGAGCACGCCATCCTTTTCAGAGGACGTACCATGGTACTAGTTGCATTACATGAGGAGGTAATGAGAGGGTTTCACACTCCCCATTGGTGGTACATCCAAGAGTAGCAACGATGTACCCAGATCTCAGACGATAGCACTGGTGGCCGGGTATGAGGAAGGCTGTAGCAGAGTTCGTTTCACGATGCCTGACGTGCCAGCAAGTGAAGGCAGATCACTAGGTACCAGCAGGCTTGGTACAACCCTTAGAGGTCCAGGAGTGCAAGTGGTATGGAATATCTGTGGATTTTGTGACAGGGCTTCCACGTATTTCCATAAGACATGACTCCATCTGGGTTATCATAGACTGACTCACCTAGTCGGCCCACTTTCTACCTATTAGAGAGAAGGGCTCAGTGGAGAGATTGGGACGCCTCTACATTCAGGAGATTGTATGACTTCATGGTGTACCATCGTCTATCGTCTCCGATCGAGAAGCTCTCTTTACTTCCCGGCTTTGGAAGGGGTTGTAGGAGGCATTTGGGACACAGCTACACCTAAGAACCGCCTTTCACCCTCATATAGATGGCCAGATGGAGAGGACCATTCAGACTCTTGAGGACATGATACGTGCATGTTTCCATGACATTGGTCATAGATGAGAGGATCACCTACCTTTGGGAGTGTTTTCTTACAACAATAGATTCCACTACACCATCGGGATGGCACCATACGAGGCATTGTACGGTTGACCTTGCAGATCACCTCTGTGCTGGACAGACCCTGGGGAGTTAGCACTTGTAGTACCAGAGATGGTCCGAGCCACGATGGAGAAGTTACAAATCATCCAGGAGTGGATGAGGACTACTCAGAGCCGACAGAAGTCCTATGCTGACTGGAGGCATAAAACACTAGAATTCGAGGATGGCGACCATGTTTTCTTACGGGTCTCACCTCGATGTGGATTATAGAGAATTGGCTAGGGCTGCAAGTTATCTCCACACTTCATCAGACCATTCCAGGTTCTCAATAGGATATGAGAGGTGTCTTATCGCCTGGCTCTTCCACCTAAGTTGAATCGGGTGCACAACGTCTTCCACGTATCTCAGCTGAGGAGATACGTTCACGACCTGATGCATATCATTGATCACAGGGAGCTGGACATTGATGACGAGGAGACATTTGCGGAGGTCCCGGTGGAGATCTAGGATTGACAGGAGTGGGTCCTACATGGATGGTTGATTCCTCTAATGCACTTCAGGTGGCATCACGGGAACCTCCAGGAGAGCACATGCGAGTGGGAGGCTCATATGCATGCACAATACCCTCATTTGTTTCCCTAGTTTTTGATGTATCTTTACGGGGAAGTAAATCCTAGATGTGGGAGTAATGTAAAGACTCGTAAATTTCAAGGAAAAGTTTTTCTTAAATTCTTTGGGATTTTACGAGTACACAGTTTTTGACGGCACCTGATTCCAAGGCCCGGTCTGCCCAGAATCAATTTCCGAAGTTTAACTCGGGTATATTCAGTGAATGAACGAGCGTGTTTTTCTATCTTTTGAACTGATGCTCAAATTTGAAATCCGAGGGCACTGATGGAACCACATCACTGATAATTGATTAAGAAGACTTTTACCGTAGATGCGTTTACACAGGAGAAGGAGTTTAATTTTGTGGTTTAAATAATAATTGAATAAAAAATTGTAGAACAATGTTTATTCTTTATTCTAAGTGGTTAGATCCATGGTGTTGGAGTTGGGGTGGGATTCACTAGTTACTAACTACCCATGAGAGGATAAAGGTGAGTTGGGGCCCACACGAGCCCAACCATTCACATTCCCTAACTCCGTAACTCCCCCCTTTATTTGAGTTACTCCCCTCTCTCCCTCTTTAAATCTTTCCAACTTAACACATAATTAATTAGACAACTCATGTTTAATTAATTAAGTGTTTTTGAATTTTAATTTTTAATATTTGAATGCATGGAATGAATTAATAAAATAAGGAAGAGCCTAATTTTATTTTGTTGGTTGGCTTGTTGTGTTAATACTTTGTAAGAGAGCTCTATTCTCTCTTGGAATAACTTCATCCTCCTGCGAAGAACGACACCCTTCGACAAAGAATGTCATCACCACAAGGAGAGACAACGTTCAATTCCTTATTCTCTCCACAGCTAGTGTGAGATGCCATTTCCTCCTTGGACGCACACCAACACCGTACTCGAAACTGCACCCCGTGATGCCATCTTCCGTGTCACCGGCAAACGACATCGTTTATCGAGGTAGGGGTTATCTTCGTTCAATGTTTTATTTATCGACCTTCGTTGATTAAATATTTGGACACATGATATACTCGTAATAGGAGGAGATCGGACCGCACAAACATGACCAACTTTCCTCCCCTTATATTGTTAATCTTCATTGCTCAATGTGGCGAAGGCGGCACAGTGCCGTTGCACCGCATGTGAACGAAGAGGATTGCAGCTGGAGCGGGCCGCAATGTAAGTGTGCGGCGCCGTCGCGCCGTGCCGGAGAAATAAAGGGAGGTCGCGGCCGGAGCGAGCCGTGACGGTCTTCAAAGGGGAGGCCGGCAGAGTCCTCCGCTGGCGCTCCAGAATGTGGGACCCCCGCAGGTCCCACGACAGCTCACAATCGGCCGGCCTTAATGGCCGACCATTACCCGAAGCAGGGGGTGTGTAACCCCCCCTTGACCTTCCTAGGGCAGACCCCACTAGGGGGCCACCGTTTCTGAAACAAAGGGGGTCGCGCCCCCTTCTCACCCCGCTCAGCCACAAGCCTAGCCACGGGCCGGGATGTGCCCAAATAGGATGGACCCGGACCTGGGTCGGGTCGACCCGGTGTGGGCTGACCCAGGGGGTATTGGGTCGGGTCAGACCGGGCCCAAACCCCCCATTTTTGGAACAGGTTCGTTCAAATGGCCATATCTTGAGATACAAACCTACGATCGATGCACCGTCAGTTGTGTTGGGATCATTGGATCCTGACGGTCGTTTCGGTATATTACACGTGAAGTTTGGGAGATGTTTGCGTATGTCCAATTTGGTTCGAACCTGGAAGCAACAGGGCCCTTGGAGCGGAAACACCTATAACTTAACGACCAGACATCCAAATGATGTGCCGTCAATTAAGTTGAATTCCTATTAGTGAAATGGTTCTTTTGGATAAATCCACTTGATTTTTGGACACAGCTGGTGTACGTTCGGGTTGGTTTTAGCTTAGAATCCAACCGGGCCCCTAGAAAGAAAAAGCCAATATCTCTTAGACCGGGCGTCCGATTGACGCGTCGTCTGTTGCATTGAGTTACTATTGATGAGACGGAAATTTGTGATACATCAGCTCTGTAATTCATGACAGTTGATGTATTGAACCCTTTTTCTCATGGTGCGAACCCTCCAGGAATCGAGCATGCTATGTGCGGGAACCCTAGAGCTGGCTGCGACAGCGACGACGATGGCGACAGTACTTGGATCCTATGTGGGTTCGGCAGCGAGGAAGAATGTACATGGATCCTCCATGGGTTTGGCAGTGACGAGGACTGTACTTGGATCCTAAGTGGGTTCGGCAGCGATGGTTACTGTAGTTGGATCCTACGTGGGTTCGGCAGTGATGACTTCTGTACTTGGATCCTACGTGGGTTCGACAGAGGAGATAATTCAGAGGCTACATCAAATCAACTCCACCCCTCTTCGTGAGTAGTATTCCTGTGTGAGAGGAGTCTTTACTTTCAATCATTATTTTTAATATGATTGAATTTCTTTCCTATGTGGATTGGGTTGTGCTTTCCTGTGTGGATTGGATTGTACTTTCCTGTGTGGACTGGGTTGAACTTGGAATCGGAAGTTGGATCCGAACTGGAATTGATGACTTAGGTATATGTATGGGCATATAACTAAGTAGTGTTAGTTGATACTTCGTATTTTTATCTTTACTTTGTGGTTTATCCTTTTTTTATTCTGGGAGGCCTTCGGGGGTCTCAGGGTCCCTACTGAGTATCATATACTCACCCCTGCAAGGGCTATGCCCGCACTACGTTGTGTTGGTTGTAGACGACGGATATCGCTGATCGTTGTTGAGGCCTGAGGACCGGGATGGTTTACGGAGGTGGACGATTAGGTGGGACGTACACGGAGTGGACGGCCAAACCCGAGGATCCGACGAGTCTATCTGTACCCACCTTTCAGGTGGGAGTTCTGGAAGACATCTTGGTGGTTGTTTCTTACTTTTCAGCTGTTTTACTTTCTTATCTAAGTTGTACTATACTTTCAGTTGGGATTGTATACTGGCCCATTTACTTTCCAGCACTTACTTTTGTACTCAGTTTACTTAGTGTTTACTTCAGCTTGCATACTCTATAGTGTTTGTTTTCTTATATAAAGGCAATGCCTTCCCTTTTATCGGGATTTACGCCTTTGGTTCTAGTCGCTAGCCTCTGGCCTATGGAAGGCAGGTTTAGGGTAGTCACGGCACGTGCCCTAAGGACGGGTCGTGACACTTGATTATTCACCACAATAATCTATGATCTCAATTGAGATCTATTTATATTTCCCTATCCATATGAGAGAATCCTTCTGAGCTTCATGAAACGAAGCATCATAGACCATCACTGCTCCAGCATATTTCCGAAAGATTGAATCATCATTGATATTCCTTGTATCGTGACACTATGAATCACCATCCTACATCGATGTTGGATGAACCTGATCTATAGATCTAGGGTTTTCGATCCTTCACAAATCCGCAACCTTCATCAGTGTATCGTCCTGATCTGCAGATCTAGAGTTCTCCAGCCTTTACAATTTGATAACCTTCACGGATTTTTTTTAAAATACGTTTTAAAAAAATTATTTTATAAAAAATGTCTAGGTTAAATTTTTGAAAAAATAATCTCTAAAGGTAGCACGGCAGGTGCCGCCTTTAGGATTCGGGCAAAAGAAGGCATTCGCGCTGCTTCTTTTCAGGTTAAATGGAAAGGCGACAACTAAGTTTCCGACGTTCTTCTAAAAAAATTATTATTTTTTTAAAAATTATTATTTTTTATTTTTATTTTTATTTTTTTTGTTTTGTTTTGTTTATATATATATATATATATAAACAAAACTAAAAATAAAAATAATTTTTTCAGTAGAATTTATCCGCTATTTTAAATCTAGCAGTACTGCCATTACAACAGTCTGGATTTTGACATAAGCTCTCACCCAGGGCTCTCTTTTATAAGAGAGCTTACCCTAGAAATCATTCTACATTTCCGATGTGGGATTCTGTTTCAAGTACGTGACTTGGAAAGACTATAAAATATAAACTATAAGGCCAATATAAAAAAAACTTAAAAAGTGGATTAAATATATAAAAAATGGTTGAAAACAAAAAGAATTTCCTAAAAAATGATGATAAAAAATAATTTATAATCTTTAAAAACCACTTACATGAAGCTTAAGAAGTTTCAACTATGTGACTTTGAAAGTTAATAAAATATAAACCCCAAGACCAATATAAATGAAACTTAATATATGGATTAAACAAATAAAAAATAGTTGAAAATAAAAAGAATTTTGTAAAAAATGTTGATGAAAAATAATTTATAAGCTTTCAAAACCACCAAATTGAAACATAAAAATGTTTTCAGCATGTGACATTGAAATCCTATAAAATATAAACTATAAGACCGATATAAATAAAACATAAAACACAGATTAAACATATAACAAATAGTCGAAAATAAAAAGTATTTCGTAAAAAATGTTCATGAAAAAGAATTTATAAGCTTTCAAAACCACCTACTTGAATCGTAAAAATGATTAAAGTATGTGGCTTTGAAATACTGTAAAATATAAATTAAAAGACCGATATAAGTTAAAGTTAAAACATAGATTAAAAATACAATAAATTATTTAATTATTAGATTAATATTATTCATAATTAATTATATAATAATTAATTAGTTAATTAGAAATTATTAATAATTAATTATAAAATAATTGACCAATTAATTAGTAACTTAATGTATTTTAATAATTATAATGAAAAATTATAATTTATAATTATATTACAAATTAACTAATTAACTATTATATAATTCATAAATATATTACCAATTATCTAACTAATTACTATATAATAATTTTTAATAAATACTAATTAATAATCATAAATAATAATAATAATTTATAATTATATGACTAATTAACTAATTATAAAAACGACCTCGACTCTATCTATCTCAAAAAATTAACAAATTAACAATTATATGTTTAATAATTATATTACTAATTAACTAAATATTTAATATATAATTAATGGTTAATAATTACTAATTAACTAACTTCAAATTTTATAATTAATAATTATATTACTAATTAACTAATTAATTATTATATAATCAATAATTGTATTACTAAGTAACTAATTATTTATTAAATAATTAATAATTATATTAGTAAATAACTAATTATATTGCTGATTAACTATTTAATTATTATATAATTAATTATTAATAATTATTAATTAACTAACTAATTATTATACAATTAATAGTTTTATAATTGATAATTATATTATTAATTAAGTAATTAATAATTAATAATTAATAGTTATAATGAATAGTTATAATGAATAATTACAATAAATAATTATATTACTAATTAACTACTTAATTATTATATAATAATTTTTAATAATTACTAATTAATAATTATAATGAATAATTATATTACTAATTAACTAATTAACTATTACATAATTAATAATTATATTACCAATTAACTAACTAATTATTATATAATAATTTTTAATAAATACTAATTAATAATTATAATTAACTAATTATAAAAAGCTCATCGACTCTATCTTTCTCATAAAAATTATCTAATTAACTATTATATAATTAATAATTATATTACTAATTAACTAATTAGTTATTATATAATTAATGATTAATAAATAATAAATAACTAATTAAAAATTATATAGTTAAAAATTATATTAGTAATTACATAATTAATTATTATTTAGTTAAAAATTATATTTCTATGTAACTAATTAATTATTAAATAATTAATAATTGTATTACTAATTTTCTAATTATATTAATAAATAACTAATTATTTACTATATAGTTTATTATTAATAATTACCAAATAACAAGCTAATTATTATACAATTAATAGTTATATAATTAATAATTATAATATTAATTAACAAATTAATAATTAATAGTTAATAATTTATAATTATAATTAGTAATTATAATGAATAATTATAATTAGTAATTATAATGAATAATTATAATTAACAATTGTAATGAATAATTTTAATTTATAATTATATTACTAATTAACTTATTAATTATTATATAATTAATAATTATATTACCAATTCAATAATTAATTATTATATAATAATTTTGAAAAATTAATAATTATTAATTATAATGGATAAATAAAATTTATAATTATATTAATAATTAAGTAATTAACTATTAATTTTCGACAATTTGTTATATGTTTAATCTGTGTTTTAAGTTTCATTTATATCGGTCTTATAGTTTATATTTTATAGGCTTTCAAAGTCACGGGATTGAAACATTTTTTAGTTTAAAGTTGATGGTTTTGAAAGATAATAAATTATTTTTCATCAACATTTTTTAATGAAATTCATTTTATTTTCAACTATTTGTTATATGTTTAATCCATGTATTATGTTTGATTTTATATTTGTCTTGTAGTTTATATTTTATAAGGTCTCAAAGTCACATACATGAAACTTCTTAAGTTTCAAGTAAGTGGTTTTGAAAGATTATAAATTATTTTTTACCATCATTTATTATGAAATTATTTTTTTTCAACTATTTTTTATATGTTTAATCCATGTTTTAAGTTTCATTTATATTGGACTTATAATTTATATTTTATAGTCCTTCAAAGTCACGTACTTGAAACAGAATCCCACATCAGA
Organism: Viscum album; assembly: GCA_963277665.1. Lineage (NCBI taxonomy): Eukaryota > Viridiplantae > Streptophyta > Magnoliopsida > Santalales > Viscaceae > Viscum > Viscum album. The sequence continues at coordinate 1,393,286,854 of OY728160.1, forward strand.
AATGTAGAATGTTCTGTGCAGGAAATGGAGAACAAGAATCCCACATCAGAAAGGCAGAATTATTTTTAGTGTAAGCTCTCTTATAAAAGGGAGTTCTGGGTAAGATCTTCTATCAGATTCCAGACTTCTGTAATGGCAGTACTGCTGTATTTTAAGTAGCGGATAAATTCTGGTGAAAAAATTATTTTTATTATTTATTTTGTTTATATATATATATATAAACAAAAAAAACCAAAAAAAATAAAAAAAAATATTTTTTTTAAAAATATGTTTATTTCTGTTTTAGGGGAAAGGCTGCATCTAAGATGCCACCTTTCACCTGGGCCCAAATGCCACATTGTGGATGCAGCCTTTTTGGTGTATTTTTTAAAGAAAATTTAACCCAACCAGTTTTGAAAAAATATTTTTTTAAACTTATTTAAAAAAAAGTTCTAACCTTCACCGCTACAACATCTTTTTGACAGGTTAAATCACCACCAATATTAATCAGATTCATACGTTGTGAATCCCCATTCGAGGTCGATGCGGGATGAACCTCATCAGTAGATCGAGGGTTGTTGAGCCTTTGCAATTCATCGATAGATTTTTCCACCAAACATGGATCCCAGGATGATTTGTTACAATCTAAAAATATCGGCTTATCCACAACCATCATGGTGAAAACATCATTGGAAGTTCGAGCGTCATGATATAGTGATGATAAAGGGGATGTCAATGAGAAAGGAAACAATGATGTAGATCTACTGGGGGGAGTTCAAGACTGATGAAATTTTGTATCACCAAGAAAGGGTAGAAACCCTAGATGCCATTACCAAGAGAGGGTTCTACCATTTATAGTATCACCATCTCTATAGCTCTCTCCTTCATATCTATTATATAAAAATTTTAAATAATAAAAATATCACATATTTAATATTATATGAACCTTGTTTATATCAATTTTCAAAATTTATTTTAATATGGTTCAAATAATTTTCTCAAACAAGGCATTTTAATTTGAACATTCAAATTAAAAATTATGAATAATTCATAAATCAATATAAACCCCTTTATATTTTTCATTATTTTTGTAATTTATAAAATCATTATAAATTAACTAATAATTTCTTTATAAACAGATTATATTTAAATTATAAGTATTCATAAAAAAAAAGATATTCAATATTAACAATTAATATTATTGTTTTTATTTAATAAATGTTTCATATATATTTATTAATTAATAATTAACATTTTATAATTAATTAATTTATAAAAACTTTATAAATTAAATAAATATTCCAAAAATATGTTTTTTATAATTCATAAAAAATTTATAAATTGTATAATTCAATTAATAATTGAAAAATAGAAAATTTAAAATTTTCTACTATAAGTATTCTATGATATATTCAATATCCTAATCTCCAATATGTTTCAAAACCATATCGTGTCTTATAACATGTGAGCAACGACCTATTACAGAAAATTAAGCATGATCAATTTTATTTTATAAAAAATCTACATCATAGATCATTTTCATGTTTAAAATGATGTCATATTTTGGACATGCTTTGATATCATAAAGATGATATGATGATATGTCTTACATGATTCTAATAATGTATTTTGACACAATCATGTCCTATTATTATCCATATCGTATCCTACAATATATTGAAAACCTAATAAATGAAACTATGTCACAAGATACAATATCCTATATCAAATTGTGTGATTTATCATTGATTATAATATCTTATATTGTAAGACATTCCATCCAAAAATCTATATGGTATTTAACGAAATAAAATACGATATTAAATTTATCCATTTTAAAACACGATTTCAAAATATTTTAAAGAATAGCATGGATCTGATACCACTGATGAATTTCATATGATCAATTAACACTTATCCAAGTAACATAGGACTAAGAAAAATCTCAAACTAAGATCTTCATGCTATGAAACTAAAACCTTGTATAATATAAAATGAAGAATCATGTGTGTACCTTACACTGAAGATGGACAATCCTATTTTCTTGAACCATGAATTTGATGAAGAACTCCAAGAAGAATCCAAAGGTCTCTTTCCTTCTTTTGTATGTATAGGTTGACCCAAATCACCCAATGTTAGGTGGGATTCTCCATCACAACCTGATATGTTAGTATCTCTCGAGGTAAAAGAAGAAGGAGGAGAGATCATTCGAGTAGAGAGGATTAGTATAAGGCATGAGGTTCCATTTTCATTGCATTAATTCTCTTTATAGGGGCCTTAGGATTCTCCCCAATCCTTCATGTCATTTACTCATACGATTCAAAATGTTCTATTAATTCCAATGCATTAAATATTTGTAACCCTCAACTGAATTTTCATACATTCTTTTACCATATAAATACAATTCTGAATCTTCTATATGTTTTATTATATAAAACATAGAAAATAATTTTAGACCAAGTAGAATAGATTTGAAAATTAACAGTTAACATTTTAACTACCTTTGTTAATCATTAAAGACAATTCATGCATATTGATGCACTATTGTAGATGCCGAAAAAATCCCGAAACTCCTAGAGGAAGTTTTGAAATGGAAAAGCGAAGTCATATTCGAATTCAGAGGCCCGGTCCGGAGGCCCGGGAAGTGGTGCGTGAAATAAATGAGGGTTTGCGTTAAATAAAGATGTGCGTGTGAAGCATTATCGGGATTCGCATAATCGAGCCGCTGGTGCGCACAATTTTGCGTGCCATGGTTTCGTGCGGGGACGCTTTGTGCGCTGATGGTTCCCACCGCGGAAACTCTCACGCGCCGCCTGGATTCCGTGTCGGATGGTGCATATAAATAGAAGGCGACCCCAGATGTTTTGGGGTTTGAGGAATTCAGATCGGCTCCCATGCACGCAATTCGACTCCCCCCATGCGCAATAAGACTTCCAGGTAATCCCCCTTTTCGCGCAGCCTTGTCCCGGGGTTCTCCTTTGCGTGCAACTCCACCAGCTTTAGTGAATTTTCCTCCTCCTCCAGTTACTTCCCTTGCATGCGGTCGTTGTCCCTTGCACGCAATCCCCTTCTAAACGTGAAATACCTTGCACACAATCCCCTTCTACACGCACAATATGTTGCTCGCAATCACCAATCCGCGCAATTCTCTGGCCCTATTTAACGCCATCCCGGCGTTTTGCGCGCAAACCTACATTTTGCGCACAACACCCATGACCCCTCTACATTGACGCCCCATGGCAGCCTTTCTGTGCCGACACTTGATGTCTACCCTGCAGGGCATGCGCGCCATGCATTGTTTTACCGTACGACCTTCTAGGCTCATATGAAGTAACCGCAAGGTCCCTTGGGTGGTGTTTCCCATTGCGTTTCTTTTCCTTATGCTTCTCTGCATAGGCACACTAACAACTATTGCTTCTTCTCATAGCCATGCTAATGTGGACCCCCAAGGGTTCACCCTGCGGCCCCCCTTCATTACGGCCTTGCCGATGCCTTCCCTCCCATGAGGGGTAGAGGGACTTGGGCATGTAATCCCTAGGGGTGTGGAGCGAACCCACCTCGTCCAAGCTGCAGGACGTTAAACTGCTAAGCACCTCATCCTTAACACATGATGTTAAACTGTGGTCCGAACCCGTGCTTCGCACGCAGGGTCCCCCCCAGCTCGGACATTCATTACGCCTCTCGTCTCCACAGGAATGGAATCTTCCTCGCATGGAATGAGATCCTCTTTGTCGGAGTGGCGTTTGTCCATGGGGGAAGGGCTACCTCAGAGCGTAATCCCCTAGACTCTCTTACCGAAGGTTTCACCCGTGGATCTCTGTACTTCCCCCTGCCAAGGCCAGTAGAGTCCCTTTCCCACTGTTCTTTGTCGCACCATGGGCCTCCACCCTGGAGTAATCCCCGACACCCAGGGCCGCTAACCACGCGTAAGCCCCTGTTTCCTCTTTGGGCCGCTCAACGCGTAAGCCCCATTCCGCTTCTCATGGACGCACCCTTCGCGACGTGATCATCTAGTCCCTACTGCCTCTTGCTTCCCTCACCGATCATGACTCACATGGGCTTAGAGCGTGCATCGACCATGACATTCTTTAATGGGCCGCCTCAGAGCGTAATCCCCATGCCAGCGAACTACATGGACTTTTATCCGTGCTAACGCATGGTACGTAGGAAGCCTCCACGAGGTTCAATCCCACCACCCGGTCGTTCCGACCTCTCCACGCCAGTTCCCCATATTCACCATGGGCCGCCTCAGAGCGTAAGCCTTATATCACTCGTCCCACATGACATTAAACTGTATGCCCTCGTCCCGCATGACGTTAAACTGTATCTCGTCCCACATGACGTTAAACTTTATCCCCCCTTGGGTCGCCTCATAGCATAATCCCCATGTCTCACTCCATCATCCATCCTGATCCTTACCTGGGCCGCCACATCCCGGTGAGATCATGCCACCCCATCCTACTCCATAGTATCCAGGAGGCCACCCACGTGTTTTCCCCAACATCGGTGTTCCCCCTAGGGGGTCCTTCAATCTGATCCACTCTCAGTGTTTTGATCAGTCCGATCCGTCTCCGCAAGATGTTAAACTCGCGGAATACCCCGTGTTAAACATGGTAAGCTAAGGAAAATCTCAGATGGTAAAAAATTCCCCACGTTCGATGTGGGATGCCTCGGGCTTCCGCGCCCTCGAGAATTCCTGTGATAAAGGACAGAAGATAGACATGTTGATCCCCAGCGTCAAGACATGCCAACGACACCCCAACGTGACCATTCTCCTCACCGAAGGTTGCCGCCTCGACAAGAACCCTTGGAGCATCTCGATGGAAGCAACATAATTAACTGGCGTCCATGTATATATGGAACTGGGAATGAGCTTCATGAACCCGTCTTAAATCTATGAGGGAGACCCGGATTAGGCGACGAGCTCCGAGGAGGAATCCATGGATGGAAGAACCAACATCCCATCATCCCGGTTTCGATCAAGGGGCAGACGTCCCTGAATAAGGAATGGATTTCGCCCTCCGTTGGAAAGTGGGAATGCGGGGCTGCAAGCCACATGTCACCCCATGCGTGACGGACATGCGCACGTGCCCCGGTGTAAAAGCATCAGAAAAAGAAAATGGTGAACCCGACGTGAATCTCTTCTCCTAAATATGGGGACAGGTAGCATTCGGGATGTCGGAAGATCAGCATGTCACCATGTCCGGGTACCTATCACCGGGATGTGAAACCCGCCAGGGGTTGAGGTAGTCCGGATGTTGCGCACTTCGTTCCACGACGTCATCAGAGTGGATCCCTATTTCCAACCACAGAAGACGGAACGACGCTGGGCTATTGGTTTTCTATTTCATTTCCTGTTAGTAGTATTGGGTTCATCTCCCTGCTTCCAGGAATCAGATCACTGCATCTGGAGCTCGATCACCACCTGCCCACTAGGGCAGGGGTAGGTGCAGCACCAGCGTGACTACCCTGCATGGTCCCGCCTTTTCCACAGTCAATCCGGATCTGATTTCCACGACTGTCAGGTGCTCACTTCCCCTCTCCCCATCAGAAATAATCCAGTGAAGGTTGATCCATGACTTGGTTCGTAGGTACGACGAGGAAGGGATCATCCCCACCAGGGACCTGGACCGTTTGGAACTAGAGGTGGTTGCGCCCCACTATCGTCGCCACCCCCGAGGGCCACGCAGGGAGCCGCCGCTCCCCACTCTGACCTTCAACCGCTTCGGGAGCCTATCCCCGGAGCACCTTGACACATCCGTCCCCTACGCCAATGAGGTGGGGGATGTCCGGGTCCGCCCGATCGGAGACCCGTCCCTGGGGTTAACGGCAAGAACCCCTGCTAGGCTGCGTCGACGTCATCGCCCGGCTCCCCGGGTTGAGGACCGGGAAATCCTTGTGCCCACACCACCAGATCCAACCCATCTGACCCGATGCCGACTTCGGGCATGAGCGGAAGAGAATGCCCGTCCCGGGGTACCAACGTCAGCAACCACTATGGCCCGAGCCAGTGCTGACTCCTGATACCAGACCCCCACACACATTGAGCAAGGGAAGTCACATGCTTGACTAGGATCAAGGACCCTACTGCCCTACAGGCAGGTTGGGTCGACTCTCCCGGTCGCGGGCACAGACAATGGCCACCGCGGACCAATCTGCAGTAGTGCCACCCATCATGAAGGCTCATTCTATGCCGCTGATCAAGAAAGTCGAAGGCTTCTTCGTGACAACCATGCTCTAGGTATGACTCCTTCCCGCGCCCACTACACAGGGTATGAGGTCACTCCCCCTATCGCTGGCCGTGAGTATGGAGCCGATGTGTACCCAGTCGCTCACTCACATAGAGGTCCTCCCCATGTCCATTTCGACATCTTTCCAAGTGCTTCCCACACCCCGGCCTTCAGTCCCCTATTCCCCAGCACTATTGTGGCCAGGGGAATCCTTGATGGAAATCATCCTTACCCTGAGGAGCCACCCAGGGGTAGGAAGGCAGGGCGTCGTCACCGTAGGAGGAATGTCAGGGGAGTCCGGACGGAAATTAGACTGGTCCGTTTGTCGGACTCTGAGACGGAGTACGACTCAACAGTGGAACCTCCATCTGACCTTCTGAGCCAAGGGCACGAATGGGGACGTGGTGCGTCAGTCTCGTACACCCCGAATGTGAGATCCGTATGATTCCCTCTTCCATTCGAAGGTATATCCAGAAGGAAGAGGACCTGGCGTACCCCCAAGGGTCAAACCCGTAGTTATCACTGGCCTCCCCGGAGGCCCCTTCCACCTCAGTCAGGGAGTGTGGGGGACTTTTCTGGGGACCGACGGAGGAGTCACAAGGCGACACACCCTCGGCGAGAACTGATGTTGTGACAGGAGGCCCATTCGCTGGCCCATCCTATCGCGACGTGGCAGCCGGGGCACTGAAGCACTTGGAGGACGACTCAGGGATTGGCGGCCAATCGGCATGTTTGCTGTATTCCCTGACGGCCAGCTCACCGGCCCGGTGACCTGCCTCGGCGCCATTGCCAGCTCCCCGACCATTCTCGGTTGATGAGCAGGGGCAGCAAGGGCCGGACCCCGAACCAGAGTCATGGAGCTTCTAGACAGTCCTCGCAGCATGCCACTTCCCCGAGAAGTTTTGGCCGGTCGCAGGATCAGATTTTGTTATGCCTGAGGCGCTCACCCCGAGAGAGTTTGAATGTTTCCGCCAGACTCTTCGGTTGAATCACTCCTATCATTTCCATCAGCTATCGCCTTATCTCGGGAGTCAAGTACATCTCAAGGATATCGGTGAGCAGTGTCGTTGGGTCGACTTGGCAGCACTCCCTGCGGTTCGGCACCCCGAGTCACCTGGCCACCGCAGGGCCCTCCAGCAAAAATGCGTTCAGAGTTTTCAAGTACTACGCAAGGTTATCGAGGAATCCACCCCCCACGTGCACATCCGCGGATGGGGGAAGTACGCTGCCCTTATTTTCTGTGCGATCTTTCGACAGCCCGATTCAACGGTCAGCCCTAGGGGAATGTCGCCAAAGGCAGTGGAAGTCAACATGGATGACGTTTTAGATGAGGGAAACGGTGTGGAGCTCCTCGATGGGGACTCACCGCCTGAGGAAAAGCCCCTGCTAGACCCGCCTGGGAGGATTACTCACCACCATAGGAGCCTCCTAGGTCTCCCCACACCCATTGAGGCACTGACAATGAGCCGAAACATCGGCAAGGGTAAAGATCATGTCGGGGTTTTCAAGCTCGCCGACCCATCTGCCTCGGTGTAGAAGGCAGAGGAAGACTCCGAGAAGGCCACGCTACATCAGCAGCTTGCTGAGCAAAAGAGGCTGGTTGATGAGTTCCTGGCCGAACGCATTGCAGTGCGGCGACCTGACTACAGTAATCCCAGGTTAGGGCAGCAGGGGCAGGAGCACCTACCCCTTGTCGAGATTCCGCCGGGAAACTGCAACCATGTCGCGTTCACTGACAGGGGAGAGGCCGAAGCCAATGGAAAGAGGGTGTGATACGTCTCGCCGAACCCTCTCGAGCGGCGGGATCACCTGGGGGACCCTGCTCGGTTTCCTCCCGTTGCCCCGAGAGTCGCTCCACCAGCCGCCCCACGAGCTGCTGAGCTTGACTGCCATATTGGAGAGACCAGCAATGCTCTTGTGGTTAGAGATCCCCGTCAGGACAGGAATCCGTGTCCGGATGATCTTATGGAAGTAATCATCACCCGCTTGGATGCCCTGGAAACTCAGTAGGTGGCAATTCCACCGGACGGAAAGCCATACCCATCATGGGAGGATGATATGCCGGCCCCGCCGGGATATGGGAAGCCCAACTTCTCCCCATTTAATGAGACCGGAGACCCGACACAACACCTGGACCACTTCAACTCGAGGTGCAGGCCTATGTTAGGGACTCCGGCGTAGCAGAAGGCTGCCAAGCTCCGTTGCTTCATTCAGACGCTGGAAGTACCAGCCTTCGTCTGGTACAAAAAGCTCCCTGTTGGATCTGTGACTAGCTGGGAGGACCTTCGACGACAATTCCTCTACCAGTTCAGTTCCACAACCCAGAAGATGAACATTTCAGACCTATTTAGGAGCAAATAGAGGCCCAATGAGCGGGTCGCAGACTTCGTCGCCCGGTGGAAGGGGTTCACGTACTCCCTTGACATGCCACTGACTCAGGAGCAATTACTGACAGTGTGTGTAGGGAATGTCAAGGCAGAGATGGTTCCTTCTCTGAGCACTCAGAATTACCCCGGAGGGTTTCGAGATTTCTCGGACAAGGCTCAACGCCTCGAAGAAGCCCTGCAACGGGCCGGTCAGGCACGCCCGCTGCCTCCTGTAATCCCTACAAGGAGAGCCACCAGAGCCAATCCTACTGCTGTAGCCCAGATAGAGGCTCCCAGACGGCTGGAGTTGCTACTAGTAAGGCCAGCTCAACAGCCCCATAGGGGTCCACCCCCACGGGCACAACATTCGGTCCAGCAGCGACCGCCTAGAAATCGGAAGGCGCCTCCGCGTGACGCACCGCCTCCACCCAGGCGAGATAATCAGGCTCCGCCTTCTTGGCATGCTCCTCTGGCCCCTGGTCATGGTCAGCCTCCAAGATACCCCTTTCCAGATAGAAGGAATCAGACTTACTCATTTAAATGGGCCCAAGTCCCCGTCAATTTCTGTAGCGATTTGGAGAAGAGGATCGTGCGGCTGCCTGAGTGTCGGAAGCTAGAAGAGGCGCGTCTCAATGATCACCCTAACTACTGCCCTTATCACCAGATCCTGGGGCACACCATCCAGCAATGCTATGTGGTCAAGGACAGGCTCCAAGACCAAATTGACAACAACATAGTCATGTTGGGCCCAACCCCAACACAGGTGGTAGGTGTCTTCGTGAGATCAGATGGCAGCAGCGGCAACGAGGATGAGTGGAAGTAGGTTTACGACTGTGGGTCCCAGAAGTATAACGACCGGATGGCCCACAGGATGGTTTCCCATTCCCACGACATCATCTGTGCCCACCTAAGTCAGCCAGAGCCCTCAGAATCTGCGAACATCACTTTGACATCGTCGTCTGAGTCTACGTCTACCCATAAGAGCAAGTGGTGACGTGAGGAGAAATAACACACCCTTCCAGTGCCGTGATCTTCCCACAAGCTTGGCGATTTTATGCCCCCAGAGATGGGGATCCCTTCGAGACTCCGTCCGGTAGCGTATGACTCCTCGAGTGAAAGCCCAGGGTACGCTTCAGTTAACACCGTAGAGTTGGTAAATACCTTTTTGGCTCCCGATGATGAGTAACGTCAGGTGGACTTCCCCAATGTCCCCAGCCGTCACCAACGTCGGCGGAGCTATGGCTACGTGAATCGTTGGGGCACGAAAGTTGTCACCTCCAGCTAGGCCGTGCACGGTACTGAGACAAGGCAGCATGCCCGATACAAAGATCAGAGCATGCGGTCCCCTCACCCAGTGTCGACTGGTTCGCCTCCACCACCGTTTGTGTTGCTGGATCAGGCGGGACCACCTCGTCTGTGTCGCAACCAGCCCTACCCAGCACCGGCCGACTACAACCTTCCAGTCCTAACGCGGAAGCCACCTCCCTGGCTTCAACTAGTGAACAACGAGATGTGCCTAGTACCAGTCAGTCACCGGTCCCACCGACAGGGCCCGTTATGCCTCCAATCGTAGAGCGGCCTCCCGTAAGTAGAATCTCACGTTTGGCTCTAAAGTATGATGTTCTGATGCACCTGGCCGACATTACAGCAAGGATTTATATCCTTTAGGCCCTTCTCCTATCATCTGAAATGCACGAGGCTCTCGCCGAGGCTCTAAGGAGCCCCCTCCAGTTTGAGACGGAGGTGGCGGCCGCAAGAAGCCTTCCACACCGAGGAAATTGAGGACACCGAATGTCAGGTGGTCATCTCATTTTTTGGTGAGGATGAAGACCCTCCCATACAGGGGCACATTCGCCCACTGTACATCACTGTCCAGTTCAATGGAGTTGAAGTTCGCCGTTGTCTTGTTGACACGGGTTCCAGAATTAACCTCATCCCAACTCGGACGCTGCGGAAACTAGGGTTGTCTGAGGATGATTTAACTCCCTCCGACCTCAGGATCCAGGGGTATGATAGGACTTAGAAAACTCCAGTCAGCAAGATTCTTCTGAAGACCTAGTTCGGCGGCCTAATTGCCAATACTAAATTCATGGTTGTCTCTCAGGACACTGCCTACAACGCATTGATGGGCAGGTCGTGGCTCCACCTTCACGCAACGGTCCCCTCCTCGTATCACCATTGCCTCAAATACTCCCTTAAAGGTCGAGTGGGCATGCTCCAAAGAGATGCATATCCTTTTGCCTCTTGTGAAGCTTGTTATCTGGACGCTGGCTACAACAAGAGCAAGGACAAGCAGATCCTGGCAGGTGAGGTCGAGCCCGCCACTGTCGCGAGTGGTCCCTGTGTAGGTTTGGACGATGCATATGTCTTCCCAATCCATCGGTTGGAGGCCACGACCCCTGACATGGGAAAAGGATTTGTCGTTTCGGGTACCGGAGGAAGGAATATTTCTGGGTCCAAGAGATGGCGGGAAATCACCTCGTACTCTTACACCATCCAGGATTAGGTGATCCCCGATCCTCCTACCCCTATACGATATCGGGATGTTGGGGTCATGGCAATAGCAGTACATCATACGTGTCTGTTTCGCCGGGCCGGAATCGATTGGCTCAAGCCAACGTGCCACCACTTCTTTGATGTCATAAAGCGTGGCACCTTGGGTCGAAGGCCATATGGGATTGGATCAACCGCCTTTGTTTCCATGGTCTCCACAGTGCTTGGGTCCCCTGACGTGGCATCCTCTGCTGCCCAAGCCGGCACCAGCTTCCAATCAGGGTCCGGAAGCCCTGAAACGGCTCCCCTAGTAGATGATCCTTCCACAAGCGGAGAGGAGGACATGGAAGATGCTCCTCCTTCCTTTGAGGAGGGCATCCCCACCACGGTTGACGAGTTAGTGTAGGTGAGCCTCAGTAGCGAGGCGGACCCAAGACCCACATTGGTCAGCACCGCTATGCCCCCCGAGGAAAAAAACGGTTCATAGACTTCCTCAGACAACACCGTGATGTGTTCGCCTGATGTTATGAAGAGATGCTAGGGCTAGATCCCCAGGTAGCCGTCCACCGCCTTGGCCTTCTACCACCGCGGGTTCCAGCAGCCTCCCAGAAAGATGCACCCCTCTCACAGTGCCATGGTTGAGGCCGAAGTTGATAAGCTCATCAAGGCCAACATCATCAAAGAAGTCCAGTACCCCAGGTTGCTAGCCAACATTGTGCCGGTCAGGAAGAAGAACGGGAAGTTGAGGGTCTGTATCGACTTCTGTGATCTCAATCGCCACTGTCCGAAGGCTGAATTTCCCCTTCCCGTGACAGAGTTGTTGATCAATTCCACGTCCGGGTTCCAAGACCTTTCCTTCATGGATGGGTAGTCTGGGTACAAAGCGATTCGGATGGCCCCTGAGGATGAAGAGTTCACTGCCTTCAGGGCCCCCCAGGGTACTTTTTCGGTCTAAAGAATGCAGGTGACACCTATCAACGGGCCATGCACCACATATTCAATCCGATTCTCGGGATGCTAGTGGAGTGTTACATGGATGATCTAGTGGTTAAATCTCATCAGTGCTAGGACCATCTCAAATACCTTGAAAAATTGTTCGACTTCCTCCGTTCTCTCCACTTAAAGATGAACCCGTTGAAGTGTGCCTTCGGGGTCACCTCTGGAAGGTTTCTTGGCTTCATTCTTAGGTATCGAGGCATCGAGATCGACCTATACAAGATCAAGGCCATCAGTCAGATGCCTCCCCCGAGTAATATTCGGGAGCTGAGAGGCCTTCAAGGCCACATAGCCTATACACGCCGATTCATCGCGAATCTGGCCGCCAAGTGTAAGCCATTTTCCCAGCTCATGAAGAAGGGAGCCGCCTACGAATGGGACAAAGAGTGTCAGATCGCTTTTGAGGAAATCAAGAAGTATCTGCTTCAACCTCCGGTCTTGATGCCACCCATTTCCGGAAAGCCGATGGTCCTTTATGTGACCGCCCTGGAGAGATCCCTCGGCGCACTTCTCGCCCAGAAGAACAATGAGGGAACAGAGAATAGCCTCTACTACCTCAGCCACATGCTCCTCGATGCAGAAATTAAATATTCCCGCATCGAGAAGAGCTTTCTGGCGCTCGTATTTGCCATGCCAAAATTGTGGAACTACTTGTAGCACCACAAGGTACAACTAGTCTCTCAGGTAGACCCGTTTAAATACATCCCAAACGGACCTAGGTTGACCAGCCGATTGGTGCGTTGGGCGGTGATCCTCCAGAAGTTCGACATTTGGATCGTACCTCAGATGGCTATCAAAGGACAAGCGTTGGAAGACTTCTTAGCTGCCCACCCTACCTCCACAGACCAGCCATTTAATCTAGGCATTCCTAATGAGTAAATCCTCTCAGTTGATCACGCCATCCCATGCTGGAGATGCACTTTGACGGTGCCTCCTGGAGCCCCACCGCTAGAAGGCTCAACGATCCTAGGCTTAACAATGTGGGCCTGGGTGTCGTCTTCATCACCCCGGAGCAAGTCGTTCTGCCGTATTCATTTCTGTTGTCAGAAGGCTGCACCAACGATGAGGCAGAGTATCACGCCCTCAATACAAGCCTCGAGTTGGCTCTCGATATTGATGTACCCCATATGTATGTGAAGGGGGACTCTGAGCTAGTCATCAAGCAAGTCAATGGTGACTATGCTATCAAAAATCCAGAACTCGTGCCATTGTTGGAGTTCACCCTCCGTCTGATGGCTAAGTTCCCCTCCCGGCTAGAGGTCGTTCACCTTCCCCGGTCACAGAACAGTCGAGCAGATGCTTTGGCCAGCCTGGCCACATCACTTGCGGAGCCCAAACAAGATGACCTGATCGTCCACGTGGTGCACCGGAGAGTCATTGCTCCTATTATTCCGGAGGGTGATCATGGCCTGCGAGTGAACCATATCACCACTGGTGCCCCTATGCCAGGATCCCTGGGGGCTTCAGGCATTGTAATCGGGATAGTTCCTGACTGGAGGACACCCTTGGTTGAATATCTCCAGCCTGGAAATCTTCCACCGGACCGAGCCGAGCGAGAATGAATCCGATGCCGTGCGACCCAGTTCACCCTTCAGAGTGGTCCCAGCCTTGAGAATCTCCTTTACAAGTGCAGATTTGTTGGTGTTCTCCTCTATTGTATTCAAGGAGTCGAGATCTCACAGGTCATGTAGAAAGTGCACCCTGGTTCTTGTGGTGCCCACCAGGCCGGGTCGAAGTTGTCCCACCATATTCGGAGGCTGGGATACTTCTGGCCCTCCATGATCCACGTCTGCATTGAGTATTCCATGAGATGTCATGCATGCCAAGTTCATTCTAACTTTGTGCATAGGCCACTGGAGCCTCTCCATTCTACCAATTATTCTTGGCCCTTTGTAGTCTGGGGGTTGGATGTCGTGAGGCCTTACCCACCGATGACGGCCCGCCAGTGTCGGTTCATCTTAACCGCTACGAATTTCATCTCGAAGTGGGAGGAGGCAATCCCACTGAGGGAAGTCAAGGCTTCTTATATCACTGACTTCGTGAGCTCCAATATCATCTATCAATTTGGATTACCTCACGCTATCCTCACGGATAACGAAACCAACTTCCGAGCAGACGAGCTGAAGATATTGTATGCCAAGTACAACATTCTCTCTAACCGCACCTCCTGCTATCATGCGAAGGCGAACGGATAGATCGAGGCATTTAACAAAACCCTATCTAACATTCTGCAAAATATGGTTGGTCAGAACAAGAAAAGTTGTCCGGACAAGCACCCCAACGCCCTCTAGGCTTATAGGATGACGACTCGTAACTCCACCCAGGTGACTCTGTATTCCCTAGTGTACGGAGATGAGGCCGTCCTACCCATCGAGATCCAATTTCCCTCATTACGCATGGCGATCTACGACCACCAAGAACCGTATAGAGTTTCCGAAATCCTTTTAGCTGAATTGGAAGCTGTGGAAAAAAGTAGGCTTCGCAATTTACATAACTTGGAAAGGCATTGGAGCAGGATGGCTCGAGCTTTCAATAAAAAGGTTCGCCTCCGCTCCTTCCTGCAAGGTGACCTGGTGCTGGCTCTCAGAGCACCAATGATTCCCTGCAGGAAACCACCCAAGTTGGAGCCTAAATGGAAGGGGACTTTTATTGACCATAAGGTCTACCCCAATGGCACGTATTCTATAGTGACTATGGATGGTGAGCGCATAACTCCTCCCACCAACGCCAGGTTCCTCAAATAGTAATTTTCCTAAGCCTACCATTGGTCCTACATGACCTTAAACTGTGCAGTCTCACATGACCTTAAACTACACCTGGTCCAGCATGACCATAAAATACAATCTTCCCTACATCTGGGCTCCTTGGTCCATGTTTTAAGACCAAAAACTAAGATCCATATTTCGTCCAACATGACGTTAAACTATGCTTCTAGAACTACGTAAGGCTTGATTCTCATCCTAATGAGATACGTAGGAATTCCCAGACATTTCATCTCGGGTCTAGCCCCAGGAGCACCTAGACCTTCCGCCTTTGGGACCTTGACCACAGGATTGCGCGGCGTGGTATGGGATTATGTCCTCATTCATGTTGGGTTTGTAATAGCTGCACCACGTGCACCCTGTTCTAAGGATTATACCCCCTATGTCCTGTTCCCCATGATGTTAAAAGGCGTCGTCTAGAACTACGTATAGTTTGATTCCCATATTTATGGGATACGTAGGACTACCTGAACACTTAGATTTCAGGTCCAGCCCCGTCTCTTAGGAAATACCACGATCTCCCTGTTTCCTCGGTCTTTTGGCCTGCCCTTCCCTCACGAACCCGCCATCTTTTGGACACTCTCAAACTGAGCCATTCGACCCTTTCCAGTGGTCTGCTAATGTGTTCAGAGTACTCTGGTCTAGGACCTGGAGTGTCAGATTCAACTTAGACAAGTTTTTTTCCACTTGTCAAGCTTCGTGTTCCCCTTCATTCAGGCTCCACCATCCTTCACGCCCGGAGGGACCCCCAAGAACGGCCTGGATACAACGCCTAAGGGATCTCCTGCCATCACATTCCAACACCCCCGAGGGGTTTTTGGCGAAAAATTGATACAAATCCCATGTTGCGAATATGGTCAGCGGTTGATACTCATTTGTTTGCCCCTACTTCTAGGCTAACGCGACAGGATGTTGTGTTGAAAACATGGTCAGTATTAATCCTCATTCATCACGCCAACTTCCTTAGGCCTTGAATGTTGGTTGCATGGTTCAAACAGTGTTCCGCCCCCACCATGTCAAGGTGGAATCTCGACACTCTTTGTATTAACCCTCAGTACACCCCCACACATCAGGCAGACCGAGCTGTGTAACGGTGTCTCTTGGGGCTCCCGCGATCTGAGCGCTAGCGTATGTGCTTGGGTCTCTTCTTTACAGGTTGCGTGCAGCTTGACCCTCATCCCCATGGGGAACAAGGAGTCTCCCAGACATTGTGTTTCGGGTCTAGCATAGCTGGGAGCTAGCATCTCCTGCCCCTCTCCCCTGATTGTTGAACCCTCATAGGCCCCTTTGGCCCGAGGCTCCTCTCTCGGAACCGTGCACAGGGATGGTATGGGATTACACCCTCACCCACATCAGGTATTCTTTATCGCATTGTGCGTGTTCTTGTTGGTCCAAACCATATGACCTTAAACTGTGTTGTTGGTCCAAACCATACAAACATAAACTGTGTTGTTGGTCCAAACTATACGACCATAATCTATGTTGTTGGTCCAAACCATATGACCTTAAACGGTGTTGTCGGTCCAAACCATATGAACTTAAACTGTGCTATCGGTCCAAACCATACGACCTTAAATCGTTTGGTTGGTCCAAACCATATGACCTTAAATTGTGTTGTTGGTCCAAACCATACGACCTTAAACTGTGTTGTTGGTCCAAACCATATGACCTTAAATTGTGTTGTTGGTCCAAACCATATGACCTTAAACTGTGTTGTCTGTCCAAACCTTACGACCTTAAACCATAATGTCGGTTCAAACCATACGACCTTAAACTGTGTTGGTGGTCCAAACCATAGGACCTTAAACTGTGTTGTTGGTCCAAAACATATGACCTTAAACTGTGATGATATCGTCCTGGCCGCACGACGAAAAATGGCACCGCATTGTGATGATCTCCCCATGGGGGACATCACGCCGGGTATTGGACGATTACCATGCCGCTTGTCAACGCCTGCTATGGCTTGATTATTGTGGAGATGCCATGAATTTCTACCCTAGGACAGTTTCCCTACAAAAGAAAAACCATTTACCTTCAAGAACAAACAAGATATATCAAATGCCACTTCTTTTAGTGCGAGGGATAGACCCGCACGATTCCTTCATCCTTCGCGCAGGCGCCATATCGCGCAATGCTGCCTTTCAAAAACTACGTATGGCTTGATTCTCATCCTTATGAGATACGTAGGAGCACCTGGTAACTTCCCCACAGGCCCAGCCTAACATTTCATGCTCGGCCTCTCGGCCTAAACGCGTCCCCAGGAGCACATAGTAAGAAGGGATTTTCCACACACTCACGTTGGATTTTGCAGCCAAATTACCATGTGTCTCCCATTCCCCTTCTCCTTTGGTCCGAATTCTAAGACCTAAAACTAAGATCCTTTGCTTGGCTTTCCGCGACTCGGTCTCTCTTGTGGGATTTTACGGTGTGGTGCGGGATTATGTCCTCATTCATGTCGTGTTACTCGCCATGCTGTGCCTGTCCCCAGATGAGATGTGTTCCCCATCCCACACGATGTTAAACTATATTTCATCCAACATGACGTTAAACTGCCTCTCTAGAACTACGTGTGTCTTGATTCTCATCCTAATGAGATACGTAGGAACGCCCGGGCATTTCGTCTTGGGTCCAGCCCCAGGGATTACCAAACCCCATCCCTCCTTATTATCGGCCCCTCGGCATGACTTCTTGGGAAGTGGTGTAATCGTGAAATCCACCCCGAATAATTTTGGGATGCCCCATAGTAGTAATGGGAAGCGGAAGATCTCTTACCAGAGAGGTCCTGCCTGAAAATTGGGACGACCCGTGACCGGGTTGGTATGTCGGCCTGATGCGCCTCCACTACGGTGGTGCAATTTCGGGAGTGTTGGAATCTGTTCGAAAAAACCACCACTCCTCCTTCCATGCTTTGAGTTCCCCTTTATTCGGATCCTCATTCTCTTTCATGTCTGACGGGACCACCAAATAGTATGGACGACAGACCCACGGTCTGCTTACTGTCCTGGGCCAACGTTCCGGAGGACTGGTAATGTTTGACGAGACCCCCTAATAGTATGGGTGATAGACTTTAGTCTACCTGCTACCACAATATGGATGATAGACCTTTGGTCTGCCTATTGTAACAACATGGATGATAGACCTATAGTCCGCCTGCTGTCCTGGGCCAATGTTCCGGGAAGCTGACCGATGATATTTGAGTTCGGCTCCGTGTTGTGAACATGGTCAGCAGTCATCCCTCATTTATTGTCCCCACTCCAGGCCAACATGATATGGGTGCTGCGTTTCCGTCATGGTTAACAGTTATCCTCCATCGTCGCGCCCCACAGTGTTCTGAATTCGGGTAGCATGATTCACCTTTTCTTTCCATCTCCCTATGTTCGGATGGATTTCAATGCCCTCAGTATTGCCCCGCTTGTGTATCAGAGCACATTGAGAAGGTGATATATCAATCTTTCTGAGGTCTTCTCCTTAGAAATACAGGCCCAATTTTGGATGTCTGAGGCTTGGTCAATGCCCCATAGTTGGAAAAGATGAGGACACGAGTATCCTTTGCATCTCGCGTTGGGTGCGACACACAAGAGCTTAGTGATGGGTTGTTAGTCATTTCAGAATTATGATTGAGCATATTAAACCAAGGGTATAGATAAATGGATTTGTCCATGTATTGGATTGAGATGGTGAGTGGTACAAGAAATAGGTTAATGAGATGGCCAAAACAAATCCCTTAAGGATCGATGCGCTGGATTGATCTTTCCAGCGCTGCTACCCTTTGGCTGGTAGTCTCCAAGACCGCTTCTCGCTCCTCGAAGACTCTCTCCTCGTCAGCCGCCACAGAGCATAGCTCACCAATCCTAGATTGTGAATGCACCCGCTCAGTTCGAAGTACCGTCATCTGGTGACTCGCCTCCATCAGTTGTTGATGCGCATCAGCCAGCTGGGCCGTCAGTTTCTCCAAAAGCTTAGAGCATGTTGTGATGAATGCCTCATTATCTGCTGCCTGCTCTTCAAGGTGTTGGACCTCCTGATCCACCCTCAGCAATGCTCGGGTGCTCACCGATCTTTCCCAACACCGGGCAACGTCAGTGTGCAGGCTGCTCTCACGTATCTTCTCGGCCATGTAATCACGTACCGTCAGATGAAGGTGCTGAGCGTCAGCCCCTCCAGTGCACAGGAAGCGTAACCAGGTCTGGAGTGATCCCATCCGCCTTAGCCTATCCGAATGGGGCTATTTGAAAATGCATCAGATACACTTCCACCCTTTGAGCCGTGTCATCCAGCTCTCCTCGGATGCCTCTGAGTCTGAGTCATCTACCTCTTCAGGGTCAGCGGGTCGGTATGTCGGGAAGGCAACTAGTAGATCGGCAGCAGGATCTGCCTTAGGGATCTCTTCATGAGGAATAGGATCCTCGACGTCTGGGCGACCTTCCTCTCTCGCCCCAGCAGTGACGGTGCCCCCATCAGCTTCCGGCCTCGCCGCAAGAACAGTACCGCTGACGTCTGCTGCCCCCTACTCACTAGTTGCCGGGGTTGACTCAGTGCGGGGAGCATGCTCTAAATGAGGTGGTATGTCTGCCACTGGTCCTCTCATGGATGGCCCAGGCTCCGCAGCCTGATGAGCCTCCAATGTTGAGATCACCGCGCAAGGCATACACTGATTAGTTGGGATCTTTTGATAACAAGCACCAGTAGTGAAGCGTGAGACTCACAGGAGTCCAGAGCGTCGGTCTCCAATGTTCTGGCCGCTGCAGGAGCCTCCATGATAGGATACCCCTCTGTGCTTGTTAATTCAATGATGGGTGTCGGATCCCTATCATGTCCCACTGGTTCCTCTCCTCCCCCCTCTGGTGGGGACACCCGTCCAACACTCAGCCGCTCCTGAGTAAGGCATAGGGACAGTTTAAAAATTGGAAAGGAGAATGGATGAAGAAGGAAAATGAATGGAGATAGAGACAAACCTCAAGTATTTAGGTTATGTCGAGATCAGAGATGACAATTTTGCCGCTCTCTCGGAGAATCCCTTGGTAGGTATCCCCTTGCGACCCATCAACTTCGGGGTCTTCTTTGTCTTCTCCTTCGCCTTCATCTTCTCCGGTCTCCTTCTCCCCCTCCGACTCCTCGTCACTATCACCTTCTCCCGACGACATCACTTTCAGATCGTGCTCCTGTCCGAGCATCACTTTCACTAGGAAAGGTGGATCTGCACACCGACCCCTTTAGCACGTTTATGTGTCCATGGCTGTCTGGTAAGCATTCCGCCGATGGAAATTTACCCAGTCGGTAACTCGAACGAGCCTGACCCTTGGCAGTTGGATCCCATTTTGTATGATCTTCTGCCAGACGACATTGACGCTCAGCGATTGCCACAGGGTCATCCAGGCCAACCACATAGCCAGGAAAATTGCATCTTGGGAAGGTTCGAGCTGGTATCTTATCTACTTCCCGGGCAGTTCCCTGGCCACCTCATGAGACCCCCCCATAGGCAACGAGGTCACAGCGGCGCCGCATGATGTTCCCGCTACTGAAGTCCCAGCCTGCGCAGGCCTCGCTGCCTGACAAACCCCTGGATCCCCTCTTCCAGCAGCCCCTTGCCTTCTCCCCCGTCGCCCAGTTTCCGTGTGATTAACCTTGAGTTGCCGGACTCGCTTGCGTAAAAGCCCCTCAGGGTACGCGATGGTCTAGTGTTCATCATACTTGGTTCCCAGGCCGACATCAAACCCGGTGGGAGGAAGGCTAATGAAATCGCCAGAGCCGAAAGTGGTAAACATCAACCACATCTGGCGTAGAACACATGGATTCTTCTCCTTCCAGACAGTTGTGAATACCTTCTTCGGCATTCGTTGGAGGCACCCGAACTGCCTGGCGAATCGGGATGGCACGTAAGGCTCGCAGATCACCTTCCCATCGATCTGAGCCACGAGCACCCCGCCTCGAATGCTCTGTAATTATTCCTGCTGTTCCAGAGAGCCTATCCTGTTATCCACCTTCTGGCCGACCAGGGTGGGGAACGGGCTGAAGTGGAAGTTGTTGTGGTTGCCAATGCGGATTCTCACGCCCTCCTCATTGAGCGTCATCAGCACCACCCCTGCGATGTTCAGAAATGATGGTCGCATGCCATTTCCCGGAGGATGGATGGAATTTGGGAAAGTGAACCCGCCGAGGTGAGCCGCCAACCAGCAGTAGAAGATCTGGAAGGGGCCACATACTCTCCGAGGTGACCCCCCTCGTGAGATGTGCCCTAGGATCGCATACAACTTAGCTAGTATGGGGGCACCCAATTTGAACCGTTTGTTGGCGGCCATGGTGCCCTCCATCACCAGTGTTGCTGGACGGATGCCCATCCTCGCGTCCCGCACCGGTAGGAGCCACCCACTCAAGAAGGCGGAAAGGAACCCGGCATACTGGACATTCTGGTCCCAGGCCTCGATGATGCAATAGCCCCATGATTGGTATTGCCCCGCCTCCAGGGTCCTCCAGTATGACCCATCCCTGCTCCTCTGAGCCGCGGTTGGGCACCGTTTACCCCATCCCGACATCTTGACGGCTAGATCCTTCTCAAGGAACAGGCTAAACCAGCCCTTGTAGGCGATTTCCTTCAGGAAGTCCTTGACCCCCAGCCTCTCTTTGGCCAGCTCCAACAGGGGCCACATCAGCATGGGCATCTGTGACCTGTCTTCCCATGTGTTTTTTGGTGGAACGAACTCGTCGTATTGGTATCCCTCCAATGGGATACCCCCGATGGAGTGAACATCCCAGATACTGATGTCGACTTCCCCATGGTGATGGTGGAATGTATTGGTGTCGGGAGACCACCGGGTGAATAGATCCCGCCCGAGATCAGGTTGACGGTGGAAGTGGAATTGCGACGTCCATACCGCCTGGAACATGCCAATATACCGCAGTTCATCCTCGAACTGGTTGCAGGTATGACAAACCCAGAACTCCTAGGCCCACTCGCTGGTGAAGTTACCATCGGACCGCAGGTCCCAATCCTTCAGCCAGCCCTTTGTGTCATCTGTGATGCTTTGATGGAACGTGCTCGCGTAGAGGGCCAGAGAATTCTCTACGACAGGCTTGTCCCCGGTAATGGTCATGGTCTTCGGGTTCAAGACATATACGTCTATATGTCTGGTTTCCCTATCCAGATGGACATTATTGGTAATGTTGTAACGAGGAAGCTCGTCCTCCCGAGTCACCCATGACCACGGTGTGTCCACCTCGAAGCCCGGCAGGTGCACCTCCTCTAGGATGCCAAAGTTCCCGAGCGGGAGGTTTTCAGATAAGGGATATGCCTTCTGGGCTGGAGTCATCAGATTGAACAAGGTCAGATTGTTGTAAACGATCACCTTGGCGCCATAAACCTCCTTGTTCTCCGCCATTCTGATCCTACGAGCGGTGGATTCCCCCTCATTAACTCGGTTTGCGGCCATCTAGAATATTTCGAGAGTTGCACAAAACTGGGATGTAGGGCGCGGAATCGGAGAGTACTGCGCAAAATCTGAAGTGGCGGCACGAAATCTTGGAGCGGAGCATGTAATCGGTGTGCTATGCACGGAATATCCTGAGTAGGCGCGCAAGGACGGCCAAAATTCGGAAGTAATTCTGTGCTGCCAGAGCGTTTTTTAGGCGCAACCGCGGGAGAAATTTCGTGCACGAGAGCTATAAGCCTATCGCACGGAAAAGCTGTGGTACGAATTTTGGACACAACGCCCCTTTTATAGGCGAGGCGAGGGTTCTGTGCTGTGTGGTAAGTAAATTCTGCGCCGATCCGACGTTTTGCGTGCCGTGTGGGTTGTTTGCGCGCTAAGCGCCTCGGACTGGCCCTGCTTCGGCCTTTTGTTGTTTCCCTCGGAATCCGATCGTTGTATCCTCTCGCCGATCCAATTCTGAGGGGGGGAATTTTTAGATGCTGAAAAAAGATTGTAACTTCTAGAGGAAGTTTCGAAATGGAAAAGTGAAGTCATATTTGAAATCATAGGCCTGGTTGAGAGGCCCAGGAAGTGGTGCACGAAATAAAGGAGGGCTTGCGCGAAATAAAGATGTGCGCACGAAGCATTCCCGTGATTTGCGTAATCGAGCCACTGGTGCGTGCAATTTTGCGCACGCCGGTTCTGTGCAGTGACACTTTGCGCGCTGATGGTTCCCGCCACGGAAACTCTCGCGCGCCGCCTGGATTCCGCGCCGGCTGGTGCCTATAAAGAGAAGGCGACCCCAGACGGTTTGGGGGTTAAGGAATTCGGATCGGCTCCCGTGCGTGCAATTCGACTCCCCTAGTGTTCAATATTACTTCTAGGTAATCCCCCTTTTCACGTAGCCTTGCCCTGGGGTTCACCTTTGCACGCAACTCCACCTACTTAAGTGAATTCGCCTCCTCCTCCGGTTACTTCCCTTGCGTGCGGTCGTTGTCCCTTACGCGCAATCCCCTTCTACGCGCGCAATACCTTGCGCGCAATCACCAATCCACACAATTCTCTGGCCCTATTGCGTGCCATCCCGGTGTTTTGTGAGCAAACCATACTTTGGCGTGAAACACCCAGGACCCCTCTACCTTGACGCCCCTTGGCTGCTTATCTGTGCTGGCACCTGATGTCTTCCCTGCCGGGCATGCGCGCCATCCTTTGTTTTCCCGTACGGCCTTCCAGGATCGTACAAAGTAACCTCAAGGTACCTTGGGTGGTGTTTCCTATTGCGTTGCTTTTCTTTATGCTTCTCCACATAGGCACGCTAACGGTTATTGCTTCTTCGCATAGCCACGCTAACGTGGACCCCCCAATGGTTCGCCCTGCGGCCCCATTCATTACGACCTTGCCGATGCCTTCCCCCCTACGAGGGGTAGAGGGAATTGGGCATGTAATCCCTTAGGGTGTGGAGCGAACCCACCTCTTCCAAGCTGCAGGACGTTAAACTGCTAAACACCTCGTCCTTAACACATGACGTTAAACTGTGGTCTGACCCTGTGCTTCACACACAGGGTCCCCCCCCCCAGCTCGGAAATTCATTACGCCTCTCGTCTCCACAGGAATGGAATATTCCTCGCATGGAATGAGATCCTCCTTGTCGGAGTGGCATTTGTACATGGGGGAGGGGATGCCTCAGAGCGTAATCCCCTAGCCTCTCTTATGGAAGGTTGCACCCGTGAATCTCCGTACTTCCCCCTGCCAAGGCCAGTGGAGTCCCTTTCCCACTATGCTTTGTCTCACCACGGGCCTCCACCCTGGAGTAAGCCCCGTCACCCAGGGCCGCTAACCACGCGTAGGCCCCTATTTCCTCTTTGGGCCTCTCAACTCGTAAGACCCATTCCACTTCTCACGGATGCACCCTTCGGGACATGATCGTCTGGTCCCTGCTGCCTCTTGTTTCCCACACCGATCATGACTCACGTGGGATTAGAGCGCGCATCGACCATGACATCCTCCTATGGGCCGCCTCAGAGCGTAAGCCCCATGCCAGCGAACTACATGGACTTTGATCCTTGCTAACGCATGGAACGTAGGAATCCTCCACCTGGTTCAACCCCACCACCCGGTCATTCCAACCTCTCCACATCGGTTCCCCATATTCACCACGGGCCGCCTTAGAGCGTAAGCCCCAGATCACTCATCTCGCATGACATTAAACTGTATGCCCTCGTCCCGCATGATGTTAAACTATATCTCGTCCCGCATGACGTTAAACTGTATACCCCCTTGGGCCGCCTCAGAGAATAATCCCCATGTCTCACTACATCATGCATCCTGATCCTTACCCGGGCCGCCACATCCCATTGAGATCATGCCACCCCATCCTAATCCATAGTTTCCGGGAGGCCGACCACGGGCTGGCTCCAACATCGGTGTTCCCCCTAGGGGTTCCTTCAATCTGATCCACTCTCAGTGTTTCGATCAGTCCGATCCATCTCTGAAAGACGTTAATCTCGCGGCATACCCCGTGTTGAACATGGGAAGCTGAGGAAAACCTCAGATGGTACACAATTCCCCGCGTTCGATGTGAGATTCCTCAGGCTTCCGCACCCTCGAGAAGCCCCGTGATAAGGGACAAAAGATAGACATGTTGATCCCCAGCGTCAAGACATGCCAACGACACCACAACGTGACCATTCTCCTCACCGAAGGTTGCCACCCCGACAAGACCCCTTGGAGCATCTCGACAGAAGCAGCGTAATTAACTGGATTCCATGTAGATATGGCGCTGGGAATGAGCTTCACGAACCCGTCTTAAATCTATGAGGGAGACCCGGATTAGGTGACGAGCTCCGAGGAGGAATCCACAGAAGGAAGAACGAACATCCCATCATCCCAGTTTTGATCAAGGAGAAGACATCCCTGAATAAGGAACGGATGCCGCCCGCCTTTGGAAAGCAGGAATGTGGGGCTGCGAGCCGCACATCCTCCCATGCGTGATGGACACGCACGCACACCCCGACGTAAAAGCGTCGGAAACAACTATGATATCTAAATATCATATGATATGACATAGAAAAGTTAGAAATGATATGATATCCTATATCATATCCAGATATATACTCTCAAGATATACTATATTACATTTTTAACAAGGATATCATACAACACGACTTCCCATTATCATACAATATGATATATAGTGAAAACATCATATGATTATTCAGATTTAGGTTATTTCACAATCAAAGGTGAGGGGTGGGAGTTATCCTTATACATAGTTGGTGATCCATTTATATTTTTAGAAAATAATTTGTAGAAAAGAACTTATCCATTTCCACATATGATAAAGTAATCATAACATTTCTTTTAGAAATAAAACATTTGTGGTGGTATCTATTGGGATGGACATTTATAGTTTATTCATATAGTGACCCAGAATTTCCTCATTGGAACTTAATTCTCTTTTGGGTTTCCAAGTCGCAGGACTAATCTAGGGGTAAAGAGGTAAATTTACACTGTAGATCACCTCAAAAAAAAAGTGATGATTATGTATTATTTCCAGGGTGCGGTGTTAACACTTAGACTGTGCCAATATGGAGTTGTGAGCATCACTGAGACTTGAAAAATATATATTATTTTTTGGATACACTCATGAATTCATAGGAAAAATACTTTTACATCTAAATGTAGAATAATACATGAATTCTAACACCAAGGTTGTATCTGGAATGAGGGTTTCATCCCATGGGTGGTGTGACTTTCATTCACATCAATGTTTATAGATTTTGGTCATCACAAATAGAATAATTAATTAAAAAGGAAATTATAATTAAATTTTCTAATTTATTTATGAGATAATTAAAACCCCTCACCATTAATTTTTTTTAAAACCCCTGACATAGTTTAAATTCTCTATTTAATAATCATATTATTTAAAACCCAGGGTTATCTTAATAAACCTGAGGATTAGAGAGTGATGTATAAGAAGAGAATTAAATGATTCATAGAAACCCTGAGATTAAAGAATGGATCCTCTCCACGATGAATGACCACTAAGGTGGATGCGATATTCATCAATAAGTGATCCATTTTTGAGGTAGGGATTTGATATTTCCAATAGCTCTATTCTTCTTGGATTTTATTAATGTATTTATGAAATTTGATTCCTCTATTCATTATGATCAAATTAGGTGGAATATCCATTTCATTTATTTTATTCTTTAATCCCCATTTAGGTAATTTCAATCCATAGTTCCATGGAGATTTTAAGTTATATTAATTTAACCATGACCATGTTGATTTTTGGAAATTCTTTTGATGATTAACTGATATTGAAAGAGGCTCAAATAATTATCACATTATCTTATATCCATCCTCTATATCGTATATCTTTATCCATATCTCTTAATCATCTCATGCAATGGGCTGAAGAATGTTGGCCATGGGGGTTACCTAATGGTGGTAGCTTGGTAGGTCGTGATCATCTAAGTGGCGAGGTGATGGCATGGTGTGGGGGATCTGTGTGGAACATACTGGAGGTTGGTGCTAGGAGGAGGAGATTAGTATAGTGATGAAAATGTCTTGGGAAGGTGGTCATGATGGGTGGCCATGAGACAACAATGTAAGGTGAGGCTGTGAAAATATAAGACATTGTTGTGAAATAGTTTCTAGTTGGAGGTGCCTGCCATGACGATAAAGCTAACTACAGTGATAGCTGGTGACCTGGGTCATGGTGTAATGGTATGAAATGTGGGAGGATGTGCTTACTAACCCTGATCATCTAATCCTTCATTAGATCAGATGACATCCTGCCTCCCCCATAGCAGTCGGGTGGGTTGACCGACCCAACCTAGCAGGGTTGAGCATCATGGGTCATCTAGTTGGTTCAGACCTCACGGGTTGGCCAATCTTGTTGGGTTTTATTGGTTGATGAGTCGGGTTAGGTGTCACAGGATATCCATCGAGTCCAGGTACCTTGGGTAGGCTAGCCAGTTTGGCCTTAGGTGAACCACTAACACACACACAACAGATTCACAACACATGTGGGCACCACATTCTTGTGAACTTCACCATTTGTGGGATTCCATAAAATTTCAAATGGAACACCCACCCTCACCCAGCACACCGTGTGGATCAATTGGGGGTTTCCACATGGCAACTCATGTTTTAGTGGGGATATTTTCATAAACACATCACTAGGTGTTCATTTTGGAAAAATAAATAGACCAATATGGGTAGATTTTCATGTAGATCAAAATTGTATGGTTTGGTCATCCATCTGTGTTTTTTGAGTCATGGTTGGTAATTTTTGAACTTATATCCATTGGGAAGATAATTGGGTTTAGTCCTAATAATCAGAGTTCTTGGGGTTGAAAAGTCCCCTAACAACCCTATTATGAAAGGGTGTCGGTCCAACACCATATAAATATTGGGTCAGTATCCCCTTATATCTTGTGTGATTCTCGAGGCACGATATCCCATATTTAAAGATCAAATAAGATTGATATCCCACCTCTTACTCAGGGCATGATATCCACTATCCATGTAGTCAGTATTCCCCTTATCTATGAGCTCAGTTGGTTCATAGTATCCTCCACTAGAATCGGAATTCACATCACCTACCTAGTTTATAAGATCCTTCATTAAAATTAAAGTGAGTTTGTGTGGGTTTCATGGAATTATTAGTTCAAATAATTGATTAGTGGTATGATATTTATGGGTCAGAGGGTGTGGTACTCCCTTGATTAATGAGAATGCTTCAATAATGAGTGGGTTCCCCTTGCTGTATTTTTTTGGTGACATGGTAGATGGAAGGAACAATCATTATAGATTTATTTAAGGCATATGTATCTATAACCACCTAAGGGTTTTCATTTAGGAGTGACATATAATTAGGTTATCGAATTTAGACTATTTAGCATTTATGGTATGCTGAGCATTCATAATTGCTTCTATGGAACAAAATTCATTGATTAGTTTTGAGATTATCAAGACTTATCTATGTTCCTAAGAATTGTAGTAGTAGAGAATATTTGGACTTTCATTCCTTTCTTTCCTCCAAGTAATGTTTATATACCAATGTTTTGAGTTGACTTGTTTCTTTATCTTTCCTTTGTGGATTCACGGTTTTATATTGAGTATGTTTTAACTCACCCTTACATGGGCTATGTACCCATGCAAGTTGTGTTAGTGAAAATGATGTGGGGTTTAGAGATGGTCTTGGTGGATGTGGAGATAGTGTGGTTTTTTTGTGTCTAACATATTATGAAACATAGTGACACATTGTTGATCTTAGTGGTTTGTGATTATGGTCATGACTATTATGGTTGGAGACTAATAAAAGAGTATATATAGTGAGTAGGATCTTCCAGAGTATTGTTTCATTCATACTCAAAGACTTATTATATGTACAGTTCCTTGGGTATTTGGTTATGTGGTGTTGTTCTAGTATTTGATGTCTCATGTATGTGCTTTACATAGTTTAGTGGTTTACATATTTGAAGTCAGTGTTGTTGATTCTTTTTTACTTTGGAGATATGTGTATGTTGTAGGTTGATATAGGATAAGGCCTCCCAGGTTATGTGATATGCCTACTCAGTGCTATGTACCAGCCACTAGCCTATTACAGGAGGGATTGTGTTGACACATGTGCTTTATTGTCAGCCTGATAGATGCCTTAGTGGGTCAATACATGTCAAATTGGTATCAATCTAGGTTTATCATAGGGACTCTGTTTTTAGTTATGTCATGACCCATCCCCCGGGGCCCATATCGTGACTACCCCAAGCCCGCCTTCCATAGGCCAGAGGATGAAGACTAGCACCAAAGGCGTAAATCCCTAAACTGGTAAGGCATTGCCTTTATAACAATAAACAAACACAAAAGAGTATGCAAATGGATTCATAACCCTAAGTAAAACTATATACAAAAGAGTGTGTTGAATGTAAAGGGGCCAGAAATACAAGTTCAACAGTAAAGTACAATACAAATGAAATGCTAGTACAACTGAATAAAAGAAGTAAAGCAGCTACATGGTCTTCCTCCGAGGTTCCCACCAGAAGGGTAGGTACAGATGGCCTCCTCAGCACCCCAAGTCCATCCTTCCACTCCGTGTTTGTATCGCTGAGTGGTCCACCTCCGGTTACCGTCTTGTTCTGCTACTCTCTTCCCCGATCAGTGTTGTCCGTCGTCTGCAACCTACAAAACGTGGTGCGGGCATAGCCCATGCATGGGTGAGTATAACGATACACAGTAGGGACCTCGAGACCCTCAAAGTCTCACAAAATCCAAGAAGGATACCACAAAGTATGAAATCAACGGATAACCCTTACTTAGTTATGTTCCCATACATATACCTATGTTATTTAGTCACCCATCTCAATCGTGAGGAAAACACAAAGGTCAATGACTCAGCTCAAAAAGAGTCTTATCCTAAACCAGGTTTTTAGTGAAGTATAGAAGTACAGATGATTAGTTTCAAAGCTAGATCATCTTATCCTATCAAGAGGCATGACTTATG
The DNA here is from genome assembly GCA_963277665.1 of Viscum album. Taxonomy (NCBI): domain Eukaryota; kingdom Viridiplantae; phylum Streptophyta; class Magnoliopsida; order Santalales; family Viscaceae; genus Viscum; species Viscum album. The sequence goes on from OY728160.1 coordinate 1,393,316,599, forward strand.
ACCATACGAAGTCTGACCCACACAGGATCGATAGGTACTAACCCCCGCAATGACCCACATAGGATCTGACCCACATAGGATCGGTATGCACTGACCCACAGAGGATCGTTGAGCACTGACCCACATAGGATTTGACCCACATAGGATCAGTATGTTCTTACCCACATAGGATCACTGAGCGCTGACCTCCGTATGATTTGTCTCCAACCTCCGCCTCACTATCGACCACTGGATTCCTTGCACCTGGTGCGCTTGAGTTCCGTAGAATCTATCCTTGAGATATCGGTCATACCTAGACCACCACTAAACTCCAAAAATAAGTAACCCAAAGGACCTACATGTTGTAAGGGTTCCAACGCGATAGACGGTGCATCAATCGGACACTCGGTCTGTAAGTTGTTGGCATTTCCGTTCCAGGGGCCCGATTGGTTTTTAGGTGCAAACCAACCCGACCATAGTCCAACTGTGTCCAAACCTCAAGTGGGGTATTCCAAAGGAACCGTCTCGCTCTAATATTTTTTTTTGTCATTGATGGTTCATCGATCGGACACCCGTATCCCTAGATACAGGTGGAAAGGTGTATTTGGGTAATCAGGTCCAGACTAGGGTTTGTCCCGGTTCGAGGGTCCGACCTAGTCTCTGGGGGTGTTCTGACCCGAGTGGGCGGCCCGGCGTGAGGGCGTGGCCTGACTGGAAGGGGCGGCCCGACGGCCCGGTCGGCCTGGCGACCCGGCGGGTCGGTGGGGGGGTTTGCCTTAGCCATGGCCAAGGGGGGAAACCGCATTCCCCCTAGAACCCGAACGACTTAGCCATTTGGGTGGGGACCCAAACCGGAGCCTGGTGGATTTGGTCCAGTTCAGGCGGGACCCTAAGGGTCCCGCTCCCCCCAGATGGCCAAGAGGCCAACCGTTAGGCTCCTCCAGTAGCCGGCCCAGATGGCTGCCTCGACTCCACCCCCGCGGAGCGACGACGCAGAGGTCCTGCTCCACCATGAGGCGTGATGGTGCCACGCCTCCTCCGCCGTAGCCGAGCCTGACCATGGCCTCCAGCTCCTCCGTGCAGTGTGATGGCGCCACGCCCCCTCCGCCGCAGCCCGCCATGGTCGAGGCCCCCTGCATCCCTCCACGCAGCGCAATGGCACTGCGCGCCTCCGCCACAGCCCGACAAGGCCACGACTCTCCTTCTGCATGGGCCGACGGTGCCATGAACCTTTGGAGATCCGGAGACCTTGCACTATCGATCTCTTCGTGGCCGGCCCGATGCAGGCCACCATTACTCGGCCTTCGTCATCAACAAACAATGATAATCAAAGAGGGAGGGTCGGGCTGTGTTCGTGTGGTCCGATCCCTCCTCGTTATGGTGTTATCATTCAACGAATCACATTACATAAATTGAATGATGAAGATCGGAAATAAAGTCAACACAAATTCCCCTACCTCACTTGACAATGACCACTGATGAAGTCACAGAAAGGCAACGTCGTTCCCTCAATGTCGGAAGAGGTAGAGTTTGGAGAAGATGAGTCGAAGACGACGTCGTTGGTGTTCTTCGTGGGCGGAGGTGCTTCCACTTCTTGCCCCGGTTGAGGAAGGAGATATTTCCTTCATTCTTCATTGATGGAAGAGACGTTCTTCGTTGGAAGAACATGTTCCTCAAGGTTCTTCCACCTCTCCAAAATGTTCCACCAAAAGAATGCTAAACCAAAAATAATAGAGGAAGTTCTCTATTATTTTTATGGCACAACAACACAAATACTTGGGTTTAATTAAATGAGACAAATCATTTAATTAATGTAATGTAATGGTTCAAATTTAAATTTTGGAAGGTGAGGAGTTCAAATAAATGAACAGAGTTTTCCAATTAATTAACGGGGAGTTAATGGGGGGGGGGGGTTAAGAAGCTCAAGTGGGACCCAATAAATAATATCCTCCCAAGGGAGGTTATGTGAGGGTGGGCCCCACCACCATAACCTTTCATGGGAGGTTATGGTGTGGTGAAATCCACCACTAACCTCTTCTTGGATCTTTAAGCACCAAAAATAAAAAAAGCTAACACTTTATTTTTATTCAATTCAATTAAAAACCCCAAAAACTAACTTCCACACACGTTAGAACGCAACTACGGTGAAGGTCTCACTAAGAAATAACCGAAATTGTGAGTTCAACTGTTCCCACAAATATCAATTTTGAGCACCAGTTCAAAAGATATAAAATCCAACTCATACATTTACTGAACGTACCTGAAAAAATGTTTGGAAAATTATTACCAGCTACCCTCGACCTGCGCCGATCGAGGTTAGGCTCTACCTAGGTAAATAACGCCCCAAAGAACCCAACGGTTCCCTCGGATTTCCAATCCAAGTTACTGTTTAAAATTTATGATTTTTACAATAAAATAATTGTCACTTAATTATTTTATTTGCGGAAAAAAACTAACTTTCCCTGGTGGCCGTCGCTGACCCAAGTTAGTATCTCTTCAAAGAAATCCTACCCTCATGAGTTTAGAGGTGGTTTCAGTTTTTTAATCCGAGTTACCTGTTTTGAGTTATATGAATTTGAAAAATAAAATAACTTTATTTAATTATTTTATTTACGGTTATGCCATTATCGGGTTTTCTCACATGAGGCCTGCACCGACTAACTTAAGTCATTCCTCGGGTAAACCCGCTATCTTGAGCACAATGGTGGACTTGGATTTCTGATCCGAGTAACCGTTTAAGAGTTACTCCACTTTTTCAGGAAAATTGCTTATACACGTTAATTTAAGCTTAACAAAACTTCCACGGATCATTCCAGGCTCTCTGGGCCTCGAAATCGTGCTCTGTCTGATTTCAAGGACTCGTAAAATTCCCATGTATTTATGAACAAAAATTCCATGGAATTTCCGAGCCTTTAAATTCTCCCCACCTCATGGATTTACATCCCTATAAGCTATAACTTGAATTATGGGAACAAATAGGGGTACTGAGCATGCATCAGAGCCTCCTGCTCCCATGTGCTCTCTTTGAGGTTCTCGCGCTGCCAGAAAATGTGCACCAGAGGTATCAAACATCCATGTAGGACCTGCTACTGTGGATCCTCAATATCCACTTGAACCTGCGTAAAATTTATCCCGTCATCGATGTCTAACACTCTGTGGTCGATGATGTGGGAAGGGTCGTGCACATATCTCCTCAGTTGAGATACATGGAAGACGTTGGGCACCTGGTGCAACTGAAGAGGAAGATATAAGCGGTAAGCCACCTCACCTACTCTGTTGTGGACCTGGAAAGGTCCGATGAAATGTGGAGATAACTTGCTACCTCGGCCAAATCTCCATAGACATTGTCGAGGTGAGACCCGTAGGAAGACATGGTAGCCAACCTCAAACTCAGGAGGTCTCCGCCTCCTATAAGAATATGACTTCTGCCTGCTCTGGGAAGTCTTCATCCACTCCTGGATGATCTGTAACTTCTTCATGGTAGCCCATACCATCTCAGGTCTCACTAGTGCTGACTCCCTGGGGTCTGTCCAGCACAAGGGTGATCTGCAAGGTCTCACGTACAAGGCCTCAAAAGATGTAATACCTATGGTGGAGTGATAGATCCTGTTGTAGGAAAACTCCACCAACTGTAAGTGGTCCTCCCAGCTGGGACCGAAGTCGAGGACACAAGCTTGCAGCATGTCCTCGAGGGTCTGAATGGTCTGCTCTATCTGACCATCCATCTGAGGATGGAAGGCAGTGCTCAAACAAAGCTGCATCCCAAATGCATCCTGCAACCCCTTCCATAGATGGGAAGTAAATAGTGCATCACAATCAGAGACAATAGAAGAAGTTACTCCATGTTGCCACACAATCTCCCACACATAGGGGCGTCCCAATCTCTCTACTGAACCCTGTTCTCTGATCGATATGAAGTGGGGTGACTTGGTGAGTCGATCGAAGATCGCCCAAATCGAGTCGTGAATCCTAGATGTATGTGGGAAACCTGTCACAAAGTCCATGTATATCCCATCCCACTTCCACATTGGGTCCTCCAAAGGCATAACCAAGCCTGCTGGTACCTGGTCCTAAACCTTTACTTGCTGATAAGTGAGGCATCAAGAGAGAAACTCTGATTCTACCTTCTTCATACCTGGCCACCAGTGCTATCGTCTGAGGTCCTGATACATGTTTTCCACTCCTTGAAGTATCGCTTAAGGGGAAGTGTGTAACTCCCTCTACACTTCCTCTTGAAGTGAAACCGGTACCAAGGTACTTCCTATGAAGAGGATGATGTGCTCCCCACCTTCATAGAATCCACCAGGTTCCTACCCTGTGGATATCTGAGCACGTCGTGTCTCGTAGTCAATGTCCCCAGGCTGCGCCTCCCTGAATCGCTGAAAAAGTATGGGAGTGACTGTAAGAGAATGTAGAAAGGCCGCTCCAGCTCTATCCATAAATGATATCTGTAAAGTAGCAAGCTACTCTGTCACCTATCTCAGCAGATGCATGCCAGACCTTCTGCTGAGTGCGTCTGGTACCATGTTCCCCTTCCCAGGAGTATATACTATCTCAAATTCAACTTCTGTTGCCATGAGGGTGAGGTTGGCTAACTCACAAGTGATTGGCTGCACCCTTCTATGCATGAGTTTATCCTGTTCTTCATGGGTTTCCTTTTTTTTTCTGACCAAGGAAAACCCCATCCCAATGTTGTAGATAAACCACAACCTCTTTGCCTAATACAGTTAATCTGAATGTGAACTGTAGATGTCAAGTACAAATCCAAACTAACTTCATAAGGCCTCGACGCTCCCACCAAGAGGTTCCAACCGAAACTCTCACCTCAAGGTTAATATCACATTGTCGGCATAAGTGTGATTATCGAGTCTCCACCTAAAGGTATCTCCAGATATGAGGGTCAATTCAATGGATTAACCGGAAACTCTAGGTCCCGGACAAGATTCGTGGAAGGAAGGAATGATTGGTACCTATGTCTATTGATATGACAGCTAGTAGTAGACATAGTCCGTACCTCAAATCATTCATAGAGACCTTGGGTTTCATTCCTTGACTGTATGAAACAACTCTCTTCCCCAGTCCTCCAGCTCCCTGAGCGTGGTGGGGTCCACAAAAAGTGGGTGGTTGTGACATGTCGAAAAGTACTCCACCACAAGCTACTCTCCTAGCTCTGATTCCACATTTTCTGCCCTATAGATTCATCTATCCCTATCACATCCTCTTCCAAAAACATTTTACACGCCCAAGTCTCTGAGTCTAGCGCTAGTTCCCTATCTTCCCTGTACTAACATTCACCGGCAGTATCCGTTCTGCCAATGAACATTCAACCACAAAGGTTCTCTCAGCACCCTAGAAAAAGTAGGAATGCATAGAGTAATAGTGATAGGATGGATGTCCTTTAAACACACCTCGCTCGAATGTTTGAGCCCTGAAGCACTAATCACATCATATTCATCGAGTACCAGGAATGGTCGGTATGCCTCAATGAATACTCAACTACCGACATGTCTTCCAACCGAAACTTTATAAGCTGAAGGGAACTCTCTGGAACCTCCTCAAGATAGTCCTCAGCCACCTGTGAATTGGGCTCGCCTCAGAACATGAGGGGTATCTGATACTTAAACAAATGTAAGGCACCAAGACTACAAGTTTCCTCTACCTATACCGCTGGTAGTGTCTGCTGACCAATAGGAAGTGATATAATCACACTGCCCGAAGGTACCATCTCGTAAAATGGTCCTTGTACCAAAACCTCATCACTGTGCAGACCATCCTCATGGTCCCTCAATGAAAAATACTAGTAGCTAATATCTTCATCTGCTCTACTAGTGTCTCAACTAGGTGGAAAACTCCAATAATCGCCTACATCAAGTCCTCTACAGCCTTGGAATCTATCTAGCCTTGAAACCGCATAGGCCTATACCGATGGAACCCATGAAATGCGCTCAGTCGGTGTGCACCGTCCTCCAATGTGGTTGGTGGCATCTGCTGCCCAATGGTTGGTGGTGCAGTAGGTACACCACCCGAAGTAGGCAACATAGTAAGAGGGCCCTGAACCAGAGCCCCGTCGCTCTGTGGGTCGTCATCGAGTACTATCTCAGGAACCCTAACCGGCTATCTGCATGGAGGCATCTTGATAAGGAACAACTGCACCATAGAAAAAATTTTATACCTGGTGAGCTGACCTAGTTGAACTGACTTAAAGAAAACTCTTGAAAACACACACACAATCAGTTTTTTCATGCACTGGGTTGGAAATCTGAAGTCAGGGTCCTGGTGTATGGATACGTTAGTCGCCGAACCAACACTGGACTCCCTAAACTGAAAATCACAATAAGTACCCTTGAGAATATTGCTTCATAGAAAAGAAAGATCAGAGTCCTATGTTCTACGGTAGAACCGACTCCTCTGATACAAATTTTTCATGACCTATCCCCCGAGGCCCATATCACGACTACCCGAAGCCCACCTTCCATAGGTCAGGGGCAGGCGACTAGCTCCAAAGTTGTAAATCCCTAATCTGGGAAGGCATTGACTTTATTACAGTAAAAAACCCCAACAGAGTATGCAACTAGAAGTAAAACACTAAGTAAAACTGTATAAAAAAGTGTGTGCTGAATGTAAAGGGGATGAAAACACAAGCCCAACAGTAAAGTACAATACAACTGAAATGATAGTACAACCGAAGAAAAGAAGTAATGTAGCTACAGGGTCATCCTCCAGGGTTTCCACTTGAAGGGTAGGTATAGATGGCCTCCTCATCACCCCATGTCTTTCAATCCACTCCGTGTACATCTCACCGAGTGGTCCACCTCCGGTTACTGTACTATTCTGCTACTCTCTTCCCCGATCAGAGATTTCCATTGTTTGCAAACAACACTACGTGGTGCGGGCATATCCTGTGCAAGGATGAGTATAATGATACTTAGTAGGGACCCCGAGAACCTCATGGTCCCACAAATTCCAACAAGGATACCACAAAGTATGGAATCAATGGATACCCCTTACTTAGGTATCTTCCCATACACATACCTATGTTATTTAGTAACCCATCTCAATCATGAGGAAAACAAAAAAGTCAACGACTCTGCTCAAAAAGGGTCCCAACCGAAACTATGTTTTTAGTGAAGTATAGAAGTAAAAATGATTAGTCGTGAAGCTAGATCATATTATTTGGTCAAGAGGCACTGATTCTGACCATACAGAGTCTAACCTACATAGAGTTGTTAGGTACTAACCCCCATAATGACCCACACAGGTTCTGACCCACACATGATCAGTATGCGCTGGCACACACAGGATCACTGAGCGCTGACCCACACAGGATATAACCCACATAGGATCGGTATGCGCTAACCCACACAGGATCACTGAGCGCTGACCTCCGTTTGATCTGTCTCCAATCTCCGCCTCACTATCAGCCACTGGATTCCTCACACTCGGTGCGCTCGAGTTCCGTAGAATCTGCCCTCGAGATTTTGGTCATACCACGACCTCCACTAAACTCCACAAAGGAGTAACATAATGGATGATCATGTCATAAGGGTTCCAACACAACATATGGGGCATCAATCAGACGCAAGGCCTCCGAGTTATTGGCATTTTCGTTCCTGGGGCCAGGTTGGTTTTAAGGTTCAAACCAACCCAACCGTACTCCAACTATGTCCAAACCTCAAGTGGGGTATTCCAAAGGAAGCATCTCGCTCTAATATTTCTGTCGCCGCTGATGGATCGTCGATCAGACACCCATAGCCCTAGATACAGGTGGAATGGTGTATTTGGGCAATCAGGTCCGGAATGGGGTCCGTCCCGGTCTGCAGGTCCGACCTCGTCTTTGGGGGAGGTCCATCCCGAGTGGGCGGCCCGACCCGAAGGGGCGGCCCGACCCGATGGCAGCTCGGTCGGCACGGTGGCCCGGCGGGGGGGTCCTCCTTAGCCACGACCAGGGGGGAAACTTTGCACCCCCTGTCACCCGAACAGCTTAGCCATTCGGGGGGGGGGACCCTAACCGACGTTTGGTGGCACCGGTCTAGGTCATGCAAGGCCCTAAGGGTCCCGCTCCTCCCAGATGGCCAAGCAGCCAGCCGTTCGGATCCTCCGGCGGCCGGCCCAGCCGGCCGCCTTGGCTCCTCCCCCAGGGTGCGACGGCGCTGCAGTCATGCTCCACCGCACGATGCGGTGGTGCCGCGCCTCCTCTACCACGACTCGGCCCGACCGCGGCCTCCAAATCCTCCGCGCGGCATGACGGCACCGTGCGCCTCCGTCATGGCCCGTCAAGGCCATAGATCTCCTTCTGCATGGCACGACGGTGCTGTGCCCTTTTGGTGATCCGGGGACCTTGCACTGTCAATCTCTTCAAGGCCGGCCCGACACCAACCACCGTTGCTCCACCTTCGTCATCAACAAACAAGGATAATCAAAGGGGGAGGGTCGGGCCGTGTTCGTGCCTTTCGAGCCCTCCTTGTTATGGTGTTATCATTCAGTGATTCACATTCCATAATTTTAACGATGAATATCGGAAATAAATTCAACACAAATTCCCCTACCTCTCTTGATGACGATCGTTGATGATGTCACCGAAAGGCGGTGTCGTTTTTTCAATGTCGGAAGTGGTAGACTTTGGAGAAGACGAGTTAAAGATGACATCGTCAGCGTTCTTTTTGGGTGGTGGTGCTTCCACTTCTTGCCCCGGTTGAAGAAGGACAGATGTTTGTTGTTCTTCGTTGGCGGAAGAGACGTTCTTCGTTGGATAAATTTATTCCTCCATGTTCTTCCAAGTTCTTCCACCTCTCCCAAAGTTTCCACCAAAAGAATGCTAAGCCAAAACTAAATGAGGAAGTTCTCTATTATTTTTATGGCACAAAAACCCAAATACTTTTTTTTAATTAAATGAGAAAACACAATTAATTAATGGAATGGAATGGTTCAAATTCAAATTAGGGTAGGTGAGGAGTTACAATTAAATTAATAGAGGTGTCTAATTAATTAATGGGGAGTTAATGGGGGTAAGAAGCTCGATTGGGCCCCACTAAATAATATCCTCCCAAGGGAGGTCATGTGCGGGTGGGCCCCACCAGCATAACCTCTCATGGGAGGTTATTGTGTGGTGGCCCCCACCACTTACCTCCTCTAGGAGCTTTAACCACCAAAAATAAAAACAAAGCTAACACTTTATTTGTATTCAATTTAATTAAAACCGCCAAAAACTAAATTCCACTCTTGTTAGAACACAACTGCAATGAAGGACACACTACATAATCACCGATGCTGCGAGTTCAACGGTGCCCTCAGATTTCAATTCCGAGCACTGGTTCAAAAGATATAAATTCCCACTCATACGTTTATTGAACGTACCGGAAAAAAAGTTCAGAAAATTATTATCACCCACCCTCAACTCGTGCTGGTCGAGGTTATGATCTTCCTAGGTGAATCACGCCCCAAAGAACGCAACAGTACGCTCGAATTTCCAATCTGAGTTGCCGTTAAAATGTTATGAATTTTACAATAAAATAATTGTCACTTAATTATTTTATTTTAATCCAAAAAATAACTTTCTCTAGTGGCCCCTACCGACCGAAGTTAGTATCTGATCAAAGAAAGATTACCCGCATGAGTTCAGTGGTGGTTTTGAATTTTTAATCCGAGTTACTGTTTTTGAGTTATAAGCATTTGAAAAATAAAATAACTTTAATTAATTATTTTATTTACGGTTATGCCATTATCAGGTTTTCTCATAGGAGGCCCGCACTGACAAACCTAAGTCACACCTAGGGTAAACCCACTATCTTGAGTAAAATGGTGGCCTCAGAATTCTAATCCGAGTAACCATTTAAGAGTTATTCCACATTTTCTGGAAAAATGCTTACGCGCGTTAATTTAAGCTCAACAAAACTTTGACATATCATTCCGGGCTCTCTGGGCCTCAGAATCGCAAACCATCAGATTTCACAGCCTCGTAAAACTCCCATGTATTTATGAAAAAGTTTTCCATGGAATTTCCAGGTCTTTACAAGTTAGAAATCATATGATGTCTAGTTTTGGATTTTAGAGAAATGTTATTGTGTGGGTATTGAATTCAATTATTAGAATGAAGAGACTGTCATAGGGGAAAGCTAGATATATCCTTTCTACAGGAAATACATAACATATTAATTGACCTTGATCTCTAAGACATCATTGTGTGGTATATGAAAAACCGAACATGCATCATATAGTGGTTAGTCATGATATTTTATATCCTTATAGTATCATATCATCAAGATATTCTCTTATAATTGTGTGTTCATCCTATAAAACAAAGTGTGATACCCATTAATACCTAGCTTCTACATAGAGGTAAGGGTATGATGAAAAATTTACAATAGTTGGGCCTCACATCAATAGTTAGTGAGTGATGAGTCAGTGTTTTAGAAACCCAATTGAGAGATATCCTTAAACTATTATCTATATAAAATTATCTACCTTTTATGCTTAGTGAAGAGTTTTCTTATAGAGATAATGATAGTTCCCTCTAATTTGGAATAGAATACCAATGATATGGATATGTTGTGGGTATTCTGATGAATAATACCTCAGGGGTATAGAAGGAAAACCTAATCATTATATGATAAAGGTTTGGATAGATTATAAGACTTATGATTCAATATAAATCCAAATATTACTAACCAAATTTTGATTCTTGTATCAGTTTACCTATAAAAAATAGTGATATTTTAGTGGATAATTTTCTCACAAGATCATGAAAAAACTGCTCTACTGTGAATAACGTTTGAGCTCTCTCCTAGGATATAGTCTTATATAAGTATATTAGTCCCTTTTCAGGGTGGTGTGACCATGTATGAGTACACAAAAAGGCCCAAAAACCCAAAAAGGTGTTCCATTAACATGGTTTATGATGTTTTGTTCAATCTTAGTGGTTGAAGTGTATATTTTGTTGAAGGAATTTTTACCTTGTGGAATTGTTCAACCTCGATGATCCTTTGTTTGGATACCAACATATTCATAAACATTCATTCTAGATATGGTGTTTCAAGTTATTTCCACGTGTTATTATGAACACTCATAATGAATTTTTGGAGAATATGGGTCAAATTTTACTCCTGTCGATTCAAGTAGCTGTTTCATAGTCATTTCAGGTATTACCCTAGTCTTTCCCCAATAGTGTTAACTATATAATAACATATCATAGTATGATATAAAGAAATTTTGAGTGGTAATGTTCTTTGTGTAATTAAAGATGTGGTGGTTGTTGAGTTCTTAGTTGTAAAAAAGAAGTTTGGTAGTTGATTCTTCTAGTAGAAGACTCTATGTTTAGATGATGCAAGAGACTCTTAAAAATATAGCTTTGTAGTAGTGATGATTTCTTTGAGAGGGATACATTTATCACCTTAAAATGATAGTGGTGTCCCTACACTCTTCCCCTATACAAAGAGGTCTTTGGTAACATCATCTTAGTGGTCCTGGTTTATTGTACTGTGGGTTTCGGGCGCTGCAGAAGCGTGTTGGTGTGTTTGTCCAACATTAATTTTAGCGTTAAACAACGTTCAATCCGAGATCCACCCTGATAATAAAACGACAAATCATCAGAATAGAACAAAGAATGAAAAGAAAGAGAAGGGTCTCAGAACCATCGAGAGGATCATCGTATGTTGGTTATAATTAATTTAATTAATTGAAATGAATTGCCTTGATGGATTTCATTATTCGTTGATATTTTCCGATCACGTTTCGATGTGATTCATCATTTCATCATAGAAGCCAAATGTAGACTTTTTCTAGCAGTGATCCACATGTGTACCACATATCTCTGGACATCACCAAAGGAATATCCAGGTGCTAGCGTGGAGAATCATTTGCTTGCGGTGTCCGCCTTAGATCACCTTGATTCGATGGAGGAGGATCACTCTTGATCTTGAGAGCATTCATAGAGGATGGAGTTCTCTCGGCCTTGAGAGAATTTTCCAGATTTTTTGTGCACAATGATTCATAGAAAAGTGTTGGGGTTGTGAGGATATTTATAATCAGGTTTGATTTTAAAGAGTTATGACAATAAATAAACGCGTTACACATTTTATTTATTTCATTAACACTTATTGAAAACCCCCATGTCGAATCATTAATTCATTGACATGCTCCCATGCTGATTATAATAAATATAATTTAATAACACAATATTATTTCCTAAAAATCCCGACTGGAAAAACTACACGACATGTAATCATTAATACACGGTGTGTACTTGTTTTTCATTTCCTTTCCAAAATGAAAACCACATGGCATGTACATTCAATGTACACAAAGTGTATATCTTGTTTTTCATTTTATTATTCCTCCAACATTAAAACAATTTATGCTTACTTGAATAAATATTAAACCACATACGGGAATAATTTTATTCTACTTGAGATACTTGGATACACTTAGTGTGTGACCCTCTAGGATACTTTCTCGTTCGCATTAGGCGGTCTTGCCTAAAGTCCAAGATTAATTTCTAGTAATGGGTCAAGGCACCCAAGAGAAAGAAGTTGATGTCATATTGATGTGCCACCTCATATGAACTCTTACCGTGTAATTTAATCCCATTGTCTTCATATCTCTAATCCAGAGGGTTGCATGCTAGTGCCATCAACCCGTGTGATTGATTATTCTTTCTTTGACTTCTCGAAATTGAACTCGCCCATACCTTACCCTAGACATGGATTTATTTAGGTTATATAAATTCCATCAAAGGACCTAAGATATCTAATTCCATTATGGAATAGAAGGGGAAAATTCTTTCTCGCATTTTCTATTAATGTAGTATCACCCGTGACGCACCCAACGTATCGTACCTCACTACGAACAATGTGTCATCATAGTTTTCGTCAATACATCTAAGTGCGCGAGTTGTAATACCCATTAATAATAATCTTAATGTCTAAGGATCGATACACACATCTGCATATAGGAACATCCAATGACACTATGAAATGTGGATTTTCTACTGGCGTGTCCCTTTCTCATAATATCCTCCTGGATATTACCAAGGGTGCACAACATGAGAAGGTGCCTCAAAGTTTTATGAGTCCTCTACCCTAATAGCCTGTAATATTTGTGTCCCTAAATAAACATCATCTGGACATAGAACATATATTCAGGAACAGTGTTATGGCACTTCAGGGTTCTCATCATAGCAGGGATCTGCAATGACCCTTTAATGCAACAACTATCCTTAAGACATTATCACATGCATTGTCACACAGAAGAAAAATCAAGATGTGATAAGGTATTTATTAATGAATAAAGTAAAAGTATTTGGTTCTAGGCCACCAACTCTAACAGACTCCCTCTTGGACTGATGACAACTGCTAACAACTTTTAACCTGCTAGCTCTCACATGATATTAATTCTTCTACTGAGATAGGCCGTTAGTCATGGGGTCTACCACGTTCTCTTCCATGGACACTCTTCCCACTACAAGATCACCCCTTTGATAGATATCCCTCAAGAGGTGATAATTTCAGAGTATGTACTTTGTCCGTTGACGTGACCCTAGTTCTTTTGCAAGAGCCACCGCTGTAGTATTATCACAATAAAATGTGATAGGATCTTTACTTCAAGGCACCACATCAAGATCCAGGACAAAGTTCTAAATCCAGACGGCTTCCTTAGATGCATCAGAAGATGTTATATTTTCAGACTCCACTGTAGAATTGGCAACAACAGGATACATTGAACTCTTGTAGCTCACAACTCCTCCATTGAGACATAAAACATATCCAGATTGCGAATTCAGATCATTTTGATCTATCTAAAAACCAGCATTAGCATACCCTCTGATGAAATGTTCCTCGTCACCTCCATAAACTAGGAACATATCCTTAATTCTTCTTAGATACTTAAGGATAGTCTTAACAATAGTCCAATGTTGTTCTACTAGATATTCTTGATATCTTCCTACCAAGATCTGTGTGTAGGCAACATCAAGCCTATTACATAACATTGAATACATGATGGATTCTATAGCCGAAGAGTATGGGATCTTAGTCATTCTATCTTTCTATTGTTGTGTCTGAGGACACATTTTCATAGAAAGATGTAGTCCATGTGACACTAGAACCAATCCTATATTGGATTGTTCCATAAGAAATCTCTTTAGTATCTGGTCATTGTATGTACCCTGACATAGTCCAATAAGCCTCTTGGATCTATCACAAATTATCTTGATCTCTATAATTTAGGCTGCTTCACCCAAGTCCATCATGGAGAAACACTTGTTCAACCAGTCCTTAACTAACTATAAGATTGGTAAATCATTTCTAATAAGAAATATGTCATAAAAATATACTACTAGGATAATGATCACATTCCCATTAAACCACTTATAATCACTTGGCTCACATTCGTTCTTAATGAAACCAAATTCCTTTGTGGCTTCATCAAATCGAATGTTCCATGACCTGGATGTTTTCTTTAATCCATAAATGGATTTTTTCAACCTGTAAACCCGTTTGGCTGCATCTGATGTCACAAACCCTTCTGGTTGTGTCATATAGACATATTCCTGAAGGTTCCCATTAAGTAATTCTATTTTGACATCCATTTTCGAAATCTCGTAGTCATGGTAAGCTATTATGGCAAGTATGATTCTTATGGATTTAAACATGGAAACATGCGAGAAGTTTTCATCATAGTCAATTCCTTGACACTATCTGAATCCTTTAGCAACTATCTATGCTTTATAGGTGCTAACATGACCATCCATGTCCAGTTTTCTCTTGAATACACATTTGCAACCAACATGAATTACATCAACTGGCTCATCGACCAAAACCTAGACTTGGTTTTGATACATGGAATCCATCTCAGAATTCATTGCTTCTTGCCATCATCCATATTTTGAGCTTTCTACTACTTCTTTGAAGGATAGAGGTTCATCATTGTCCAACTGTAATGATTCGCCATCCTCCATGACTAGGAAACCAAATCTCCTTGGTTCCCTTACATCTCGTGAGCTCCAATGAAGTACTTGTGTTTCTATTACCTCTTCTACGGGGGCTTGTGGAACTTGTTCATGTACCAACACCTGTGTATCTTGAGCATCAACTTAATCAAAGTCAATCTTTCTCCCACTAACCCTTTTTAGTATTTTCTCCCTCTCAAGAATGATGGCTTGTCTGGAAACAATCACTTTCTTGTCTTGAGGGTTATATAGGTAATATCCTTTTGTTTCCTTGGGATATCCTATTATGATACACCTCATGCCCCGGGGTGCTAGTTTTTTTCATGATAAGGCCTTAAAAAATCCCTTGCATCCCTATACATGTGTATGAAAAAATGGGTTTCTTTCCATTCCATAACTTGGAGGGAATTCCATTTTCCGCCTTACTTAATACTCGGTTTAATCTATATGTTGCAGTTTGTAATGTATATCCCTAAAAGGATAATGGAAGATCTGCATGAATCATCATCAACCTCACCATGTCCAACAAGGTGTGGTTCCTCCTTTCACTAACACCATTCTATTATGGTTTATAAGGAGGAGTGATCAGAGATAGAATCCTAGACTCCAATAAAAGATCGATGAACTCTTGGATCAGATATTCTCCACCTCGATCTGATCAAAGTTTCTTTATCTTATTACCAATTTTATACTCTAAATCATTTTTGAATTCCCTAAATTTCTGTAAGGCTTCTAACTTATACCTCATTCTGTAGACATATGAACATATTCACAAATCATTATTAAAAGTAATGAAGTAAGAATATCTACCTCTAGCTTCTACTGGAAATGGTCCACACACATCAATGTGCACCAATCCTAGAAGCTCTGGGGCCCTATCACCTTGTCCACAGAAAGGTGGCTTGTTCATTTTTCCTTGTCAACAAGCATGACATCTATCAAGTGGTTTTATCTCAGTTGTGTCTAAATAACCATCTTGGTAGAGCTTTGTCAAGAGCTTCTTGTTTACAAGATAGAGACGGTGATGCCACAACTGTGTGATGTATGAGTCATGTGAGTTTGTTTCTTTATCAATTTTCAACACTTGTTTTTTGTAATTTAATACATAAAATCCATTATTTAAATGTTCCATACTATAACATACTTTATTCTTATTTGTAAGATCCTGGGTTTTGAACCGGGTTAAAATTATGAATGTTTCTGAAATTATTTTTTCGGTTTATCAATGGCTCATTATTTTTAAACCGAGATCTATAATTTTATTCCGAGTGTTGGAACACCTAAAGATGTCTTTTTTCAAACATTTATAGATTTTTTGAGGTAATGGAGAAGTCGCACAGGCAACGCACGGTTTTTCTAACCGTGCAGCCAAACCATGCGTAGTTGAAGTTTTGAGGCAGCAGCTCCCGCATGGTTAGCACATGGTTAGGAGAGACCATGTGATGAGGCGATGTGAGAGGGGTGTCCGAGCAAATAGCTAATGCACAGTTAGCTCATGGTTTGTCTAACCGTGCGAAAATACAGTGCTGGCACTTATGTGAGATCCTAAAAAAGTGGATCTCACACATTTAAGCCTCCAGATGGCTTGTTTTTCCTCATAAGTGTCCATAACTCGGTATTACTCTCCCTTGAAGTTTGTAAAACCTCTCCCAAGTGTTTTGGAGGTGATCCAATGGATTCTCTTAGTGAATAGATTCCGTATTCTTGAGGTAGGTAGATGTTATTCCTCGTTCTTGTTCTGTTTTTTAGATCTACTTAGATCTACATATCCTCTTCTCACGATTTCATAGATCTATGCCCGTTATAGGAAAATATAAGAGTTTGGATGACAAGTCTGATGAGTTTTGGTATTGGTCTTGCTAGCAGAAGTGATCTAAGGTGGGTTCTTGAAGAATCAACTCATTTCCCTTGAGGGTTCTTCATTTATTGTAGTTTCTGTCAGAACCCTGAGGTAGGGTCCTTAATCTTTAAAACATTATTTAAGAATTATATTTTCTTTAAATAAATTTGGAATGTCAGTTTCCTTCATTATTATATGTCAATTAATGACACTTTTTATGTTATTAAATAATTCCACCCACATGAGATAAGTGAGGACTTGAACCTGTGTTAAGTTTAAGCATGTTTGGATACTTTGGTTAACGTGATATGATTAAACAATTAAATGATTTGAATGGGGAGAATGAGTAATAGGGTAGTTAATGGTAGGATTAATTATCAATTCATGAGTTGGAATAAGATTGTGGCTTTTACAGCTTATTAGGAATATCGAATATTTGACATGTTTGGAAGATAATTGGAAACTGGTAATATTTAATGGAGGGATTAATTATTACATGATATATTGTAAATTGTTAACTAATTTATGATTGGTTAAAGAGATAAGGTTTTATTAATTGATTGTTGAATTAATTAAATTTCATGTATTAATTTAAGATTGTGAATTGATTGTTTGTTATGATTGTTGGCCAGGAGTACCTTTTGATGCGTAATAGTTTTCGATGCCTTAAGATGTCTTGGATGGAGTTTTTTAGAGACATGATATGTTGTGTGAGATGGTCACTAAATATCGTGGCAGTGTTCAACATGTTTTGAGATGATTAGGGGGTGCGTGTAGATTGTTAAAGTTCTGGACGAACCATTGTTGGAATGGACGGGTTCGGATTTGTTAAAGAATTTGGATAATTAAGTGCTGTGTTAATTCTTCCCTTGGGTTTATAGGAATATTTAATTGTTAATTAATTAATAATTAATGAGATGTTTAATGATTAATTATGTTTTTAATTATGTGAAGAGCGATTTGTGTTGTTAATTAATTTCTGAATTAATTAACGGATTGGTTTTGTAATGTTAGACATGGTATTATACACCAATGATAAATATATATGTACGATTGATAAATGGGTTGTGAAACAAGGACTGAGGTTCCAAATACTCACAGGGTGTTAAACATGATGTTCGACACCAATGATAGATGTATATGTTTGATTCATAAATGGGTCGTGAGACATGGACTGATGCTCCAAATACTCATGGGGTGATAGACATGGAGTTCTACACCCATTCTGCAAACAAATATTCATTTATGGGACAGCGAATAATGCTCCAAAAAACCATGGGTTGTGAGACAAGTCCTGACGCTCCAAATACTCACGAGGGTGACATACATGATGTTCTACATCCATTAAAAAACATTGTATTGTAGGTCTAATTGTTCGTGCGTGAAATTAGTTAATGGTTATTGAAAGATGTTGTGAAATGATGATTTGTGAATTGATTGTGAGAAAGGATTTAGAATTATTAATGAATTGGGAGAACCACTGTTAGTGTACGGACCCAGGGGTGAATCACTATTTTAGTTGATGGGGTTAGACATAGTATATGAATGATTAAGTTGACTAACTTATGACGCGTTATCCAATCCAAAGGAAAAGCTTGGATTCGTTCTTTACATTGATTACTTAGATGGTCTTTAGAGACATCTATGGTGAGTAACTTATACGGGGGATATCAGGCATAGGCCGAATCTCAAGACTATTACAATAATATTTGAGTAATTGATAAATGAAAAATGATTATGTAATTATTGTTGAGTATGCATGACAAATGAATAGTGTAGGTTCAGACACCAGTTGGGGGATGAAGCAGGTACTTGAGTATATAGTTACTTTGTACTATTTACTTTATTTTATGCATGAATTCACGTGGTTTAAATTATTTATTAAACATCTTAATTTACGGTAGTCACCGGTGGTCCTAGCCTACTGAGATTTATATCTCACACCATACTCGGGCCGGCATTGCACTGGGTACCCGGGTAGGTTCTATTTGGTTGCAGGACAATGCTATTTTCATGTACATGAGAGTTAGGAGCAGAGGACCAAGCAGAGGATCAGGATGCTCAAGGAGATCACCCATGGGGCTTTGAGTAATTATTTATTTCTTTCTGTATTGGAATGTAAAGCATGCTTTTTTGTTAACTGTTTTCTACTTTTGTATCATTCACATGTCATGCATGCATCTGCAGTATAATTTGGCATTGACCATTTTTTTTGTACAAGATATATAAAATCTGTAGTCCGTTGATTTATCATTATTAGACTGTTTCCGCTACTTATTGCCTTTTTTTATTTTTAAACACTAAAATGAGGGTATAGTCTCCCCACTGACTATCCTTAGACCCTCGCTACTAGTGGGAAGCCTATGGCATAAGGGGAGATTAATTTGAGGTCATGTGGTGACCGGTCCAACCACCTGTTCAGTGGTGAAACGGGTTGGGATGTTACAAAGTGGTATCAGAGGATTAGGTTTCATTGTTTTCCTTTGTCTTACTATTGTGGGGTTGGTAGAAAGGAGACTAGAAATGTGTAGGAGATTGGGTTAATAGCTGTGCATGGGACTGATCACCTCATGTATGGGAAATGACCAAGTGGCCAGAGATGGGAATTGATGTTTTTACTATTCGAGGTTACAGTTCATATGATTTCACCTTGAGTGATTTGTGTATTTTCCGCTGTTTATTGATTTTGAGAATTTTGAAAAGAATAATTTTCTTGGCCTGATATGGCAAGGATGTTTCATATATGCATCATCTTAGGCACTTAGATATTCACATTTCATACATATAACTTGCCATGAAGTTTCATTAGTTGGATGCCTTCTAATTCGGATTGTGTTCCTTGGGTGCAATTCCATGTTTCATCTGCTTTAGCATGCCTCTCTAGATAGAATGTTATGGTGATAGATTTAACATGCTTGAGTGATTATATTCCGTACTTCCTTGGTTATTATCATGTTTTGTTGTTGTGAAATGCTTCCATGTTATAGCATGTTGTTGTGTTACTACTTATGCTAACATGTTAGAGAAGTTTTGATATGTGAAAGTGGTGCTAAAGATAAAATGTTAAATAAATTTTGATTGTGTTAAATGCGAGACAAAATCCAGTGATAAGGTGTATGGCCGCCTTATCGATTGGTAGGTGGAAACCCATATAATTTGGACCATTAGGTTGATCATGTTAATTTCTGAATTGACATTGGTATCGATTAATGAGAGCGAATTTTCTATCCATGGATTGTATGTGCGCTTCATGAATTTGGAAAAGATAACTCATATTAAATGTTTTAAAAGGGAGTTTTATGAAGCTTGCATGTTTTGGCTTTGGTAATTTTGAAAATGGTACTTGATGTTTTGATTAAATCATTTGACGACTACAGATTAAAAGTGATTAAATATAAGAGGCTTGGAAATGGAAACTGTTGTGGTTTCCACTATTTGAAACCCTCATGTAAAGGGAAGTTCATAATTCTCTTGAGTTTCCTTGGAACAGAAGCGTGAGTACTTTCTGTAGGTGTTCTTATCCTTAGGAATGGCCTTATGTTCGTCTTTTGAGCCTAGTGACTTGTTTGAAGTGACCCGGTTTAGGGTTGACACTTTTTCATCATAAGGGGATAACCAGCGGTTGGTAGCACCCTCAGAACTTAAATTCCTTGCTAGAGCTATGGATTTTCTAACTCTTTTGGAGTTGTTGGGTGCTGTTGTCCCATTTAGGACTTCTGTTTTCCTATGAAACCATGTTCGAATGGGTGGTGATGTGTTTCTTGACCTTGTTGTGGGCTTGAGCATCGAGTAATGCTCTTTGTCAGCAGGTTAGACATGCCTCGGGCATGGTCGAAGGCTTTGTTGGTCATTTGACCCTTTTTATTGGTAATGGATGACTAGTCATGGCATCATCCAAGAAAGTGGTCATATGAGGAAAAAAGACTTCATAATAAATCTTTTTGTACTATTGATAACAGTCTCAATTCAACTCCATGTAGAGTAACTTGAGTGTTAATGAATCAGTTTCATTTCAATACATGGAATGGTTTTTTAAAGACCTGGGTGTTTAGACACGCTGATCTAGATTTTAATCTAGCGCACTGGTGAGCAGTTGATCTTTTCTTGAGACTTCATGGGAAATCATAAGGTGGTTATTACCACTTTTTTCAAGATGAATGTGTTGGAAGGTGATACTAAGATTTTAGAACAGAGTTTTCTGGTAATGGTTTGATTGATCTTCTTCATGACCTCTATTTTCTCTTAGTTCTCTCTTCTGGACATGACGAGAATTTCCCCTATCTTGACCTCATCATGGAGACACTAAGATAGTGTCTGTCTTGTGCCACGCTACAGTTTAAATGTTGTTGGTCTTGATAAGTAGTTGTTATCTGGGTAGTACATGGGATGTGTTTATTCCTAGGGATACTTCCTTATTCATGTTTGGGGATAGTTGTTTTTAAAATAGACATTAAATGTCTTGACTTGAAAAATTTACCAGATGTTGGGTAAGGACTTCGTTATACTGGTGGATGGTTTTGGAATAATTTTAAAGGAATGTAGTCAGATAAAGGGAGAAAGTGGCTTTTGTGTCTACGACATCTTTTGTGGGAATCATGTGAAACATGTTCCGTTGTGTGATCGAGGTTCAACCTTTTACGCTGAAAATGCCCTACTAATGACCAAAGATATAAGATCTGTTTCGATGTTTATTCTTTACTGTAATCTCTGGATCTAGTTAAAAAGGCTTATCCATTAGGTTTGAGAAGGGTTAAAGTTGTGTTTGGCATTGGGAATTCAACACATCACTTATAACAAGATTAAATGACCTTGGTAGTTCGGTGGTTTTAGTAGTGGTCCCCAATGGCTTCTCGGGGATGAGAAGTTTTTAAGGTGGGTATAATGTAAGATTCCAGGTTTTGAACCGCGTTAAAATTATGAATGATTCTAAAATTATTTTACGGTTTATCAATGGGTCGTTCTTTTTAAACTGAGCTCCCGAATTTTATTCCGAGTGTTGGAAAACCTAAAGATGTCATTTTTTTGAACTTTTATAGAATTTTTGAGGACACGGGGAAGTCGCACAAGTGGTGCATGGTTTGTCTAACAGTGCGGCCAAACCATGTGTAGTTGAAGTTTTGAGGCAATATCTCCCGCACAGTTAGTGCATGGTTAGGAGAGACCATGTGATGAGGCTGTGCGAGAGGGGTGGCCGAGGCAGTTGAGAACACATAGTTAGTGCATGGTTTGTCTAACCATGTGAGAAAACCATGTGGGCACTTATGTGAGATCATAAAAAAGTGGATCTCACACGTTTAAGCCTCTAGATGGCTTGTTTTTTCTCCTAAGTGGCCATAACTCGGGATTACTCTCCCTTGAAGGTTGGAAAACCTCTCCCAAAAGTTTTGGAGGAAATTCGAAGGCTTTTCTTGGAGAATCAAAGCTGAATTCTTGAGGTAGGTAGATGTTCATCTTCGTTCTAGTTCGGTTTCATAGATCTACATTGATCTACATCTCCTCTTCTCACAGTTTCTTAGATTTACACCCATTATGGGTAAATATAAGTGTGTGGATGAAAAGTATGATTAGTTTTGGTCTTGTTCTTACTAGGAAAAGTGATCTAAGGCTGGTTCTGGAAGAATCAACCTGTTTCTCTTGAGGGTTCTTTGTTCGTTGTGGTTTTCGTCAAAACCCCAAGGCAGGGTCCCAAATCATTAACACTTTATTTAAGAATTATAGTTTCTTTAAATAAATTAGGAATGTGAGTTTCCTTTATTAGGATATGTCAATGAATGAAACTTTTGATGTTATTAAATAATTCGGCCTACATGAGATAAGTGGGGACTTGAACTTGTGTTGAGTTTAAGCATGTTTGGATAAATTGGATAAAGTGATATGATTAAATAGTTAAATTATTTGAATTGGGAGAATGAGTAATAGGTTAATTAATGGTAGGATTAATTATCAAGTCAGGAGTGGGAATAAGATTGTGGATTTTACAGGTTATTGGGAATATCAAATATTTGACATGTTCGGAACATAATTTGAAACTGGTAATAATTAATGGAGGGATTAATTATTACATGTTAAATGGTAAATGTTTATCTAATTGATGATTGGTTAAAGATATATGGTTTGATTATTTAACTGTTTAATTAATTAATTTTCGTGCATTAAATTAAGATTGGGAATTGAATGTTTGTTATGATTGTTGGCCAGGAGCACCTTTTTAAGCATATTAGTTTTCCTTTCCTTAAGTTTTATTTTATGGAGATTTTTAGAGATATGATATGTTGTGTGAGATGGTCAATAAATATCTCGGCTTTTTTCAGCATGTATTGAGATGATTATGGTGTGCTTGTAGATTTTTAATGTCCTGGATGAACCATTGTTTGAATGGAAAGGTTCATACTTGTAAAAGAAATTGGATAATTAAGTGTTGAGTTAATTATTTAGTTTTCTTGCTAAGAATAATTAATTTTTAATTAATTATTAACTAATGATATTTTGAATGGATAATTAGGTTTTGACTTATCTAAAGAGAAATTTGTGTTGTTAATTAGTTTTTGAATTAATTAACGGATTGGTTTTGTAATGTTAGACATGGTATTCTACACCAATGATTAATATATATGTATGATTGATAAATGGGTTGTGAGACAAGGACTGAGGTTACAAATACTCATAGGGTGTTAGACAAGACGTTCGACACCAATGATAGATGTATATGTATGATAGATAAATGGGTTGTGAGATAGGGACTGATGCTCCAAATACTCACGGGGGCTAGACATGGGGTTCTACACCCAGCTTACAAGAAAATATTTTTTTATGAGATAGGGACTGATGCTCAAAAGACCCAGGGTTTTGTGATAATGAATGAGGCTCAAAACACTCACAAGGGTGATAGAAATGATATTCTACATCCATTAATTAAAATTGGACTGTGGGTCCAATTTTTCGTGCATGAAATGAGTTAATGGTTAATGAAGGATGTTGTGACATGATGATTTGTGAATTGGTTATGAGAAAGTATTTGGAGTTATTAATGAATTGGGTAAACCACTATAAGTGGACGGACCCAGGTGCGAATCACTATTTGAGTGGATGGGCTTAGACATAGTATATGAAAGATTAAAATGAATAACTTATGACACGTTATCCAAACCAAAGAACAATCTTGGATTCAGACATTACATTGATTACTTAGATGGTTTTTAGAGACCTCTGTGGTGAGTAACATATACATGGGATATCGAGCGCATGCCATATTTCAAGGCTTTCATAATAATATTTGAGTAATTGATAAATGGAAAATGATTATTTAATGATTTTTGAGTATGCATGAAAAATGAATATTGAAGGTTCGGACACTAGCTGAGGGATGAAGCAGGAACTTGAGTATATAGTTACTTTGTACTGCTTACTTTATTTTATGCATGCCTTCACGTGTTTTAAATTATTTATTAAAAGTATATATTTGGTGTAGACACCGGTTATCCCAGCCTACTTAGATTTATTTCTCACACCCTACTCGGGCCACCATTGCACTGGATACCCGGGTATATTCTATTTGGTTGTAGGACTACGATGTTTTCATTTACTTGAGAGTTAGGATTAGAGGACTGAGCGGAGGCTTGGGATGCTCGAGGAGATCGCCCTTGGGGATTTGAGTCATTATTTATTTATTTTTTGCATTGGAATGTAAAGCAGGTTGTTTTGTTCACTGTTTTCTACTTTTGTATCATTATCATGTAATACATGCATCTGCTGTATAATTTGGCATTGGCCATTTGTTTTTTTAAAAGATCAATAAAATCTGTTTTCACTGCTTTATCTTTATTAGACCGTTTCTGCTACTTTTTTCCTTTGAATATTTTTGAACACTAAAATGAGGGTATAGTCTCCCCAATGACTATCCATAGACCCTCGCTGCTAGTCGGAAGCCTCTAGCATAAGGGGAGACACACTTGAGGTCATGTGGTGACCGGTCCGGCCACTGGTTCAGGGGTGACGCGGGTCGGGACATTACATTATAAAATAGACAACCCTTATTTCCAAACTTGAAAATAATTCCATCCATATCCAAACAAGATATAGAAATTATGTTCTTGGTAATAGTAGGAACATTATAATAGTTATGTAAAACAAAAATAATCCCAGTTGGCAATGAGAGGTGGTAATCACCAATAGACAACACAACCAGCCTTGTGCCATTGGTAGCTCAATGATCCACATATCCTATGGAAATCTTTCTAAATCTACTTGGTTCCTGCATTTGAATACAGATATGAACCCCAAAGGCTGTATCTAATACCCAATATATAGAAATGGAAAGATTACACTCGATAATGAACGCACCTTTAGCGTTCCCACGCTTTTGAGTGCAGTTCCTCTTCTGGTAGCCTTGCTTGCCACATGAAAAAAATATTACCTCCCATTTCTTGCCTACCTCTGGATGTTCCCCTTCTTGGAAGGATAATGCTTGGGGGATTTGGACCATTTATAAGCCTTTTCCCCATTTTCATTGTCATTCCTTTTCTTATTCACCATAAAGACTGTGGTTTTTTCATGCCCCATGTCCTTATCTACCTGGCGAATTAAGGTCAGAAGTTCCAATAGACTATTTTCATTGTTTCTAATGTTATAATTGACAATGAATCTAGAGAAGGTCTTGGGTAGTGATGATAGGATGAGATCTATATGCAATTCCTCTGGTAATTTAATCCCTAAGATGTCCAGACGTTCAATATAGCCAATAAGTTTGACTACATGAGGCCCAAATGGTGTATAATCCCCAAGATTAGTTGTAAAAAATAATTGGAGATCTCATATATCTCTTGTATTTCCATCTCTTGGTAGAGTTCCTTAAGGAGAGATATCATGCTGCACGCGTCAATGTTTTCATGTTTCTTCAAGAGCTCATTAGACATGAACGATATCATGAAACATTGGACATCTATGGAATCAACCATATGTTACGCATAGAGAGATATTTCCTCATCACTGGTCTCTTTCCCATGTACAACTGGAATAGGCTCTTCCAGCACATACAATTTCCTCTCGTGGTGAAGGATGACATGTAAACACCTCTACCACTAATGGAAATTAGTGTCGATGGGAAGTTTTCCTTCACGAGTATGGTTCACAATGATATTTTTGAAGTAATTTTTCTTATTGTTTCTACAAATAAAGATGAGAAAAGGTTTTAGAACTTTATAAAACTGAGAAAAATAAATAAATTAATACCCATTAGTCTCCCACCATTTTATCGAAATTCAAAAGCCCTCAACATCAACATAGGAATATTATGTTGCCTGAATATTCTAGTGGAAAGGATCCATATTGTCCTTCACATTACCCCGAATAGGGTTGTTAAAGAAACTTGAGGGGCTTAGGTAGCCATTCCAAATGACAACTGCATTAACTCACAGCTCCTTGATCCACTTAGTGGACTCCAAAATCCTAAAAAGATTTTATTTTGTATTTCCTCAACCTTTGCGTCTTGGTCACACCATGTCCTATTATGGGAGTCAACCCTTGATTCAAACCAAGTCATGTCAACCAAAAAACTTGAATTAGAATTACATGATAATTGAATGCACCCCAACTAGGGCTGGTCAATCACTTTGAACTATGGTTCGATTCTAACCAAGATTTTGGAAGGCTATACCGACATAATATTTCATTGAGGGATTTTATCCTTAGACATAAATTTCCATTTTATTATATTTTATTACATGATTGTTAATATTAAGTTGGATACACTTAAGTGATTAACAATTTCTAAGATAATATTTATGCATAAGCCGATTTTATTTTAGTTCCATCTTCTATGCTTGTTTAATTCATAAATTGTGTGATCGTGACAACACACCCACAATAAATAAACCATGAAATTAACAAAAATAAAATAAATAGTATTATCATGAGCTTTATCTATTGGTTAGTGTATCTAGTGGTTGATAAACTAACCCATGACCTAGGTGAGAAACACCTTGATCCTTTTGAGTTCATGTTTATAGCTTTCCACCTATCCACCTTTGTATTTCCTTGGATTTGTTCCACCTTGGCCCCTGACATGAGCTGCCTCCACAGGCTTGGGAGAACCATCCATTACATATGCATTTATTTCACACACAGGTGAGGGGTAAAATGGGTTTTTACATAAAATAATCCTTGGGCGTGAAATCCATACATATTAATGAGGAGAAGGCTCGCATACCAATAAATTTATTTTAAATAAACAAATTAAATGAAACCATTCACATACAAGGGTCTTGGTCTAGCTCATGATCATCCATACATGAAATCATATTTACTCATAAATAAAACTAGAATTCAATTCTTTAATTTTTATTTCTTATGATTAATCATGCTCGAATCAATTAATTATATTTAATTAATTAATCCTTTTATATTAATCCCTTTTCTAAATTTCATTGATATTCTCATCCATTATAATTTTAAACCAATAAATTCATTTAAAATTATCTTTGTACGTAACTTGTACCATGGAGGCAACCATATGAATTCTTGTTCATTACGCAGATGTTAAATAATACACATATATATAAAACACCTATCACATGTTGTGGTTCAGATTTACACCTTCAGTATGGTACACGTCTCATGGGGTTGTATAATATAATAATTTTTTTTAATAAATTTTCATAATTTGGATGAGTACATGATGTGTAGTTCCGACTACATAGTGTGTACTTATGTTCACCATCCATACGAAGTACAAGCCTGAGGACATGGCATGTAGATATACTTTAGAAATTTTTGGAGTGCACAACATGTTTAGTGGGACACATGCCGTGTAGTATTTGTGTTACACAGTTTCCATCCAGGCAAGCCATGTACGAGGTACACAGTCTATCCCTAACCCGAAGGGACTACATGTCATGTTCAGTGAACCACACGGTTTGTAATCCAGAAACTGTGTGCCACCTATTCCTGGTCAACACACAGTGTAATTTATGACTTAGGTATACTCCAATACACGACCAGATTTGGTGGACCAGTCTGATGCACTGAACCAAGACTACATGGCGTGTACAACTGAATACACGTCAGGTATTCCTGTATTGTACGAACAAGAACGTTTGGAACCTCTAGATGGGATAATCTATTTAATTTTAATAAAAGTTAAAAGAAAAATTCATTTCTGTATGTTGAATGAGAAACAATAGAGGAGGAACAGATCTAGAGATTCAGATTTAAATAACGATTAAGTTGAATTTAAAAAGATAAATAATTAAATGCATAAATCACCAACGGAAAACTAAATAATTATAATCAATGATATGACCTCTATGATACAACTTGTAGGTTCCAGGCACAACATAAGCTTGCAGGTTGGTTTTACCAACATTAATTTTAGCGTTAAATAAAGTTTAATCCGAGATCCGTCATGATAATAAAACGCCAGATCTTCAGAATAGAACGAAAAACGAAAATAAAGAGAAGGGTTATGGAAACATTGAGAGGATCATCATATGTTGGTTATAATTAATTTAATTAATTTTCAAGAATTACCTTGATGGAATTATTTCTTCCTTGATGTTTTCTGGTTACATTTCAATGTAATTCGTCATTGCATCGTAGAAGAAAACTATATACTTCCCCTAGCAGTGATACACATGTGCACCATGTATCTGTAGACGTCGCCAAAGGAATCTCTGGGTGCTAGCCTGGAGAACCATTTTCATGCATTGTCTGCCTTAGATCAACTTGATCTGGTGGAGGAGGATCTCTCTAGTTATTGAGAGCGTTCTTGGAGGAAGGAGTTCTCTCGGACATGAGGGAATTTTACTAAATTATTATACACAATGATTCATAGAAATGTGTCGTGGTTGTGATGATATTTATAATCATGTTTGAGGTTTTAGAGATATGACAATAAATAAACGCGTTATGTATTTTATTTATTTCATTAACTCTTATTGAAAACCACCATGTCGAATCATTAATTCATTGACATGATCCCTTGCTGATTATAATATATGTCATTTAATAAAACAATATCATTTTCTCAAAACACCCACAGAAAAAACTACTCGGTGTGTAATAATTAATACACGATGTGTACCTGTTTTTCATTTCCCTTCCAAAATGAAAACTACACAGCGTGTACATTCAATGTACACGACGTGTATATCTAGTTTTTCATTTTATTCTTCCTCCAACATTAAAATGATTTAGGCTTACTTGAATAATTATTAAACCACATATGAGAATAATATTTATTCTACTTGAGATACTTCGATGCACTTAGTGTGTGACCCTCTAGGCCTCTTTCTCGTTGGCATTTGGCGTGCTTGCCTAATGTCCAAGATTACTGTCTAGTAATGGGTCAAGGCACCCAAGAGAAAGAAGATTATGCTTCACTGACATGTCACCTCATACGAACTCTTACAGTGTAACTTAATCCCTTTTTGTATATATCTCTAATTAAGCAGGTTGCATGCTAGTTCCATCAACCCATGCACTCAATTATTCTTTCTTTGACTTCCGGGAATTGTACTCGCTCATACCATACCATGGCCATTGATTCATTTAGCCTATATCAATTCCATCAAAGGGCCTGAGATATCTACTTTTGTTGTGGAACAGAAGGGACGAATCGTTTCTCGCATTATCTATTAATGTAGTATCACTCGTGACGCACCCAACGTATCCTACCTCGCTGCGAACAGTGTGTCATCATAGTTTTCATCAATACATCTAAGTTCGTGAGTTGTAATACCCATTAATAATAATCTTAAAGTCTAAGGACCAATACAAAAGTCTGTATATAGGAACATCCAATGACACTATGAAATGTGGATTTCCTACTCGCGGGTCTCGTTCTCATAATATCCTCCTGGATATTACCCAGGGCGCCCACCATGTGAAGTTTCCCCAATGTTTTATGAGTCCTAACCCCTAATGGAATGTATTAATTATGTCCCTAATATAACATCATCTGGCCATAGAACATATATTCAAGAAAAGTGTTACGACACTTCTGGATTCTCATCATAGAAGGGATTCTTTATGACCCTTTAATTCAATAGCTGTCCTTAGGACATTATCACATGCATTGTCATACAGAAGAATAATCAATTTGTGATAAGGTATTTATTAATGAATAATGTACTAAGTATTTAGTTATAGGCCACCAACTCTAACATTTACATTCTCAAATGATAGACCAAAATGGTTTTTTTAGAATTTTTGGAGTACATTTACCACTTCACCTCAGAAAAAGTGGTTTTATCATGAAATTATTATTAAATATTTCAATGGTTATCTTTAGTGGATATCACCTTAGTGGAGCATTTACCTCAGTTTGGTGTATCCAAAGGATATTTTTGGATGTACCTATCATGCGGAAACTCTTGTAATGTGGTGTATGTGTACGTTTTCTTGGATATTATGGACTTTGGTCACTAGGGTAGGTATTATCTTGGGGTATGGGGATGTAAAAGAAGGTCCTTATGAATGGTTAGGACCATATGCTTCAAAATTTGGTTGATTGTGATCGTAAATTACAATGGTGTTGTGTTGAGAAAATTTATTAGGTTAGTGTTATTTCTGATGTGATGTCCAGTATCTTTATGAATGAGAGATGATAAAACAACCAAGTTTTCATCATTAGTTGGTTGAGCTTTTATTTGGGATCAAGGTATGGATAGTGGATTCCCATAAATATTTCTAGAGTTTGGTTAGATGTTAGAAGGTGAAACCTATTTTAGTTCACTAAAAGTTTATTCAACAGGTTTAGTTCACTGAAATTAATGTTACTAGAATTACATTCAATGGAAGTTGGAGGAGAGTGGTGGGAAGTCAGTGGGTACATAGTCTCTCCAATGGAATCATAATCATTAGATGTTTTCATCTTCTGATTGAGTTGTGATGGAAAATTCAATGCCTAAAAGTTTAGAAAATAGGGGATAATGTGTTGGAACTCCAGCTGAGGTGGTCGAGATGTGTTGACTCTGATTTAAGGGGATAAAGTATTACTTATTGACCAGATGATACTTAGTATATAATTGAATGGAAGATTTAGTTTTAATATAGTTAATACAGATCATTAATTTCAGATTTGAAAAGCTGGTGAATATTAATTATTTTTTTAATATGTTTGTAACCACATGTATCTTGTTATTATAATAGACAGTAGTAATGGCGTCTCTATCACGCATGTATGAATAATTGTCTAAATAACATTAATATTTTGGGTTCATTTATTTCTTTATGTATTTCTATTGAATATATTTTCATTTCCTTGAGTATAAGTGAGTTTTCTTATATGGTCAAAGGATTACTTTGTGTGGTGACTAGGGATTGAAGTCTACCTACTTTCATTAAATTCAGTCATGGTAAGAAAAGTTCCAAAGGATTGGATTCCAATATATAGATCACCCAATCTATGAAGTCCTTGGGTACTGGTGATCCTCCTTATAGTAGTCTTATCCGAAGTAATGTGGTCATGAAGGTTTAAATTCCCAGAAAGTTTTTTGAGAGAAAAATATTCAGGAAGCCCAGGTTTATTCTCACTTCCCATGACTATATTTAGATTTCAATGGGATTTCAAAATCATTGAAAGATATAGGGTTAGATGATATTAAGTTTCTTGTTGATGGGATTGATGGAATTTATTTTTTCTTTTCAATAATTTAGATAAGGAATTTTCTAATTCAAAAGGACCTTGATGGTAAAATGATAAGTGTTTGTCTGGAGAGGATGTAAAATGAGCAATAGTAATGGATGGATAATAAATCTTTAACACTGGTAAGGATGTATCTGGAATGGAATTTTGTATTTAACATTAGAGAAATAAATACAATGATAGTAGTGATGAAGGCATTGGTGGAGATGTATAATAAACCTATAGCATTTAACAAAGTAATAATGATGAGACAAATTTTTAGTTTAAGGTTATCAGAAGTAAGATCAATGGTAAATCATGTGAACAGTTTTGATATGATCATACAGAGTATCAAGTGAGTGAATTTTATGTTTACTGATGAGGTGTGGGCACTATTATTTCTATCATCACTTCCAGAGAGTTGGGATTCCATGGTAACTATGGTTAGTAACTCCAATGAAATGGAAAATTTGGTATTCAAGGATATCTGAGACATGATTCCTAATGAGGATCTCAGGTAGAGGGAAGACTTGGAACCATATAATAAAACTCTTAATGTTTATGAATGAGGATAATTAACTCACATGAAGAAAATATATAAAAATAAGTCACTGTAAAATAATCCAGGAGAGAAGAGTTGAGACAAGTCAGCTAGTCTAGTCCATGTATGTTGGAAGTGTGGAAAAAATGACACTTCAAGAAGGACAGTAGGATTCATAAGAAAATATCTATAATACCATAAATATTTCATATCTCAAATTCAATTGGTACAACATAAGGTTGTAGTAAATTGTTTCTCAGGGTAAATATTTAAGTGGAGTCATGTGTTGTTGTCTCAAGTGCATCACTCCATTAAATGAAATTACAAAGATGGATTAAAAATAATGTATCTAAAAGTTTCATCAATGTATATTTGGATTATAATGAATATTTAGAGATCATTAGAAAAGGGGATGTAAATATTTAGATGAAGGATGTGGAAGTCTTGAAGCTAAAATAAGTTATACATATCTTTGGGTTGTGAAAGAATTTAATTTTATTTGTACAATTGGATGAGGTATGGTATGGAACTATCTTTGATGAAAAAGTGTAGAAAATGACCAGAGGATTCATTGTGGTTCCATGCAGAGTTAAGGATGGGAATATTTAATTAACTAAGAGTTCAGAGAGAATTTAAATGGGTGAAATTTAAAATTCTAATGATATAGAAGTTCAGAATGGAAAGCTTGGCCACCTGAATGAGAATAACCTCAAAGTTCTAAATTAAAATGATATACTAAATCTAGATTATATAGAGAATAGAAGATGTGAAATTTTTGTTTTAAAGAAACAAAGGGGGGTATCCATCAACTTGGATGGTTGGAATCCTAGATCTAAGAAGATAGAACCAGTTCAAACTAATGTTTGGGGGAATTCCCTATCTTAGTCCCTCAGAGGTTCACTTAACATTATAAATTTTGTTCATGGTTCTATATGAAAATTTGGATTTACTTTTTGATGTATAATTCTGCTATATTTTAGGATCACATTCAATGGAAGTCCCTTATGTAAAGGGATTTTGGTTGGAAGCTAAAATTCGTAGGTTTAAAAAATTCTGATGAGGAAAAGTAGATGCAAATTCTGGAACATTTGTAATGAAAAAGTTATAAGTCCTAAGAAGATGGTGCCCAAAAATCTACAATGGAAAGGATTGGATGAGACAATGAATTTAAAAGATACAAGAGCATTTTAGATGTTGTGAATCCGTGGTTGGTTCAAAGATAATGGGTGAGTTATGGTCTAGCAAGTGACCTGAATTTTACTTTATTAAGGCCTTTTGAAGCTTAATATACACACATAGTGATGCCAAGGAAATGGTAATTATTTAGAAAAATATAAAAATTTTCTTCATTGGGTATGGTGATGATTATTTCATCCACCTTCTATGGGATAAATATTGGATTGAATTCATTAAAAGTCAAGTTGGTCACTTAAACAAAGGGGTCCTATGGAAGGACATGAACTAAAAGGAAAAATAAGTTTTAGGCAATATATAAACGATCAAATTCCAAGTTTATTTGAGTAAAATAAATGGAAGGTAAAAATTTCTATATAACTTTGATAGAAGAACTATAATTCCAGTAGTGATACCAATGTAATATGTGTCAAAAAAATCCAGAAGTGTTGAAACATGAGTGGGAGTAGTGAATGTTCAGGTACTAGATGTTAGAGATGAGTCGAGTAGTATTGAACAACCAACTAAATTAAGGAGATCAAATAGATTTTTAAATCTAGTTCAGAGATTTGGGGTCAATATGAATGTTATTCTTCTAATTTATATTAGAGATCCAGAGAGTATAGAAGTGGAAGACACACCTTGTGATTATAAATAGTGGATGTTATTGATGAATGACTAAGTGGACTCATTGAAGTTCAATAAAACATAGGAATTAACTGAATTACTAAACGGGGAGAAGGAACTTGAAAACAAGTGTATATTCTAGATTAAATAAAAAAATGATGATAAGAAAAGATACAAGGAATGGATGTTAGAAAAAGGATTTTGATAGATGGTATGATTTTATTTCTCAGTAATATTCTCAATAGTAATTAATCATAATACTATTTGGATGGTGTAGAATATGGTACCAACAGATGTTCCGAACCTCAAAGATATGGTTGTAAATATGACCTTACTTCATGGTGATATGGAGGAAGAAATTTACATGATGCAACTAATAGGTTTCACAGAATATGATAACCAGAATTTGGTTTGCAAGATAAATAAAATTCTTTATGAACTGAATCAAGAACAATGACAGTGGGATAATAAATTAAATTCTTTTATGTAAAATATGTGTTTTAGTGGTGAAATGTAGATTATTTTTATTATAAGAAGAAATAGTAAGATGATACATTCATCATATTACTTATACATATGGATGCCATATTGTTTGCTAGACAAGACATGAAAAGAATCTAGAAGCTAAAATG
Organism: Viscum album; assembly: GCA_963277665.1. Lineage (NCBI taxonomy): Eukaryota > Viridiplantae > Streptophyta > Magnoliopsida > Santalales > Viscaceae > Viscum > Viscum album. The sequence continues at coordinate 1,393,350,952 of OY728160.1, forward strand.
GTTAAGAAGATTTGGGGGATGAATATTGAGAGAGATATAAGATATTGATCTTTGGTTCTATCGTAGAGGGACAAAATTTATAAATTTATCTAGATATATTGAATTTTCATAAGAAATTTAGTCCTCCATCCATTGGTTGGACACTTAAAACTGATCAATGAGTAATCTCCCAAAGTGGAAGATGAAGTTACATTCATGGGAAAGAATCCTCATGTGTGAAAAGTTATAAATTTAATATATGAAATTATTTTTACACTACCCAAAATTGATTTTATAGTGGGAGTTTTAAATACATACATGTCGAATCATGGAAAGGAACATTTAAATGTTGTTAAATGGATCCTTTGGTATTTGAAAGGAACAAAAGATACAACATTATGCTATGGGACAAAATGATCCTTTGTTAGAATATATTAATATTTATTTTTCATTAGATTTATATACCCAGAAGTAAAAAAAATAATTTAGTTAACCTGTATAGGAACATTAGTAAGTTGGATGTCATGGTTATAATGGATATTCACTCTATGTACAATGAAATATGACTATGTGGCCTTAATGGAAGCTGGTAAAGAAGTGGTTTGGTTGATGATATTGATAAAGGATCATGTAAACAAGAGTTATTTATAGTTATATAAAAATTAAATCCACTTGGTTAAAAATTATGTCTTCCTTGAAATAACTAATCATACCAAAATGATGTTTCATTACATCTGAAATTTGTTGGTGGATAATGGTCTCAAGCTACAGAAGATATCAGGAAACCAAAATCAAAATTGTTTTACCAAGGTAATAGATAAGGAAAGTCTAAGGGAAAATTGTGCCTCAATGGGGATTGACTAAATGGAATTAGAAAATAGAGAATATTGTTTTATATATTGAAAGAATGAATTTTTCCTAAGTGTTGGAGTGTTGTTGAGATTCCTTGAAATAATTATTCAAATTAGAGATTGTTGGGAGGCTAAGTCTCTTTCAATTCATGATTTTTTTTCAATGGATTCAGGCTGATGGAATTATAGTCACTAGAATTTAGAGTGGAGTAGCATGTAGAAAATTGTTCTAGTTTCTCTCTAGTGGTAGAAAAATCAATAAATGTTTTAATCTATATATGGTGTTATGATATAGCCTTAAAGTCCTAGACGTTTAGAAAACAAGGTTTTACTGGGTTGGAAATTCATATGGGGTAGTCAATATGTGTTGATTAGGTCTTTAAGGAAGTAGGTATTATATTTTTATAGGATGAAACTTATTAAATAAGTGTGTGGGGCCTTCTATACTAATATTGTAGATGCAGAACATTAATTATGGGGATTAGAAGTTGGTTAAGACTACTTATATTTTGTAATCATTTTTGAATCACCAATTTGTGTGAGTTGTAATATAAATAAATATTAGTGTTTCCCCCATGTACATAGGAGTCATTTTCTAAAGAATATTAATACCTTGTGATCGTTTCTTACATTATGTATTTCCGTTGAATGTATTTCTATTTCCATTAGTGTTTGTGAGTTTTCTTGTCTGGTCAAAGGATGAATTCTTGTGGTTATAAGGGTGTGAATTCTAACTAATTTGGTTACACATAGTCATGGGAAATAAACTTTTGAAGGATCATATTCCACTACGTAGATCCTCAAAGATGTGAAGTTTCAAAGGACTGCAGATCTTTCTTATGGTGGACTTTTTTGGAAGAATAGGTGTTCATGGAGGTCTGAATTCAATAAAAACAGAATGTTCATGTGGATTATTCTTCATGGCCAAGAAAAAAAATGTTATTTTTCAATGATATAGGGTGATGGTAGATTATTTGATATTGTTCTGGGGTTGGATGCTACCTTGCATCACTAATGGTGTCAGTGCAGAATTTTAGTGAAGCTCATAGTGATGTAGTGCCATACTGATGGGTTTCTATAATATGAATACCATCTATAATTGTATTTAATGTTGTGGAGTGAAACTATACCATTGGTGATAGTCATGGAATAGAAAAGTTTTTTTTGTGGATGTTAATGGATTGTGGATTTGTTGGGTCCTGCATAACTTGATGAACTTTTTTATGAGAAATGGTTCCAGGAGAAGAGGATCGGTAGGACTCGCCTAGAGATGATGCGTGTATCTATATATGTCTTTATTTGAGAAGTTATAGAGCTAGTATTTTTATGGATGTAATAGAATATTCCATTCTTGGGATCCTGAGTTCCTTGTTCACTTAGATCTTGATCCTCTATAAGGAAAGGAGGTGCGTGCGATGGTGGTAGTTTTCCACACTGGGTTATTTTGTAAGCCTCCTTATTAATGATATCCATTTGTTTCCTTTTTTGAGGATAAAAAGTATTAATGGTGGTAAGGATGTAGTGACCCAAAATTTTTCCATTGGGACATATCTTGGATTTTGGTTTCTGTGTTTTGGGATCTATCTAGTGGTAAAGTGGTAAATTTACACTAGTAGATGACCTTATATTTTTTTAATGGTTCCATTAATTCCAATATGTGGTGTTTACCCTTAGAATAATTTGTTTAATATTTTAGAGTGCCATATAACCTCAATAATAATATATTATAAATAATTATTTATTTTAGTCCATGTGTGTGTTTTTAGAATAAATGGTTTTCCTTCTAAATAGGGTGTTATACACAAATTACGATACTACTGCTTCATCTGGAATATGGGGGTTTACCCTAGTGATTGTATAGGTTTAATTCTTATTGGATTCCATGGGTTTTGGTAGCCATATAGAGATTAATTAATTAAAAAATGAAATTATAATGAAATTATTTAATCTATTTATGATATAATTAAAATATTTTACCTAGTTTAACATCTCTTTTTAAGCATCATGCTTACTAAAAACCTGGGTTAAACACATAAAACATAAGACATGAGAGTGATATATAGGGATATAAATTGGAGTATTTGAAGAAACCATGAGATTGAAGAACGAATCATCACCATCACCAATGACCACTGACGCAGACATGATCTGTTCATTTGAATGATCCATTTTCAAGTATGGACTTTGTGACTTATAATTTCTATATTATTCATGTATTTTATGCATGAATTTATAAAACAAATGTTATTCCAGATGGAATTGGGTGTAATATCCATTTTATTTATTTTCTTCCCTAATCCTTGTTAATAAAATTTCAATCCTGAACACCATGGAACTTTAATGGTTGATTTATTTAACATTAACTTTTTTGATTTTTTATTATGTTTTAGGTGATGGATTGATGAAGAATGATGCTCCAATTATCCTCTATTTCTCTTCTCTCTCCCCCTCTCTTCCACCTCTATTCTTCTCTCTTACTCTTATCACGATATAGGTGGAAGTTCATCGAGACCAGTGGTTTGCCGATGGTGGTAGTATGGTAGGAAACGATTGACTTAATGGTGAGGTGATGATGCGGTGTGGGGGATTGATGCGATGAAATGTGGAGATTATCACAATGAGTAGGTCAACACAATTACTATAGTGTATTAGAAATGTGTCCATGATGGTTGGCCATGATGTGGAAGTGAAAAGTGAGGACACAATGTGATGAGGTGGTGTGGTGTGATGACAACCAGAAAGTGGTCCCCAACATGAGGAAAAATCTATCCCCATTGGTTAATGATGGTCTTAGAAGAGATCTCCACAACACGTTGAGGGAATGTAGGGGCAGGTGTGATCACCACCTCCCACCATCAGATTCCCCACGGGGGATAGGATTGTAGCCTGCATACCGTATGGTTGGAAGACAGGTTGACTGGCCTAAACATGATGGGTCAGACACTATGGGTTAGCCTATCAAGCTTGGTACCGCATGTTCGCCAGTCAAGACAGGTTTCATGGGTCTGATATTACATAGTCGGGTCTTCCCAACCCACAGTGGATTAGAACACATGGGATTCCATGATCCCATTCATGGTTCATCCACCCTCATCTATCATGGAACATGGTTCCCTCACGGGTTGATGTGGCTCTATCATGACTTGGAGGGGTGTTTTTTTATAAAAACATCACCTAGTGTCTATTTTAGAAAATTAAATAACATATCCTAAGTATTTTTCCATTTAGATCATAGTTTTATGATCTATTCATCCATCCAAGGACATTTTTAGGTGATATATATAGTTTTCTAAATTATCTCCATAGGGAAAACAACTTGGCTTGATCATGAAAACAAGAAATTTCATGGGGTTGGAAACTCCCTTGGTGTAATTATTATTACTGGGTGAAGGTCCCACACCATCCATAGATAGGTTAAGTATCCACCAATATGTTGTGGGTTTCTTGGGGTGTGGGATCCTATATTTTAGGATCATATAGGTTAGATAATCCTTCCACTTACTTAGGGTGAAAGATCCTCTATCTATAGAGTCAGTATCCCCCGTATCTGAGAGATCAAATAGGATGTAGTATCCTCCATTAGAGTTAATATTATCCTCACCAACATTGGGTGTAAGATTCTCAATTATTGTTATTTTTAGCTTACATGGGTTCATTTACATTTGTAGTTTGGATACTTTATAATTGGTATGGTATTGATGGGTCATAGGGTGTAATACTCCCTCAACTAATGAGCATGCTTCAACAATGAGTGAGATTCCCTTTATGGATTCCAATAGTGATATGGTAGATGGAAACACTAAGTAGTTCATATTTCTTCAAGATTCATGACTCCTTGGGAACCCCTAAGTTTTCATTAAAGTGAAACATACAACTTGGATATCGACTTCAAACAATGAGGGATTTTGGCACTCCCAGAATTTAGAGATCCTTGTGATGGGTGACCTTCATAGATTGGGACTGATATGACCCTGAAGTGTTGGTGTTCCTGAGAATTCTATTTATAGAGTTTATTTTGATCTTCTTTCCTTATCTTCATCTAGGATACTTTTCTATATAATATTTTGACCTGACATGATGATTTTTCTTTCCTTTGTGGTTTTGGGGTGTCCTATTTAGTATGCTTATACCCACCCATGCATGGGATTTGTTCCCACACATGTTGTGTCTTTACAAAAAACATAGGATTTAGAGAGAGTCTTAGTGGATGTGAAGCTAGTGTGGCTTGTTCATAAATTATTCTTGTTGATTCTTGGTGACTTATTATAGATATTTGTCATTTGTGATGGAGGCGGTGACTGCTGCAGCTTGAAACTGACCCTAGAGAACATGTATTGAGAAGGAGTTTCCAATGTATTGAGTTTATCAAACAAAAATTATTTTCATATATATAGTTTCTTGGGTATTTTCTTTTGTGGAGTATTTTTTCATTAACTTTCATGTGTTTTATACAGTTTGGTTATATATATATATTGTTAACATTGTTGGATATTTTATGCATAAAATATATGTTTTTGTTATAGTTTGATATAGGATAAGTCCTCTTATATTGTGTGATATGCCTACTCAATTCTAGTCACTAGCGCCTAACATATTTGATTTGGGCTTTGGGTGGAACACTTAGCTTACTACAGACCCAAGCTTGGACCTAATAGGTTGATTCATGTCAGTTAGAACCAATAGAGCCTTATATTCCTACTGCAATAATGAATAACTGCAAAAAATGGACATATTGGATTGCCAAATTATTGGGATACTAATTTGAAGTGAATTATTTTCTATGGAAAGATAATACATCAGTTGATTCTTTTTCAAATAGATAAGAAATATTCAAATTAAATCTTATCAAGTCATTCCTAGTTCGATGAGAGGGAATAAATCTAACATTAGGGATACAGGAAGAACCCTACCTTAGTATGGTAATTAAATTCATGTATTCAAATAAAAATATTAAATTATGATTCAAAAATATACAGTGTTCACTCCATCATAAAGGAATACCGATAATTCTAGCCTCTTCTCAGTGGACTATAACATTTCTCTAAGAATCACATAATTCTCAAGAGGATAGACACTTTGGGTTTTACATAATTTACAAGAAGATGGTTGAGAACATGTACTGATTAGGAAATAAAATATAGGTGAATGATTTTTTGATTAAATATGAAGTATTCCAATGTTATAAATATTGCACATTGTCTCTGGTGAATTTATTGACGCCATTAAAAATTCTAAATATATTGTGTGATAAATTTTCCACAAACATTATTACATGATTTCCAAAATGAAAAGGGAAGGGTTTCATGTTGGTAGTTGGTTATAGACTCTCCAAACATGCCAATTTTATTTTGTTAATTCACCCTTAAATAGATAAAGGGGTATTAGAAGTGTTCATGAAAGTGGTAGTCTGACTACATCATAATTCCAAATTAATTTTTAGTAACTGAGACTCAATATTTGTTAGCCACTACTGGATATAATTATTTAAAATTTATGAAACAAAATTGAAAATGAGTTCTATCTATCATAAATAAAAAATAAACAAATGAAAGTGTCCAATGGATTCCTAGAAACTGATTTATGATGTTTTATTGATGATATTCAAAAGGGTGTTGTATTGGTTACCACAGTCTATATTTTATTATAACACTTATTGATATATATACATAAATTCCACGCCATTAAATGTTATTTATGGGAGGAAACTAATTATTTTCTCAAGTCTTTTACCATATGAGATAAGGGTGGAAGTAGTTTATAATGCCTTGATTAAGCATGTTGAGTCTCTAAATCTGCCCAAACACCATTTTTATTAATCATAAGATTATATGAAGCCATATTAAAACCACCATAGGCATGATATTTGTTTTTAATTTGGGGATCATGACTATTTGATGCTTTGAATGCATAAGAAAAATTCAATTTCTCAGTGAAATAACAAGATTTTTTCACCAATTTTTTCTCATTTATCATACTCATGTTCTTTAGTCCAGTGGAATATCCTCTATATTTACATACTTCTATGAAAATGAACAATATTTTTTATTATGTCACCATATTCGTTCAAATATTTATAGGGGGATTTACAAATTGGTCTCAAATAGAGGAAGTGTTATGAAATATATTTAGACTACAAAATAGTGTCATAATTTATCAATGGATAACAAAATGGAAGGGGTGACCAATGGAAAAAGTGATGTGGGAAGAAGAATTCGTCATTCATAATCAGTTTAACTCTTCTAAACATGGTCAAAATACTAATTTTCCAGGATGTAAATGTAATATAGAGTGTTATGTAACAAACTATGTCCTTGGTGAATTAGTTGAAGCAGATAGAAACATCAATAATGAAATGTGAGTTCATTGTAATTTTTAGAATTGGAGTGAGGATTGTTTTTTGTTTTAGGATTAAAATCTGAATTTTGAAGTTTTATGATGCAATATTAGGTGTTTTGGATCAAATTTGTGGTTTTATGGGTAGTTTGAGAGTTTGGGTGTGGTCCCAAGGTGGTACCAACTGCCATTTAGAACTGAAGGTGGCATAAGTTACCTGACATGAGGTACCAGGTACCTAGTGTTGTTTGGCGCTGTGAGAGTGGTTCTAGAGGGACCATCATGTACCAGTTTCCTTGAAATGGGTACTCAGTGCCCCCAAGTCATGTTTTTAAAGAAAGTAATTTTATAATCCCATTCTATAAACCCCTTTAGGGGGGTCTTCAAACCCTATTTTATTTTCCTAGTTAACATCCCCTCCTAAAGTTTATATTTTTCCCCCTCCCTCTCCTCTTGATTCATGAATATTGGCTAATAGAAGGGTATTATTTACAAAAAATATAATTTAATCCTTACCTCTTCTCTTCTTCTCCAAACTTATTATCATATTCTCTACTCCCAGTGATATTGGATAAGCATTAAATGTTTTTGTTTCACCAAATAATTGTGAATTTACATATTGACATTGGGCTTTCTCTTCTCTTGTATAAATATAGTTTTCATGGGTTGATTGTTTTCCATTTTCCACTATTTTGATTTAAGGTGGCAGAGGTGTGATTTATGTTTTGTATTTTGTGATTTTATAGTAAAATCAAGGGATATAAAGGTGAAGTTAATTAGGGATTGAGTTTTTAAAACTTGAGGGTTTATTTTTGGAGTTTTTCATCTAGGTTTTCTTTGGGTTTTAGTATTATTTTGTTATGGTGGATATTTATTTCAGATCCTTTATTTATGGAATTGTGTTTTGATTAATATTAGGTGTTATTAGTAGCATTTGGGGTATGCCTTATAGATTTTTAGAAATGTTAAATCTCATATATGGTGATAGTGGGTTATCTTAACCCTTGAGGTGACTGAGAAATACATGCCTATTTTTTATGGATTAATACTAAAGTATAATTTTTTTTTTAAAATTCTATATGAATGATATTTAAATAATATTGTTTATAATAAGTTAATAACTCTCATTGATCTTTCATCTAAACTATGCATGGTTATTGTTTTGATTTTCCCTCTTTCATAAGTCTTGTTATCTAATTTTATGTAATGTTGATTTTATACTAGAAATTAGTTATTCACAATAGAGTTCATCCTGAATGGTAAATTCTCATGATTAATTTTCATATTTTGTTCTTTGTAAAAAATTCTCGTTGAATTATTATATTGGTTGTTCAATAGATACTTTCATAACATGTTATATATGTAGTTTTGTATTTATTTTAATTTATAAAACATTCAAAGTATACTTTTCTATCCTAGTTACATCTTTTAATGAATTTGAAGCATGATCATGTATTATTATCTGGTAAAGTATAATTTTTTATATTACAGACAAACATTATTTTTTAGATTTATGATATTCAATAATGTGAGATCATTTCTCCTCACAGTGACATGAAGGAATTATAAGTCATGATTCATACATAACCTTTGGTTAAATGATTACATCAATGGAGAAATAATGTCTTGGTTAACCAAGTTGGATAAAATTGTTTGGCCTAAATATTTCTTGGTTTTTAAATGATAATAGATAGTTTGATGCAATAACTAGTTTTGATTTATAAAAAGTTATGTTTAGACTTTATTTTACACAGTGAGATTTATTATGTAAAAATTGATTTTTTATAAATATTTATCTTTATAAATTACTTTTATTCTTGAAATATGTCTTTTCAAATCCCTTTATTTGTCATAATAAATTTAAATATATGTTTTTAAAGAAATTTTATGTATTTATTTAATTTAGTAATGGATTAAAGTGTACAAAAATTTGTTTTGAATTAAAATTTATTCTTTAAATGGATACCATTATTTTAAATGGTATGTTTTAATAATGGAATCCTAATTAATTAAAGAACATTAATATTTAAATTGTATTATTAAAATAGTTAATCAGGTCTCATATTTTCTTGTGTTGGGTACTAAAATTGTGTATTGGTTGTGGAGAACACCATACTTGATAATTGGATTGGGACACTACTAGTTAATGCATGTTTCTATCCTTTCCATGTAAAACACCTTTTTTGGATAGGAATTAATGAAATTTGGAGGCTTCATATACCGTATATTATGTTTTATAGATGTCACAAGAACATTATTGATAAGTTATTATTCCATGATTTTTAGATGTTTATCCTGCAACATTTATTCTGGTTAGAAAACTACAATTTAATTCCTATGGATTTCTCATGTATTATGTCATGTTTATGTTTAAAATTCAATCATATTATATTTGTTTTTTAGCTGATGTATCATAAATAAGAATGTTTATCATTTTTTTCATGATCATTATATTGACTATGAATGAGATATTCATTGAGCGTGGATATTACTGTAAAATGTCAATCTAGTTACTATTTTTATATATAAATCATATTGATATGTATGGATTTATCTTTTATACTATATTTTTTTTTACAATTTTATAAAGTAGGTACATCTCTTGGGATGGGTTTTGAGGCTTATAATGAGTATACCACTTCCCTAATTCTCACAAGACGAACAGTTAGTGCCCTGACACTACTACCCACTTTCCCACTTACCATGGGATGAGTTTAAATATAACTGTATTGTGCAAGATTTCTTGGGATGGACATCATGGTTTGACATAATATTTTGTCTCAAATCTTAAGCGCTAGGCTCAAAACAGGTTTTTGTAGGTATGGACCTCCTGGTATTTAGAGTTAATTGTTGTATTTGATATAATTCAATAAAATTTTATTTACTTATTCTTTCAATATTTTATTGAAATCCCAGGGTACTATTTTATTATAGGTATTTAAATGTGTATAAATGTTCACACATGCACCCTATTTATTCAATGTTGAGTTGACACACATTTGATGGTGCCCCATTGAGAGTTTTTTCTAACATCTTGGATGAAAAAATCAATGGAAATTCAACCCCACTTATTATATCTCATGTTCAGATTAGCACATTGTTTTTATTTTAGTGTTTGTGATTGAATGGTCTTGGAAATTTTAGGAACTAGTTGAGTCACTGGGTGATTGGAGAATGGTGGTCATGTTTGGTTGGAGAATATTTTTCATCACATCACCCATTTATTTTTAGTCATATCAAAAATGTATAGTATACATGTTCTTGTTGATTTGTTTACATCGAGATCTGGTTTTATGTTCATGACTAAATTCATATTGAGATGTATTGTTTCTTTTATATTATTAATTAATTATTTTTTGCTATTTTAGTTATATGTTTTGGGTATATCTAGGATTTGGATTAGTCAAGCCGGTCTATTGTAGGAAATGATTCATGAATTATTCTATCATTTAATGCAAGTAAATTGTTTCCAAAAAATAATTCAATGTCACGGTGCTAGTCAACAACATCAAGTGATCATGGGATACCCATGGGGTTAGATACAATCTTGATTTAAGTATTTTTTGGGTATCCGGTTAAGGGTTCCTACAAAGTGAAATCATAGTAATGTTTTTGGGTTTTATTGTATTTTTTATTTGTAAATGGGAGATATGACTATTGGGACTATGTAACTCATATATATGTTTGGCCAAAATAATTACGGTTGAAGTTTGGGTTAACAGGGGATGATCGGGGGTTCAATCTAGGAACTATAGGTACTAGTGAGGCATTGTTCCAGGTATCTCAAAATGGGATTTTGGAAGATTTGGGAAAGATGTTATTAGGATTGACCGGGAGCTACTCCTTGCACTATTTCATTAATTCTATAGTCCTGTTTCACATTAAGACATATGAATTTCATTCAAATTATTACCATCATATGTGAATTGTCTTAATTAATTAAATAATTAATGAAGTAATTCATGTTTTCCAGAATACCTTATTAGGTGATATATTACTAATTAAATTACCTCACATATATCCCATTTATTAATATTGATTATAGGGTCTATTAAATAATGTATTATTGAATTTATAGGTAATTTGGATTTTTGAACATGATTTTTATTTTCACATAATGTTACACTATTAAGCAAATTACTGATTATTATTCTGTAAAATATTATTAAAATTGGTCTATCATGAATTTTGAGCTTCTGGTATATTTTATATTTAGTTATGTATATCCAAAATTTGTTTTGAAATATATTTTTCAAGCAAGAAAATTGATTCTAGTTTTTTTATCTTTCTGCTAAGAATGCTTCTTATTTTCTATTTGGTAATGTATGAATGAAAATTTTATGATTTGTTTAGTTTAGCATGATATATATTTTTTCCATGTCTTTCTTGTTATAATTCATGAGTTGTTAAGTGGAATAAATTAGTGATTCAACGTAAAGAAAATTGTTTCTAATATTATTATTTAATTGGAAATTAGTTGTAAAAAGTGATAGATATTTATAAATTATTTCATTTAAGTAAAGTGAAATGGTGAATGTGTTTTCTAAAATGTCACTATGTAATGAGTTATTTTTTTTGAAAAATTGACTTTTTTAGAAATGAATTTTACCTAAGACTCTATAATGATAATGTATTTTTGATATATTATATTGCATCTTGTTTTAATCAAATTCTCATGTTGATTATTTTTTCATTACTTATGGTTTATTGCATGCATACGTTTTTTCTGTTTGCATTATTTTTACTGTCGCTTTACATTTTTTATGGATTTATGCATTAATTTTTCTTCATGAAATATATTTTTTATCTTTCCATAAGTGGTATCTCAGCTGGTTTAACACCACTATTGATCATATTTATCTAATGGTTCCACATTTTCTCATTTGTGCTTTTGTAGTGTGTCTCTTTTCTCTCTTGGGATGACTTGATTTTTAGATTTAATTTATGGATTATTATATTTTGTCATGTATACATTGAGTTTTTATACAGTTGGGGATATCAAATCTCATCTTCAATCACAGTGATATATACATCTTCCATTCGGACTACACCACCCGTGTGTCAATCGCTTCTCCACCATGTTATGGTTGTATTTTCTCTTTTGGATTAAGAAATATTATTCATTTTATTATTCACCAAGAGTGAAACATGTAGTTTTAAAGATATACATTGAGAGGAAAACCAAAGTAGGATATATTATTTTGGGTTCCCATTGACAATCCATTGATTATCAATGCATATCTCATTATTCCCGAAGTAACACTCTGGCGGAGTTGGTCTCCACAAGAAAGTTTATTTAGGCCTAATTCTTTTGATATATTTGATGTAAATTTTACTATTTTTTGGTATATTTTATTTGGTTTCATTATATACATAATTAATATTTACGATGTTGTGTGTTCATCATGCGCGTAGGTCTAGTGTGGATCGAAACATGTTAATAGCTTGTGTACTTTCATTTTCCTTTTTTTATTTTGAAGCATGATCATCCTGAATTTTTCAAAATTTTTATGTAATATTTTCATAATAAAACATTCAATCTATACAAATTGTATCCACTGATATAAATTAGTGGCTCCTAAGCCGTTCTTTTTCAATGACTCTCAATGTTTCTCACAATAATTGGTATCAAATCCCTCAGATCCACAATGATGGGTTCTATGAAATTCGAGATAGATAATTTTGATAGAGAAAATAATTTTATTCTATGGAGATTCAAAATTAGTTCACTTTATGATCATAACAGGATTTTTTATTCCCTTAGTAGTTTGAAAAAGAAAGTAACAACTATTTTTAATGATGGACAGTCTATTGTTACCTAGGTAGTCATCTCTATTGATGTCCTTTGTAATGTATATAACCATATATTCTGGAAACTCAAGCATAAAAAACAAACATATTAACCATTTTACATGATTATTAATTACATATCATAACAAAACACACATCAAAACCTATAGATTTACTGTCTTTAGAAATTATATTCATAAAAAACTTTTTTATAGTATTTTCAATATCTTCCAAAAATAGTCCTCTCAAATGTCAAACTTTTAGTTGAACCATAAAAAATACTCTTCCTCATAACATAGGGAATGGAAACATAAGAAAGTGTTATCTCAGATACTTAGTATGGGTAAAAATAAGAGATATCAATCGATGACCATAAGTGGGAATAATATAAACATGTAGATAAGAGAACATAATCACGGTACATGAAAATAACATAATAAAATCATACAAAATAAAACATAGATCATAAACCATGAGTCATAACATAAGGATTTCAGTATATATTTCAAAAATCATATCCATGAAAGTGGAAACATGAGTCGATAATCATGATCCACGAAAACATAGCATAGTTATAAGAATGTAGAATATAAAAAAATATTAAAAATCACTGATCATTTCCAAGAGAATGAACAAGAGCATCGTCAAATTGAGGATAGCGCCCTTTAATGGATTAGGTTTAATTCTCAGTCACTAACATGCGGGATTATGAGATATACAGTTTTAGCCAATGTGTTTAAGTACTATAGTAGACTCACCCATAACTTAGTGTATTGACTTCATTTGTAGTTTTAGTTCACTCTCCATTTTCATTCATCTCAGGAGAAATTAACTTTACCCAATGCATTAGAGGTCTATAACATAACCCCCTCTCTCATTGTGAGACACCATATATATATATGTGTTACATATGAACATGAAAAATTTCATAATTGAATCATAACATAATTAAATTGTGGAAAATAAATGAGTTCTATAAAAACAACCATAATACATTACCAAATGTCATCCAGAGCAAGAAGGTGGATGATATCATTAAAGAATATCTCTAGTGAAACATAAGAAACATAAGTATATTTATAATGATGGAAACTATTTTTATAAGATCATTAAAAAGTTTCTTTGAAAAAATAATAATAAATATCGTTTACTTTGGATAATGTTATTTTCAAATAAATTAATTTTTAAAATAATGGTAAAAAAATATTTCATTGTAAGACAAAGAAAACATAGTAAGGAATATTTATAATAGACATATATAATGGTAGAAAATTTGTTTATGTGGAAATCATTAAAAAGGAATATTTTTTTCACCCAAATAAATACAAATCAATAATAAATGACTTGTATAGAAAATATTTAAAAATATTTTTTTCAAAACCTTAAAAATAATGTCAAAGTTAAGCATTTGGGGTATCTCCTGAGTGTTAAACCCGATAATCCTACATCCAAAAGACCCAAGTTCAAAATTGGAAAAGGGGAAAATTTCCAAGTTACTATAATAGTTACTGTAGTGATCACTGTAATAGATATTGTGGCTTCATAACTATTCACCTGTTTTGGGCCTACGAACCCTATCTTTGGGACTTTGGGCCCTAGGGATTTAATTCCAACATAGGTATTGGGACATTGGGCATTCATGTCACCATATTCCTTTGGGAAGTAGGTATTTCTAGACACCATACTCCTTTGGGGAATAGGTAATTAGGGCCACCGTATTTCTTCATGGAACAAGGACTTCTAGCCACCTAAGGCCTTTGACCCATGTGATTTCAATCCATAGGGCGTCTTGGACAAGGAGTTGTCTAACTGTACCACATAGGGGAAGACCAGAGAAGAGGAATCAGATCAAGTTGAATCCATAAAAGCATAAATAACTAGATTGGGAAGGTAGAGAGGGTATGCTAACTTTTTCATTAGTACTATGCACCATGCAACACTTACATGGAATTGCTAGCCAACCAATCTTTCGATGTAGGAATCTAGGTCCCATAAATATTACTGATGCTAGAGAGGTTAAGTTATTGTATAGTTAGGTCTTTGGGAATTTAGGTCAAGTATTGTTCATTGTGTATATTGGCCTTCAGGTCATGTACTAGTCCTTGTGCCTCTGGTCCTATAGGTCATATAAGGTTTCCCAATCAACGTAGTTGAAATAAGGGGATTATTACAAAATGAATAAAATTATAACTCGTTTGGTGCATTAAAAATAAGAAGTAAAAGTTAATATAAGATAACATTAATAAATCATATAAGTATGGATAAAGACATCCATAAAATAATATAATTAATTTGCACATGGAGGAGAAAAATTCCTAACTGAAAACAAGAGATAAGTTCATTCCTATTTACGATCATTATTTTGGTTTAATTATAAACCAATGGGAGGTGAAGTGGTCAGAATACATGTAAACCCTAAGTATAAACAAAGTAGGAGACAGAATAATGTTTTTTATGGAGATAGAGCATAAAACATACCCTGATTAAAATTTATTTATAGACAATGTTGATTTTAATGTGAAATTGAAAAATTAACTCTTATGGCATCACCCACTCTTGAATCAAAAGTGGTTGAATGATAAATATGAGGTGGATTTGTAAATCCATTGAATTTAATGAAAAATTATGGTAAAACACACCCATGTGTCCGTATGTACACCTTATAAAATAATATAGGTGATGAATACAGAATATATGTCAATGAATGTAAAATTGAAAAGGAAAACTCTTACTTTTAATCTCGACTTCCTTGAAAAAGATTTAACCTCCTGTATAATAAAAATAAGAAATTTAATCGATTATTTTAGAACATTATTCATTTATATTAAATTTTATAATACTTAGTTATATTCATTCATTACAGATACATTAGTAATTATTTATTTTCATCATTAGATGTTTGTAATTTTTATTATTTCGCAGCAGTTTCACAATAGTGATCTTTGATACTAAGTTCATCATTTAAAAATTATTCACAGTAGTTGAGTCATTATGTTTCAATGATTTATGTTGTATCATATCCAATTGATTTAAGGCATGGACATTGTTCTCAACAATGTAATCCTTGATGAGGAATTTTTAGGTCATTTACCACTGAAAAGAAACATTATATTGATCATTCATTTTTGTGTCACTCTTCCAAAACCATATTCATTAAATTAATTAATATATAATATAATATATTATCAGTATTAATGTCATTATTATCATTCATGTTGTAAATGGTGATGATAGTAAATCATCATTCATATAGGTGGTTGAACCAACCCAAACATGAATAGTTTATAATAAAAAAGGAGTAAGAGTATAGAGTTATATAATAGTATTATAATTTCATCAGAAGCATAATGATATTAATATAAAATCATTAAAGTGGATAATTATATTTTTAAATACTAAAAATGATAAGGTAATTGAAAATTATAGTGACAAACTTGGTACTTAATTAGATGAAACATCTTCTTCTCGATACAGGTTCCTTTGGAATAAAGGATTTGAGCTTCCTTCATAGAATCAGAGGCTATAAAATGTCTGTGAAGGATTTTGGAGAGGAAAATGGGAAATGATTCAAGATAGTTTTAAAGGGAAAAGTGGTTTGGAATTTGTGGATATGGATCCTTTTATAGGTGAGTTTTATGTGGAATTTTTATAGATATTCATTTCTTGAGGTTTAAGGTTTTCATTTTAAAAGACATGTTGATACAGAGTAAATAGTAATGGATATTGTTCATGTATCCCCAAATTATAAAAAATTATAAGTAATTATATTTATATTTCATATATTTATGACATAGATAAAAAAATTTACTTCATTTTACCATTACCACTTAGTTAGACCCCTTTTACAACATTTTTACGTCATTTTACATTTATCGTGGTAACTATGTTTTTATCTCGATAACTTATTTTTATGTATAAAAATGAAATTGAAATTATTACATAATGTCTATGCAGTGATAGAAAATTTGGATTCAATTTAATCTAGTTCAATTTTTAATATGATAAATTTAACTTTAAATGAACGCATAATATATATATATATCTATATATAAACATTTTTATAGAAAATGACTATTTAAACATTAAGTGGTCTTAATCATATTTATAAAAATTTATAATTAAATGATAATTTTTTTATACATTGAGGTATTAAATTATATTCATTAAGTAAAATTGATCAATTTAATTTATTAAGATAAAAATACAATACACATTAAAAAAACTATTCTTTGAAAAACCCATTTTTTAAAAATAAAATATTTAACCATATATCATTAAAATTAATTATGTATCTTCTTACCATGTAATTTTATTAATAATCAATATTAAAATATTTCTTCGAAATTTGTAATACCTTAAATCCTTCATTAATAATAATATTAATAATAAAAATAAGTAAAAGATAAAAAATATAATAAAATATTTTAATAAAATATTATTTTATATTTCATTATTTATTATTTTTTAATTTTATTATAATAAAATTTCTATAAAAAATTATAAAACTCTAATATAATTATTATATACATGAATACCTAACAACCAAATATCCAATGATCATATTTCCAATGATCATATTTCCAACAACCATATATTCAATGAAATTTTTTTGATGACCATATATAGTCTTGCGTACATTGCTAAAATCATTCATCATATTAATTTATTTCATTCTCAACGTGTCTACTGTATTTCCATTATTGTTTCAATATTTATAATTTTATTTATGATCTTCATGGAAAAACACATAGATAAATATTTTTTATTCTCAGTATATTTTCTACACTTGTAGTTTTATTTCTAGTATATTTTTCTTAATGATGTTTTATATTATATTATCATAATATATTAATGTTTATATAATATAGTAATGTATTATTTAAATAAAATATATCATAGTTCATTTTAGTTTGGGGTTGCAGGTGAAATAAGTTATTCAAAATACTATTTATTTAAAGAAAATACAATGTAAAATCAGGGGGTGTAACATTTAACCACACTTAAAAAGAATTACACTCTTGAAATTTCATTTTTATGATGAATGAAAATGAAGGTACTTCAAAATACTTATATTTTAAAGATACCACATTGCTTCCTCAAGCATATGATTCCTCTATATAACTTTCACCATAAGAATGATCTTGTTTCGTACCACATTATCTCTACAATCCAAAATTTCTATAGGTTATTCCTGGTAAGAGAGATCATGTTTCAATGGTACAATCTATCAGTTCAATACTTGTGAATGGTCACATGTGTAATTGATGAAAATTGATACGAGGAACATATCATACACTTGAGATATGTTTGGTGGAAGTGAAAGAAAATAACAACCATCACCGAACGATCGAAGATTTTCAAATTTCCACTGTATCTAGTAGGAATCATCTATCCCTTCTTTTGAAATCTCATAAACCTATTCCATGGTGATTTTGAGGGAATACCTTGCCTCTGAATTCGATAAAAATATTTATCTCAATCAAATACAATGTTAAGTGTTACTCCATGCAGTCTTACCACTTTATTTATATCATAACAAGTTGATCAAGTGAGAAATTTTGTCAAATATCAATGAAATTCGTTGACTTCGTAAGGCGTTCAAATAAAACTCAAATGGAATTATGTCCTTTGATAGTATTTTTGAGTCCCAACAAGGAAATATATAGTGATATTCTCCTGGCACAACTACAAGATTCATTCAAGACCTATGGTCTCAGGGGAGTTAAATTAGGTAGTGCATGAATTTTAATATGGGGAATATGGTTTATTTTTAAGAAAAGAATAAGGAAATAAATATAATAAATAATTTGGGGCCTAAAGAATGCAGATTTTAAAATTAAAACTAATTTATTACTCTCTATAGTACTGAAGGACATTTTACAATTGTATTATAGAATAGAATGGATTTTATCTATCCATATCTCTCTCTATTAGAGGTACTACAATTCTAGGAGTCTCTTTAAATCCAACTATTGGTGAAAAATCACACTTTCAACTTTAACATGTTTTGTAAAAAATAAATTAAACATTAGTTAGGAAGAAAATGTGATAGAAGAAAACAATATTATACCATATAAGGACCAACATCATCTCTAATAACCTGAATAATTTGAATATCCAGTTTACCATAGATTATTACATGTTTATCAAAAATAATTGGCCATTGGATTGAAATTAATTAAAAAATGCAGTTGTCATAATTTTTACAAAAAAAAAAAATCATTTTTACCCTCGGCTGTTATTATCCCCATACAATTTTAATACATCAAAAAATTAAATCATTAAAAAAACATATAAAAAAACATAGATTAATTAAATGCTATTTAAAATTCTATAAAAACTATATAATTTATAAAAAAAGATAATATATAAAAAACATTGATATGAAAAAACAAAAAAAAAAGCATTGACATAAAACCTAAAGATATCAAAAAAAAATTATATATATAGAATGATGGTATAAATTAATATTTAAAACATATCAATATAAAAAATTTATAACATTGAAAAATATAATTTTTATTTTAAAAAATATATCCATTTTTGATTTATTAAATAATATTGTAAACAAATATTAATCTTTTCAAGTTTAAAAAATGTTTTTATGAAAGAAATTACAAATATGTACTTAGAAAAATGTAACAAAACATTATTACATTTAAAAGATAAATAAAAATATTATTTGGAAATAATAAAATTTTCTCAAATAAAGAGAAACACATTATTTTATAAATGTATCAGAATATTTATGTTGTAATTTTTAAAGGAAAAAATAATATATTTTATAATGAAACTATAAATAAAAAATTCCAATTTGAAGAAAAAATAACATTTTTATTTAAATGGAAAAATTTCAATGAATAATTTCCATTATAGAAAACAAAAAATAATAAAAAATAAAAGGTAAAAAATGATAATTAAATTTTAATGAATTTATTTATATAAAATGAAAGTACACATAATATGTATTAATTTTTTTACATAAATTTTATAAAAATAATATAATTTAACACTGGAAAATATATATAATACATGAATAAAAATATAAATAAAATGTACATATTTAGGATGTTTCAGTGGAGGTTCTAGTAGAAGTTCCAGCAGAGGTTTCAGTGGAAGTTCTATTGGAGGTTCCAGTGGATGTTCCAGTTGAGGTTACTGGTTCCAGTGAAACTTCTAGTGGAAGTTCCAGTGGAGGTTCCATTGGCTGTTCTAGTGGGGGTTCTAGTGGAAGTGCCAATGGAGGTTCTAGTGGATGATCTGGTGGAGGTTCCAATATAATTTCCAATTGAAGTTTCAATGGTTGTTCCATAGTACAACAAACGTATATATTTATAAAACTATAGAATATAATAATAAAAATTAAATTTAAATAAATATATTTATATTAAATTATATTATATATAATATATGTAATATATTTTTATTCAAAATCTATACTAATAACAATTTAAAATAGTTTAAGAGGATGTTCTTGTGGAGGTTCTATTGGAGGTTCCTGTGGAGGGTCTAGGTTCTAGTGGAACTTCTAGTGGATGTTCCAATGGATGATCCAGTGGGTGTTCCAGTGGAGGTTCCATTGGAAGTTCTAGTAAAGGTTCCAGTGGAAGTTCTAGTGGAGGTTCTTGGAGAATTTCCAATTGAAGTTTCAATGGATGTTCCACAATAAAACAAAAGTATATATTTATAAAACTATATAATATATTAATAAAAATTAAATTTTATTAAATATATTTATATTAAAGGAAATTATAAATAATATATGTATTATATTTTATTCAAAATATATATGAATAACAATTATAAATCTATTCATAGTAAGTTCCTGTGGAAGTTCTAGTGGAAGTTTTAGTAGAAGTTCCAGTGGAGGTTCCAATGGAGATTCCAACGGTTTTTTTAGTGGAGGTTATAGGTTCAAATGGAAGATGTAGTGTAGGTTCAAGTGGATGTTCTATTGGAAGCTCAACTGGATGCTCTAGTGGAGGTTCCAGTGGAGGTTCTAGTGGAGGTTCTAGTGGATATTCTAGTGGAGGTTCTAGTGGAATTTCTAGTGGAGGTTCCAGTGGAATTTCAAATGAAGTTTCAGTGGATGTTCCATAATACAACAAAAGTATATATTTATAAAAAAATAGAATATATTAATAAAAATTAAATTTTAATAAACATATTTATATTAAATTAAATTATATATAATATATGTAATATATTTTATTCAAAATCTATACTAATAACAATTATAAATCTATTAAGAGGATGTTCTAGTGGAACTCAAACTGAAAATTTCTATGAAACTTCCTTTGGAACATTCGAGTGTGAATTAGAAACTTAAAATGAACTTAAATGAAAACATTTACCAAAAAATCAATCAAATAACTCAATGAAATTATTCATAAAAATTTTAATGATTCAAATATAAACTTTATAGTGATTTTTTGTAAAAAAATATATTTCTCTATATAAAAGTTATTTTGTCTTTTTTTAAATGGAATAAACCTTTTATTACACAGATATTTCCATTTATTTACAATAATAATTATATTTAAAATAAAATAAACTCAATATTATTTCATGTATTAAATAAATCTATATGGCTGTAATGAGAGCAATGAAAATGTATTAATTTTCCCTTAAATGATTAAGAAGTCTATTTTTATCACATAATTTTTTTAATTCTTTTTAAAAGATGTAGTAAACTTTTTTAAACCAAAAAAAATATAAATTTATATTAAAAATACAATCAATTTTATAATAAAATCATCTCATTATTATTTACAATGTTTTAAAAAATTTACACACTTAAAAATACTAACAATAATATATTCATTTTACTCAAATAATCAAAAAATTGAAGACATGTTATTTGGTCCTTTTTTAGTAAAGCGTAATATTTTTTTTATATAGGAAAAATATAATTCTATTTAATTATATATTATATTTTAATACATAAAACAAATTTTATAATTTGTTTAATATATAATATAATATAATAAATTTGAGGGAGGAGATTTTTTGGATTAGAGAGAGGGAGAATCTAATGAAATGTATTTTACTTCAGGACTAATATACCCTTCGCTTCATTCCATTACCTGATTGAAACATGTGAGGTCCTCAAGTAGTACTACATGAGGGATCCTATGGTTTCATACTAGGCATCCAAATAATGAATTGGATCAGATTCCTATTGGGTATCAACCTAATCTAGTCGTATCATTGAATCCAGGATGGGGTCCTTGAGTGCTCAAGGCATTCCCTACGGAATCCAAGGAATACTTGAGTCAGACCACTCCAATTTTATAATGAAATCATATATAATTCATAAGGTTCAAGAAATTTCCTTTCATTAATTTTATGAGTTCAATTGGGCATGCATCCATTTAATCAATTCACAATTAATCAATATGTTCATTTAGTTCAATCTTTACCTTTCATGGGTGTTAAAAGGCCGAGTAGCATGAAACAATTCATTTAATCCATTTAAGGAATTTTTAATATTTAAGGTTTACTCCAATACCTACCATTGATGTGTTAAGGGGTGCTATGGACATTCAACATATTATTTATTTACATTTATGTCCATGTCATATATGTAGTATACTTTCCAATTTCAAATTAACATTTATTTATAAAATTGAATCACTTATGTTAGGTGGATCAAGTGGTGAGAAGACATGGTACTTTCCATCCGGTAGTTCAAAATTTAAATAAATCTTCCTAATAAAGGAATTCTTCCCTTTAGAAAGGTTAATCCAAGGAACACCTGAACGATATCTCAAACGTGTCAAAACACTATAAATATAAATATGGAAAACATCCTACATGGGAAGGACATTGTCATGGGAATATCCACCAATAATTAATTATATATTTATCATGAGTCTTAGAACATAGTTCCAACAACTATAAGCATGGAATATTAATATAACAAATGACACCTAATGAAATTTTCGTGACGACGTGACAATTTATAAATTGACAGAACATGAGGGATGAATTATATTACAAATACCTTATACTCGTATGACACTCCTAGTCTTGTTACAATATCTAATCCAGCCTAGATTGGAGTGGATATGAATAATGAATAAAACTGGCATAAGATCTTAAACCTTGACAACTTAATCAAGAGGAAGAAACATGAAGAACAACTAAAGTGGAGTCCAAATCAAACAGATACGAATGAAACGCAGCTAACGATAATAGAATCAGAGTTCAGTTGGAAGAGTTATCTTGATTCCTATTTTATTCCTTCAAAGGGTTTAAAAAATAATATGGGACAAGGATAATCCCACTGGAAATTATATTAGGGAGGAAGTTGGAATAATTTGAGTACTAATGAAAAAATGTAAAATTACCCATTATTTGGGATGTGCATGGTTTGGCTGCATGGTCTACCAAACCACACGCCAACAATTCATGGGTACCTAGTGAAGAGGGGGCACCAACACAGTTATTCTAAATGGTTTGGGAAACCATATGGTAAGGCTCTATTTAAAAAAATTATGCCACCCTCATGGTTAATTCTATCTATGTGCCCTACCCGCATTGTTTATTATAAACAATGATACAAGACAAATTCTCCAAAAAAGCTAGGTTTCGGGCTCTGAACAATTCCCAAACACCCTTGGTGCCTTTTCTAACTCATTAGTCATTTGTAAAAGGTCCAAAATAAAGAATTATGCTGAAAATTAAAGGATCCATGCCTGATCGAGAAACCAGGTTTTTACAGTCTTCCCCCTTAAAAGAAATCCTCCATGACTTTACCTTCCGATGCTGGTGAAACACTGTCTTGGAACAACTCTGGCCACCGAGCTCATAAATCAGCCTCCCTCTCCTAATTCTGATCATGAACATGGTGGTGCTACCATATAACACATACTTAAGGCACAAACTGGCCTCAGAGAACCTTCGTGCTCTGGTCAATGATGTGTACTAGATACTCCCCAAAGGTAGCATTGGAATCTAACTCTATATAATCAAGATCAAAAGTATGATATGGGTTTGTATGATACTGGTGAAGTTATGAAATGTGAAAGAAATTGTGCATGGAATGGTACCTCAGAGTTAGTAGAAACTATTAGGCTACCTTCCAAACTCTCTCTAGAATCTCAAACGGCCAAACATAATAAGGATAAAAATTCTCCTACCTCCACATCTCTCTATTACCTTGAATGGGAGACACATGAATGAAATCATGATCACTAACCTTGAACTCTAGATGTTATCTATGATGGTCGACAATGATTTTTATCTATACTAATCAGTAGTCATATGCCATCTGATCATATAAACCTAATTTGATGTCTCTTGAATGCAACAAGGACCTAGAAGAGTTGTCTCACCTGCCTCTAGGAATCACAAAGGTGAATGAAATGGCCTACCGTACAATGCCTCAAAGGGAGCCATCTAAATCATCTCATGAAATATATTAATTTAGGAAAACTCAATGAGTGGTATATAATTCCCCCCAAAACTACAGAAATAAAGGACGCATGCTTGGATCATTTCCTCTAAAACGCATGTCATTATTTATGACTATCCATCGGTCTTAGGGTGAAAGGTTGTACTTAGAAGCACCTTTGTACCAATAGAATTCTGTAATCCCTATCTGAACCATGATGCTAAATGAGAATCCCTATCTTACACAATAGTATGTGGGACCCCATATAGTCATATGATCTAATGAACATTCAGTCTTCTCTGCTCATCCACCGAGGTATTCTCCCAGATAGAAATGAAATGGTCTACCTTCATTAGTCTATCAATGAAAACCCTTACAACATAGTTGCCTCTAAGAGACATAGGTAAACTGACTAAAAATTTCATGGAAAAAACTTCCCATTTCTATTCCTATACACGAAGTGGTTCTAACAAGACAACATGCCTCCTGTGCTCTGCCTACACCTGCTGACAGTTGGAACACCTAGCGAAAAAGCCTAATATCTGATGTTCCATCCCAGGACACCAGTAGTGGTTTCATATATCTCGATACATCTTAGAGATTTTTGGATGAACTACCCACTAAGAGGCATGGGACTGATGCATCAAATATTCTCTCATATCAATATAAACATTGACACATCAATGTATATTCAGAAAATCATCTCGATTCACATATGAATTCGGAGGTGGTTTATCTACTAAAATACTCCCACAGAGAACCAAGACTTCATGATCTGAAAATTACCTACTCTTCACCTTCTTAATTAGGGATATGCTAACTATCAAGGCTTAGAGATAAGACTTATCTTCGTAGTCATGTAACTCTAGATACAGCTCTGAAAAGAGTGCCATAAATTTCCATTAATCACTGGCTTCCTCTACAACATGTTATAGAGTTCTCTAACTTAGCGCATCTATAACTACATTTCCCTTTCCATGTGTATAAGAATGATCTAAATGAAAGGACTATAGATATTTGACCCATATTCACCTTTTAAGATTCAATTCACACTATGAAAAGACATATTTGAGGATTTTGTGGTCTATATACACCAAAAAGTGCTCATGTGATAATAATGGTGAAGATTCCAAGATGTAACTAGGTAACCTGTAATGATATAAAATAATGGAGTCCCAAGGTTATAACCAGGGAAACATAAATCTCAAGGGTCGCGAAATCAGTAATAACTATAGCCTTTAATTCATATTTAATAATGAAGTTAAAAGGATATAACCAAGGAAAACTAGACCTCAAGGGTCACCAAATAAGTAATAATTGTAGCCTGGCATATTTAATAATGATGTTACAAGGAAATAACCAAGGAAAAATAGACTTAATGGGTAACCAAATTGATAATAAATCTAGCATGGTAAGGGGTAATGGTGTAATACAAGGAGCATAGTCCATGGAATTCCACAGTGAGATGTCTACAAAGTCTAAAGAGTTAATCCAAGGAAAAATAGGGATAATAAATAATTGGGCCCAATGGGATTTAACCATAGAACCTACTTTTCAATTCTAGATCTAAGGGGGGTATCCAAGGAATCCTATAGTACTTCACGAGGGATCCTATGGTGCCATACCAAGCATCCAATATAAAATAATGATCAGGTTCCTACTGGGTATGAACCAAAGAAAGTCATATCCTTGAATTCAGAATGGAGTCCTTGAGTTCTCAAGGAATTCCCTCAAGAATATAAGGAAATATTGAGTTAGGTCACTTCTATTTGATAATGAAGTCATATATAATTCATAAGGTTCAACCATTTCCTTTAATTAGTATAATGAGGTCAATTGGGTATGTATCCATTTAATCAAGTCATAATTAACTAATATGTTTATTTAGTTCAATATTTTCCTTTCACTAGTGTGACAAGGCCCAATAGCATGAAACCATTCATTTAATCCATTTAAGGAATTTTGAATAATAATAGTACACTACACTACCTTCAATTAACGTGGTAAGGGGTTCTATGGACATGCAACTTATTATTCATTTACATTTAACGACAAGTCATCTTCATAGAATACATTCCAATTTCCAATTTACATTTATTTATCAAATTGAAGCACTCACCTTAGGCGGTTCAAGTGGTGAGTAAAAATTTTACTTTCCATTATACAGTTCTAAATAAAAATAAATCCAATTAACAAAGGAATTATTACCTTTAGAAAGGTCAAGCCATGGCACACCCAAATGGTGGATCAAATGTGTCAACACACTATAAATATCAATATGGAAAAAAATCTTACATGGGATGGAAGTAATCATGGGAATATCAACCAAAAAGTAATTACATATTTATCATGAGTCATAGAACATAGTTCTAATAACTATAAGCATTGAATATTAATTTAACAAATGACTCCTGATGAAATAAGGGTGATGAATCAAAAATTTATAAAATGACCAAACTTGAGTGATGAATTATAGACCAAATACCTTACGATCGTATGACTCTCCTCATATTGTAACAACCTTTAATTCATCTTGGATTGCAGTAAATCGGAATAACATATAAAACAAGCATAAGAGAATAAACCTTGATAACTTAATCGAGAGGAAGAAACATGATGAACAACTAAAGAGGAGTAGATATCTTAACAATATGCATCAAACATAGTTCACAATGATAGAATGAGAGTTCATATAGAAGATTTATCTCAATTTCTATTTTAGGACTTCCCAGGGCTTCAATAATGACTGGCGAGGAAGTTAATACCAATGGAAATCAAATTAGGGAGGAGGATTGGTTTAATTAGATCACTAAGGGGAAACCTATAAAATTACCGATAATTTGGCCTGTGCACAGTTTTGAAACACAGTTTTCAAAACAATGAACCATCCATGCATGGGTACCTAGAGAAGAGGGGTAACCCACATAGTTAGGCTTCCAGGTTAGGGAAACTGTGTGCCAACTGTGTGGTATGGCTATGTCTGAATTTTTTTTACCTACACAGTTAAGTCTAAGAGTGTTCCCTACCTGCATGATTTATTATAAACCGTGTGACAATCCATCTTATCCCCAAAAGCTATGTTTTCATGCTCTGAACAAGACCTTGACACCCTCAGGACCTTCACTAACTCATTAGGAATCCGTAAAAGGTCCAAAATAAAGAATTAGTCTGAAAATTAAAGGATCCATGCATGAGAGAAAAATTGGGTTCTTACGCCAACTAGTAAAGTACAGTCTCCCTACAATTATGAAATTATCTAATTCTAAAAAACTCATCATCATCCTAATATTCCTAATGAATTATTTTGATAAGAGCATTTTTGAACTAAACACTTTCCAAAGTAACCTCAACCACTAATTCTCGAACTCCAATATGCAACTCTTCCAAATGGGCCATCAAGTTCCACTCTTCTGATTATTCCTACACTACCTGGGTTATTAATTTTCTACTCAAAGCATCTTGAACAACATTCCCTTTCCATAGGGTATAGAAGATGTTTATGTCAAAAGATTGTTAGTATTCCACCCAATGCCTCTGGTAGAGATTCAAATATTTCTGAGAGAAGATATAACTCAAGCACTTATGGTAATAAAACACAGTGAACCTTTAACTAGAAATGTAATTTCACCAAATCTTAAGTGCATAAATCACATATACATGTTCGATGTAATGGGTTAGATAACTCTTCCCATACCTCCTAAGATGATGAGATCCATAAGTAATGAAATGATCACCCTACATAATAAGACAACCCAAACCTGAACACAATGCATCATAAAAGACTAGAAAACCCTACCCAAACATTAGATGAGTCAACACTGGTACAATATTCAAATACATTTTAGATCAACAGAAGAACTCTGACATTTTTCACCACAATAAAACCTCACTCCCACCTAAGTTATAGTAGTCATCAAAGAATCCATCTTTGAGATGTCCTTTAAAAACCGACGATAATACCAAACTAATCCTATGATTCCACTAATCATGAAGAAATTTCATGTTTTATCCATGTAATAATAACTTTTACAATATCACAATCAATTTAAATACCAATTTCTAACATCACGTGTCCCAATAACATTACGTACTAGATCTAAAAACATATTTCGAAAGATTGGAATAAATTCGTTGATTTATCAATAAATTCAGAACAATTTTCATTTGATGCATATGATCCTCCTTGGAATTAGATAAAACAAAGATGTATTCCAAAAAAACTACCGTTAAGGTAAAAAGATGCTCCTAGAATATCCTATTTATTAAATCTACAAAGACTATAGGAGAATTGGTTAGAAAAAAAGGCATGAAAAGGTACTCATAATGTCGATACCAATTCTGAATGGTAGGTTTCTGAATTTCATTTTTTTATTCTCAACTGATGTTAACGAGATCGATGATCAATCTTCTAGAACCAGTTCACCCCTTTAACTATTAAATAAAATCATAAATCCATGGAAACATGTAATTTTTCTTTATCATGACTCGATTCATTTTTTTGAAATCCATTCAAAGTCAAAGTGAACCACCATCCTTATTAGCAAAGAGAAATGACACTTCCCAATGTGAAACACACGATCCTATGAATCCTTTCCCTAAAATATCATACAAATGGGAGTTTGGATCATTCATTTCAATGGGATTACATACAATAAGAAGGAATAGAAATTGGTTGAGTACTAGAAACTGAATTTATAGAAAACTCTAACTCCCTTGACGGTGCCAAACTAGAAATGTTATAAGGAAAGAAATCATGAAAATAAAAGAAAAATTGATGGAGATAACCAGGTAATTAATCCCACTCTATATCAAAAGTGATCACATATATCACTTTCCCCATATCTGGATATGAAGGTCCGGCTCTACTTGACCTCAGGTCCCACTCTTTGTGAACGATTCAGAAAACCCCACATGGTTAAGTAAAGGAGACTATTGAAGATAAAAATCAATATAGTCTTTATTAGAAGTGAGAAAATAAATCCCAAAAATAATGTCATTTTGTTTTATTTTGAGAACTAGAAAAATCCAAGAAAGCTCATAATCTACTAAAGGGAACACACAAGTTGGACTAAGGAGACCCTGCAATATCTTTATTCCAAGGGGCATAATAATATCCATCAGGTAAGATAGAATATCCATAGGAATATTTATCAGATTAACAATACGGGTTTAAATAAACAAATTTGATGCACCAATATCAAATAAAGTAGTCACTGATAATTAATCTATAGTGATGGTACCTGTCACAGTTACTGGAACCATATCTACTTCCACTGAAAACTCTTCCACTATGTGAAGAAGCTTCATTCTGGATTCTTGTGGATAGTTTTTCCATGAATTGTTTGATTTCCCCACAGTTCTAGAAGGTGTTTATGATCTCATTCCACTAAAAAGAGTGGAATATGTGTGGTGCAACTTCTGTAAGTGGATCGAACACTCATAGGATCTACAATTCTTGGGCTCCTTAGTAAAACCCTATTTGGATGTCCTAGATTTCCACACTAGTAAAAAAAGGTTTTCTTCTAGGAACTTCAGGATGTATACAATTAACCTATAGTTAAGAACCACCGTGATAATAATCACACTTCCTCTTACCTTTACCACTCTATCCCACACATAAACATAAGAAGGCAGTTTCAGAAATAAATCCTGAGAAATTTTTTTTGGTCTTAGTCCCAACAAAAACCATCAAGCCTTAATATTCTCATTTGATACTATTTCAGGTGAAAATTGCACTAACTCAGAAAAATGGTTTCCATACTCAATCATGATCTTTTTATCCTTCCCGAGTGTGAAAACCTAAGTTCCCTTGGACAACAACATCAACTCTAGATATAACTGGTTAGTGAAATAAACCTTGAAGTATTTCAAATCTAATATATCATGTTTTTTCAACATCACACTCATATCTCAACAAGTTTTTCTCTATCATTACACCATGAAGGTGGAACACATCACCCTGATTTCATTAGGTGGCTCCAAGAACCCAAAAAAACTCTCCATACTTCATGATCATTTATCAACCTCCTGAGAATCATTTATGCCTTTAAATACTGGTATCTTCTTGATAAGGAAGTCTTATGAAATAATATTTACAAATTCCCCCATACGGTTCCATAGTTGGAGCCTAAATGATAACTCGTGGTGGCGCCATTCCCAAATCGTGTACAATAATCATGATCACCCCAAACAAACATCAGTCCACGAGAGGATTATCTCACTAAGTTTCATCAACATTTTCCTCATAGATCTGATTCATTGGTCTTCTCAGAGGAATGATGCTACATAACATTAGTAGACAATATAGAAGACATTATATTAATACTCAATCAACACAACGAGGGAAATTAATTCCAATTGATAGACAAACATGATTTGGACTTCATCCTATCCAAATAAAAATAAGGGAAAATACAAGAAATAATACTTAAGAATCCCTTACCTAACCACCCCTGGTGAGTTTAGGCTCAATGATGTGAGAGCTGTCCAGGCACTCAGTCACCACTACCACCTACATCCGGATAAGATTACTCCACTACATACTGGCATCAAGAGAGGAAGCTCCACCTAAAGCTCTAATACAACTTTGTCATGAATCAATCCATCTACCCTAGTAACCTGATAATGAATCCAATCCTAACATGACCCTAATGGAATTCCTAATCCCCACGAGTTGAAAACTAGCACCTGACATCATACAAAATGAAAATGGGAACGATTTTGACACAAACATTAAGGAAGAAAGATAAATAAGTCCATAAAAACACAAAATAAACTTCACATGGATAAGTTTACTAGAATTAAAATAGGTACAAACAACCCAAAATAATATAAATATGTACTAGAAAACTAGAAAAACTACCCATGTCCCAATGGGAGAAACTCACCAAGTTCAAGGATCAACAGCTACTACAACCTCCAAGTGGTGCCTTAATCATTCTTTAAACTAGAATAAGATAATCTACAAATACCTTAAGGCACAAGTATGGTGTGAGAAAAAATCTATATAGGGTCTCACCAAGGATTCCATAAAAACATGCCACATTTAATTTACCAAATAGACATTTTAGTATTAAATAAACATGTTTTGGTCTTTCAAAAACATATTTAAAACAAATCATTCTTACATTTAAATGGAAGAAAATAATTTAGTCAAATGTATTAAAAAAACATATTCTATAAAAGAGTTTATATAAATTCACAAGGCATGTAAAAGATATTATAATTACAATGTAATATATATTTCAAATACAAAAAAATGAGATACAGAGTCATCCGCAATGACATACGATTGTTCCAGTTTATGGGATAGTCACACAATCATTTGATAACAACCACAATGTATAAACATGCCCCATTAGATTGGCCATAGGGGGATCATCGACATACTAATGAGGAAAAATGTTTTCTAATAATGTGTTTTTTAATGTTGTAATGCATCAATCTGATGCTACGGAATTCCCATCCTAGAGTGTTCTTCACAAATAAATCACTAACTAACTAGTATTTCATGCACTCTAATACAATTGATGATGGTAAATTTATTGAAAAAATAGTTTAAAATACAATTAATTTCATTCTCCATTTTCAAATATTCCAATTTCAATTAAAAACAGTTATTAATCAAAACATTCACTTTTTCAAGATAAAACCATTTGGATTATATCAAAACCATTCTAATCCATTTTCATCAAATAAAATTTTGATATCAATTTCATCAAATCAATTCCACAATTTAATTTATAATATTTTCCATTCAATTCCACAATAGTCCCTAATTCAATGGAACCGGGGTTTTCCACAAATTTAATGCGAAAAACCAATTTCACCATCAAATTCACTATTTTAAGGGAATTGGTATTTTTATCAAAACAATTGAGAGAAATTTAAAGAAATTGAATTTAAATAAATATTTGAAATTAATCAATAATTGAATATAAATCATGTAATTTAGGGTTAATTATATTTTCCATGTAAAATGGAAACACCTACCTCAGGATCACATGATCTCGAAACTCCTAACCAAAATCAAGATTCACAAATGTGGAAAGACAATAATGGAAACCAAGAATCACACCTAGATCCATGATCCTAAACAGAGGGGATTTGATCCTCCAATAAACATAGAGATATATAAAACCCTCGGGTGGAAAGTAGAAGTAACGAAAGATAGAGAACAATGTGAGGAAACCTATTAGGAGAATATTGAACACCATTCTCCAAGATTAAATTAACATCTGGTGGTGTGTAGAGGTTCCAAAAACTACTCTTGGGAGACTCCAAGGAAAAATAAAATGATTTAAGGTCGTACCAGTCCTTCGAGGACCTAAATGTGGTGAATAAATATTTTAAAACTTAATATTGGATTAAAAAAACACATATGCATGATTTACTTGGTAGGGTCAAATGATTAGAAAAAACTGTGTGCCCAAGATGTGTGCCCCTATTTTCAATATAACACCCCGAGATTTTATGAAAAATATTCTTTTTGATTTCATTAATGTCTTGTGTTGTATGCTACACCAAAAGGAGCTTGCACAACATACATCCTTGACTTGCCTTTCATTACATGCAATTGCGAACTTCCTCGATAACGTGTGTAGTACGCAATACCGAGTTTCACTAAACAACGATATGCTATTAAAATATTATTAAAACTAGCCGTTATGAATAGTAATAACCAATTTTTGAAATTTTGAAAATTTTATTTTCCAAAATGGGCTTCATTTTTGGATTCGTAATATCGAAATTAGCTTAGGGTGATGTTTTGGTACTTTTCAGATAACTTTCATTTTCCGATGAATAGTGAAAATAACTAAATTTTAATTAAAAACAACCTTTTTAATCGAAATAATTAATAGTGATAAATTATTAATTTGAGTGGTTTTAAAGTATATTTAGAATATATTTTAACAATTTAATACAATTTTGGTCATTGGATGTAATTTCACATTTAAACCAGACATAAACAAGTGTCAATCTTTTGATAGTTATTATCTCTTAAGAACACGCTATTTGTTTTGACGACGGGAATTAATTTTTAAATTAATTAATGCAATTGATATGTTTTTAATTTGGTAAAATAGACATCATTTTTGTGTTCATAAAATCAAATATAGCTTAGTCCTAGTTTTTGGTATTTTTTCTGGAAACTTTCATTTTTTGATGAATAGTGAAACCAATAAGTGGTAGTTGAAAAAAATGATTTTTTCATAAAACTTAATTCTACCTCTTCTGTAGGTGGAATCTCAAAAATCCGAGAGACACGGTTGGTGTTAGTATGTAAAATGTGGTTCAATGAGATGAAAATAATTTTTGGTGAATAGTAACTTTTTACTTTTTTTTACCACGGTTAAAAGTAAATTGGGTAATTAAGGGTAAAAATGTTATTATTATTATCCTAAAACATGTCATAATTTTATTGGATAAGTGTAATTCGACAAAAAAAACCTTATAAATAAAATATGACCATTTAGGCCCACTTGGATTAGATTAGGACATTTATTATTAATTTATTTAAAGAAGGGTTAAAATAGTTAAAATCAAAGTTTAATATCTAAGTCATTTTTAATATAGGGTTATACATAAGATAAATTCTACTATAAATATTAATTAGAAAGCTAAGAAGATTTCCTACGTAATGGTATTTTATTTGAAATTTTTTGACATTAAATAAGTTTATTTATTTATGACACAAAGATGATGCAGTAATTATCTTATTAATTAAATATTGACATAATTGATGTTATAAATACCAAAATAAATGTAATTTGAGACTTTTTATGAATTACACTAATTTTATAGGTTAATATGACATGTTAGTATTGATTTAATTAACTGTTTTGGAACTAATCATTCTGTTATGAGTTTCACAAAAATAAATTACTAAATAGTGTCAAAATTGACATAAAATAGTTTTTAAAACAAATATTATATTATTAATTGTTATTTTATTCCTAAAAATCTAAGATTCGTCCAAATTAATTATATATGGTTATATATATTAATAATAAACATCTTGGGGTTCGTTTGGCTTCTTATAGTAGGTTTATTAACCTTATAGTATAAGAACACAAGAAGACACGGTAAAATTAAAATTATTTAACTTAAGGTTAGATCTAAATGATAAGGATAAAATAGGAACCTAAACATGTCTAAATTCTGTTAGCTGAGAGGATTTCGACCCATCCCCACCTTAGCTTCGAAATAAATCAACTTGGAGCTATTTAAAACCCAACATGACTTTATAATAAAATAATATTTTTAGTTTTTCCAAAGGAGCCCCTCTCCTCCTTTATAAAAGGGCACCTCCTCCCTCTCTTCCTCACACCACTTTGAGCCTTCAATCTCGGACAAAACCTGACATATTCTCTTCTACACTTCCCTAGAAACATCCTAGAGGTTCTGGTCTTCCCCAAAGACCAATTTTAGTGCCCTAAAAAGAGATCTGAAAGAGGTGCTTCAAAGAAGAGGTAATGTCCGTTACAGATTCTTTCATCTTTATTTCTTCTTACACTTCTTCTTATTTATTTGTTTCATCATGAAGTAATAACATCAGTATAAATCATATACTGATATGTTATTATAAGTATGAAACAACCCTATTCCACCATCTATCCATCCTACGGAAAATTAAATCACCGTGCGTGCGTACGTACAGAATATCATCTCCACGCCGTGGTGTAATCTATTTTCCACCACCACCTTACTTGGATGGGTATAATGGTGTAAATAATAACTATATATGATTATTTTAAAGTTATAATTATTCAGAAATAGTATACATACACTGAAATACAGTCCCACGATCCTGAGAATGATATCATCGCTCGTGCGTACGTACGGACTACCGTCTCCACGACGCGATGAGATTCATTCTCCACGTTAACCATTCATGAATGATTATAAAGTATATATAATAATTAATCATGAAATATATGACATAATAATGATACTGGATTTAGGTGTATATATATGTATGTCATCTAGTTAATTCCATTCAACTCAATAAGGAAACGAAAACAACGTTCATGCGTACGTACGGCCTACCGTCTCCATGAACGGTGTATTTCTTTCCATTTACTGAGTTATTATATATATATATGTATATTATGAATATATATTATATATAAATCATGTTTTATATTCTGGAATTAAGTAATCATGATCTAAGTAATCATATGAATAATTACATGTCAAAACACGGACGAAAAATGAAACAATTTTACCCAAAACACTCTTTAACATGGAATTTTTAAAAGAGCGGGTAATATAAAGTCATAAGTGAACCATATATGATATCATAATTATGAGTATGATTCTGGAATAAGTTAATGACATTATTTAAATCATTATACAGGAGGATCGGACACTTACGAAGCAAATCAGACCTAAGGTAAGGGAAAATATCACAATCTCATTTTATCTGAGATTGCTTATACTTTGGTATTTAATGGGGTGTATTTTATCATCCACATCTATGTTTCCTCAATATGTAATATTGTTTCCATCCACCTACAATTTTTTAAATCCAATTTTACCATTCGTTGAGTTTTTAGTAAAAGATATAAAAGGAATCTTTTGTCGTTTTTCGTACGAGGTACTTTTTCACTTTTCTGACAAAAGTACGAGAAGAATGTTTTTTTAACTTATACGGCATGAATGGATTTTTAAAACATTATTTCCAAGAAGCTTCCTTTACAATTTTTCAAGTTTATTTTTAATCAAATTCTTTTAGTTTAGAATTGTATTACATGTTAAGAAAGGAAAAGTGTTTTTGAAGTAGAAAGGATATTTTCCTCAAGAATAGAGTTCAAGTGTTTTATCAAATTTATTTTCCATCTATGATAATAAAGGGTTATGTTTTTATCCCTATTATTACATTGATTTGATTATGTTGTGATGGAATTATTTTTATGAATTATTTTATCTTATATGAATTGTTTTATGATGTCACGATGTTTAAGAATCCCATTTTTATTACATGGGTTATGCTATGATGTATGGTTTATGATTTTGTGGCACACATAAGAATGGTATCATTATGAGATGGGTGGGACCTATATATACCTCCAATGCATTGGGTAAAGATTTTATATCTCATGAGATAGACATGGCTGGAACGGCAGGTTAAACCGGTTTAGTGAAACAGGACTGAAACGAGGAGTGAACTCGGTTCAGAAATGGACTCTGTCCACTAAGATAGTCTTGGAAATGAGTCTTGAATAATAAGAAATGATTCTCTATGATTTTGTGTGTATGCCAAAAAGTTTCAGGTTTTAGGTTATGATTATTGTGATTAAATTTCACTACTATGATTTATCCCATGTTATGAAATTATGATTTCTTTTGTAGGTTATGATTTCCAAAAGTTATGTTCTTATATATATGATGTGGTTGATATTTCTTTTGTTTACCCTTACTGAGCATTTGAGCTCACCCATTTTTGTTTTCTTTTCCCCAGGATATAAAGAAAGGTTTTAGGTAAAAAAATGAAGATCTTTATGGAATATGTTAATGATCTTTAACCACGATTAGAAGATTATATTCCGAGTTTCCAAAGACACTAAACTATTACGGTCCTTGTGTGATTGTTTATTTATGTACTAAGTATTCCTCAAAAGTAATGTAATGTCCATGTACGTCAAGCTTCGGGTCTATATAGTTGGTATTAGGGGAAAGGTTTAGTCAACCTTTGGAAACTAGGATGCGAGAACTTTAGTGAGATCCCTAGAGATATTTCTAAGGTAAGTATAGGGATGTCTCTAAGGTTAAGTATACATATTGGTTATAGTCCTAGAATTGCGCTAACGATCTTAGAATTTAACCTAGGATGTTAGATACTGAGGGTACTCCCCCTTTTATTATGTCGTCTTCCCTAGCATGATTTTTTCCTCTGACACTATTCTTTTTGGGTTTTAGACGATGGATGGAACCCGAATGAACCGTGTTGATCAATGCAATGGACAATGAAATGACTGTGCTCCTGAACAAACAAATGTTATGGGAGATGGAGTGAAAAATCTTATTTTTATACTTACACAAGCTATGAATCATTCTGGACTTCCAAATGAGCAGAGGAGGGAACAATATTCTATTGAGTCCCTCATGAGGCAACGTCCACCTTCTTTCAGTGGGTCTTCTGATCCACTTGTTGCTGAACAATGGATCTGTACCACTGAAAAGATATTGTCAGTTCTTCAATGTTCTGAACATGATAAAGTCATCTTAGCAGTATATCGTTTGGAAGGTGAAGCTGATCAAAGGTGGAATCTTATCAAGAATACGAGGCAAAGAGATGAAATTGAGTCCATGGAATGGGATGAGTTCAAGAACTTATTTTTCAATAAGTACTTCCCTCATATTCTTCGAACAAAGATAGAGAAGGAGTTTCTCGAACTAAAGCAAAAGGATGATAAATCTGTTGGTATATATGAGGCGAATTTTACAAGGCTTGCAAGGTATGCATCTGGATTTATCATCCAACCTGAAAGTAAAGTTGATCGATTCTTCAGTGGCTTAAAACCAAATCTTCGAAGAGCATTAGCTATAAGAGACTTCATTAGCTATGAATAAATTGTGCGTTGTGCTATCAAGGTAGAAATGGAAGTTGGTGTTACTTATCCATCTCATAGTTTTGACACGAAACGAAAGATGGAGTTCAAGGAGAAATCTCATAATAATGGTGAAAAGAAGATGAATGTTTCCTTATGCTCGAAGTGTGGAAAGAAGCATGGTGGAGATTGTATTAAAGGGACAACTAAATGCTTCAAATGTGGAAAGGAAGTTCATCGGGAATTTGAATGCCGCTATGATGGGAAGAAGATGTCTAATGATGAAAACAAAGGAAGGGATACACAGGATGAACCTACTACACTTTAATGCTTCAAGTGCAAGGAAATGGGGCATTATGTTAATAAATTCCCTAATCCAAGGGTTAGTGATGATCGACATGAGCAACCACTTAAGGAAAATGTCAAAGGGAAGTCACATACGATCACTATTGGAGATGTTGAATATGACAAAGATGTGGTGGAATGATTAAGTGTTTATGATTAAGTGTTTATGTATTGGTCTATTGTGGTTTTCAATAATTTTATGGTACCGGTAACCATGGAAAGTGATTGAGATATTTTTGGTAAGCAGATGATATGAGCATAATGAAGGGATAAGAAGATAATGAGATGTTTGATTGTATTCATGATCTCATGATTGATATAAGGATTAAGTGATATTAGGGTTTGAGTATAAAGAATTTTGAGGAATTTGGTTTGTGGAATGTTTTAACTTTTAACTGCATTCATGTTTTCACTAAGGTTCAATGTGTATACATGATTAAGGTATTAACATGTTTGTAATTTGACGAACAAGATATATCTTATGATATATGGGGGATAAGTGATGGCATTCACGTGATTGTTATGTGACATTTCAAGTAATCATTTTCTTTATACAATGAGCTTGTACCGAAGTATTTTAGATAATCCTAAAGATTGGAATGGATTATGTTGGACATAAGTTAGGATATAAATTTTTTCGAGATTATTGATGGTATTTTATAGTAATATAGCTTTAGAAAAAGGACAACTTGCAGGACGGGCGATAGCCCATCGCGTCGGACAAGTCTGTGGGAATCAAACCCACAACCGAAGTGCGACTGGCCTTTATCGCCTACCACTGGCCTACAGGAAGTCCCTGTTTAGTAGAAACTAGTTTTATTATATTAAGTTGTATGATATATGAAGTATAAGTCCATTTTAGGAACCATATATGATTAATCTCACTATAGATGGACTTATGTAAGTTTTGATAACTTTTCTAACCTTTTGTTTGAGATAGATGGAATGACCCATCATTCTATCACATGATCTGCTAACACATCATGAATGTCAAATTCAACTTCATTTCTTTAAGAGATGAAGTGGAAATTGTCCAAAGAACTACCAACAGTGAGACTATACCAAAATCACGAAAGTATTTCTTCTAATTCCAATTTCATCAACTTTAGGGAAATGATCTTGAAAACCAAAATGTTGTCCTAGTGCTCTTATATCTGATGAATCAGACGGTACCTTAGATCGTCACAAATTTATGGCTTTGTGATTGCTGGATTTTCCATAGCCATGTTCTCTACCACTCTCCATTAGAACATGATGTTTAGATTTCTCTTCCATATCCACATTTTCACCTATGTGGAAACCCGGTGATTAGTTTATTTGGGTAACCATTATGTTTCATACTTTAGTTTTTTAGAAAAGTTTTGGTATTCCTTTTTATGATGTGGGTTTCTATTAAAGAAACTTTCGAGTAGTAAACCATTTATAACCCCGACGAATTTCAAGGGCGAAATTCATTTTAAGGGGGGTAGAATGTAACACCCCGAAATTTTATGAAAAATATTCTTTTTGATTTCATTAATGTCTTGTGTTGTACGCTACACCAAAAGGAGCTTTCAAAACAAACATCCTTGTCTTTCCTTTCATTACATGCAATCGCGACCTTCCTCGATAGCGTGTGTAGTTTGCAATACCGAGTTTCACTAAACAACGATATGCTATTAAAATATTATTAAAACTAGCGGTTATGAATAGTAATAACCAATTTTTGAAATTTTGGAAATTTTATTTTTTAAAATGGACTTCATTTTTGGATTCGCAATATTGAAATTAGCTTAGAGTGAAGTTTTGGTACTTTTCGGATAACTTTCATTTTCTGATGAATAGTGAAAATTACTAAATTTTAATTAAAAACAACCTTTTTAATTGAAATAATTAATAGTGATAAATTATTAATTTGAGTGGTTTTAAATTATATTTAGAATATATTTTAACAATTTAATACAATGTTGGTCATTGGATGTAATTTCACATTTAAACCAGACATAAACAAGTGTCAATATTTTTATAGTTATTATCTCTTAAGAACATGCTATTTGTTTTGACGACGGGAATTAATTTTTAAATTAATTAATTCTACTGATATGTGTTGAATTTGGTAAAATATACATCATTTTTTAGTTCATAATATCTAATATATCTTAGGCCTAATTTTTGGTATTTTTCTGGAAACTTTCATTTTTTGATGAATAGTGAAACTACTAAGTGGTAGTTAAAAAAATGTATTTTTCATAAAACATAATTCTACCGCTTCTGTGAGTGGAATTTCAAAAATATGAGAGCCACAGTTGATGTTAGTAAGTAAAATGTGGTTCAATGAGATGAAAATAATTTTTTGTGAATAGTAACTTTTTACTTTTTTTTACCACAGTTAAAAGTAAATTGGGTAATTAAGGTAAAAAATGTTATCATTATTACCCTAACACATTTCCTAATTCTATTTGATAAGTTTAATTAGACCAAAAACAATCTTAGGAATAAAATATGACCATTTAGGCCCACATGGATTAGATTAGGACATTTATTACTAATTTATTTGAAGAAGGTTTAAAATAGTTAAAATCGATGTTCAATAACTAAATTATTTTTAATATAGGGTTATACATAAGATAAATTTGTCTATAAATATTTATTAGAAAGATAAAAATATTTCCTACATAATGGTATTTTTTGTAATTTTTATACATTAAATAAGTTAATTTATTTATGACACAAAGATGATGCAGTAATTATCTTATTACTGAAATATTGACATAATTGATGTTATAAATACCAAAATTAATGTAATTCGAGACTTTTTATGAATTACACTAATTTTATAGGTTAATATGACATGTTATTATTGATTTAGTAAACTGTTTTAGAACTAATCATTCTGTTATGATTTTCACAAAAATAAATTACTAAATAGTGTCAAAATTGACATTAAATTGTTTTTAAAACAAATATTATATTATTAATTGTTATTTTATTCCTAAAAATCTATGGTTCAGAAAAATGACTTAGATATGGTTATATATATTAATAATAAACAAATTGGGGTTCTTTTGGCTTCTTATAGTAAGTTTATTAACCTTATAGTATAAGAACACAAGAAGAGACGGTGAAAGTAAAATTATTTAACGTAAGGTTAAATCTAAATGATAAGGATAAAATATGAACCTAAACGTGTCTAAATTCTGTTGGATGAGTGTATTTAGACCCATACCCACCTTATCTTAGAAATAAATCAATTTTGAGCTATTTAAAATCGAACATGACTTTATAATAATATAATATTTTTACTTTTTCCAAAGGAGCCCGTCTCCTCCCTTTTAAAAGGGAACCTCCTCCCTCTCTTCCTCACACCACTTTGAGCCTTCAATCTCGTCCAACCCCTACCAAATTATCTTTTAAACTTACCTAGAAACATCCTAGAGGTTCTGGTCTTCCTCAATGACCAATTTTAGTGCCCTAAAAGGAGATCTCAAAGAGGCGCTTCAAAGAAGAGGTAATGTCTGTTACCGATTCTTTCATCTTTATTTCTTCTTCCACTTCTTCTTCTTTAGTTGTTTCTTCATGAAGTAATAACATCAGTATAACTCATATACTGATATGTTATTATAAGTATGAAACAACCCTATTTCACCATCTATCCATCCTACGGAAAATGAAATCACCGCGCGTGCGTACGTACGGAATACCGTCTCCACGCCGTGGTGTAATCTATTTTCCACCACCACCTTACTTGGATCGGTATAATGGTTTAAATAATAACTATATATTATTATTTAATAGTGATAATGATTCAAAAATAGTATACATACACTCCAATACAGTCCCACGATCATGAGAACGATATCATCACTCGTGCATACGTACGGACTACCGTCTCCACGACGCGATGAGATTCATTCTCCACGTTAACCATTAATGAATGATTATAAAGTATATATAATAAGTAATAATGAAATATATGACATAATAATGATACTCGATTTATGTTTATATATATGTATGTCATCTACTTAATTCCATTCAACTAAATAAGGAAACGAAAACAGCGTTCATGCGTACGTACATTCTACCGTCTCCATGAACGGTGTATTTATTTCCATTTACTGATTTATTATATATATATATATTCAGAATATATATTATATATAAATCATGTTTTATATTCTGGAATTAATTAATCATGATCTATGTAATCATATGAATAATTACATGTCAAAACACGGACGACAAATGAAACAATTTTACCCAAAACGCTATTTAACATGGAATTTACAAAAGAACGGGTAATATAAAGTCATAAGTGAACCATATATGATATAATAATAATGATTATGATTCTGGAATAAGTCAATGACATTATTTAAATCATTATACAGGAGGTTCGGACACATACGAAGCAAATCGGACCTAAGGTAAGGGAAAATATCACAATCTCATTTTATCCGAGATTGATTATACTTTTGTATTTACTAGGGTGTATTTTATCATACACTTACATTATTACTCAATATTTAATATTGTTTCCATCCACCTACAGTTTTTTAAATCCAATTTTACCCTTCGGTGAATTTTTATTAAAATATATAAAAGGAATCTTTTGTCTTTTTTCGTACGAGGTACTTTTTGACTTTTCTGACAAAAGTACGAGAAGAATGTTTTTTTAACTTATACGTCATGAATGGATTTTTAAAACATTATTTCCAAGAAGATTCCTTTACAAGTTTTCATGTTTATTTTTAATCAACTTGTTTTAGTTTAGAATTCTATGACATGTTAAGAATGGAAAAGTGTTTTTGAAGTAGAAAGGATAATTTCTTCAAGAATGGAGTTCAAGTGATTTATCAAAATTATTTTCCACCTAAGATAATAAAGGGTTCTGTTTTTATCCCTATTATTACATTTATTTGATTATTTTGTGATGGAATTATTTTTATGAATTCCTTTCTCTTATATGAATTGTTTTATGATGTCACGATGTTTAAGAATCCCATTTTTATTACATGGGTTATGCTATGATGTATGGTTTTTGATTTTGTGGCACACATAAGAATGGTATCATTATGAGATGGGTGGGACCTATATCTCCCTCCAATGCTTTGGGTAAAGATTTTATATCTCATCAGATAGACATGGCTGGAAGGGCAGGTTAAACCGGTTCAGTGAAACAGGACTGAAACAAGGAGTGAAATCAGTTCAGAAATGGACTTTGTCCACTAAGATTGTCTTGGAAATGAGTCTTGACTAATAAGAAATGATTCTCTATGATTATGTGTGTATGCCACAAAGTTTCATGTTTTATGTTATTATTATTGTGATTACATTTCACTACTATGATTTATCCCATGTTATGAAATTATGATTTCTTTTGCAGGTTAATATTTCCAAAAGTTATGTTTTTATGTATATGATGTGATTGATATTTCTTGTGTTTACCCTTACTGAGCATTTGAGCTCACCCTTTTATGTTTTCTTTTCCCAAGGATATAAATAAAGGTTTTAGGTAAAAAAAGAAAGATCTTTATGGGAGATGTTGAAGATCTTTAACCATGATTAGAAGATTATATTCGGAGTTTCCAAATACACTAAACTATTATGGTCCTTGTGTGTTTGTTTTTGTTATGTACTAAGTATTCCGAAAAAGTAATGTAATTTCCATGTACGTCAAGGTTCGAGTCTCTACATTAAAGGTCCATGGTTTGTCAAACCATTATCCAACTATGAAAAATCCCAGCACCTC
Source organism: Viscum album (assembly GCA_963277665.1). Classification (NCBI taxonomy): domain Eukaryota; kingdom Viridiplantae; phylum Streptophyta; class Magnoliopsida; order Santalales; family Viscaceae; genus Viscum; species Viscum album. Next base: position 1,393,394,932 of record OY728160.1, read on the forward strand.
GCACTGAATAGTTTTCTCTATAAGGGTGCACGGTTTGGGAAAACCATGTTCCAACCATGCACTAGCCCAATTTTTTTTCAATATTTCCAAAATTCATCCTGAAGAAACCCCTAACAAATCACTACCAAAGAGTGAATAAAATAGGGGTTTAGGATTACCTGAAAATAGTAAAAATATGTTATAATAACCTTAACATTTAATCACAACCAATAACACCCCATGAAACACATCGGTCAGTGATAAGACCAATGTCATACATTGAGTGGTCAATTATCATTGCACTTAATAAAACATATATCTATATATAAATTTATGTTTATAATGTTAAACAATTATAAAATGGAGGGTTACTTTAATATGATACATTTTAATATTCTTAAAATATTTAATAATATTTAACAAGTATAACATAATCATTGGTTTATCATGTCATATTTGTAAAACTGGAAGATCATCCTAATGTTGGTAAAATTTATTATTTTTATAACACATTACATCATATTTAATATGTAACGCCCTGACCCCAGTTACCGTGAGTCGGTGCATTATTACGAAACATTGGCATGATCAAAATAGAGATCAAGTCTCTAAAGATCGATCAGTTTAGTAGCCTTGGAAACAGTAGTTTTATTCATAATGTTTTACATTACATCATAAAAATAAAATCTACAAAAACATAGTCTTCATAGTCCTCACTCTTATCCCCTCATACTATCCCTGCAGGTCATTCATAATTTACTTCTTCACATCCTGGAAAAAAAACATAGAAAAGGGGTGATCTCAAATACCTAGTAAGGATAACAATACAGCGAAAGCTTTCATAAATAAGAATAAACATTTAATGAAATGTATAACTAAAACAAAATCCTTTTAAAATTGAACTTCAACATAGTATGGAAAAAATAAAATGAAATAATTCCATTTAATTATTCACATGGATATTCTATTAATCGAATAATCACATGCAATATCAATAACCACTTTTATAATGATGGAATGCATAATGCCAGACTATCATAACCATATATCCAAGGCCTCGTGCCAAGACTACAAATAAGATTTTATCACGGCCTTGTGCCAAGACACTAGTTTGTCTCATGAGACCTACCGATGCATCGAGGAGATATAGTGGGCTCCACCCATCACATATTAAGTCCAATGCATTCCTCATATGAACAGGTTTAAATATAACATAAACATTCGTATTAAAACTAGCATACGGAATGTCAACAATTTCTCCATAAACCATGAATGGTATAAAAATAACACATCCACAGTCAAAAAAATCACAAAACCATTAATACAATATGGATGTTTTGTATCACAATAAATCAACTTCAAATAAGCTTAAAATCCGTTAAAGGATGTTGACATAGATGAAATCAAAACTATTTGAGAGAAATATCCATTTTTTTAAATCATTTAAAAGTCACCTAATTATAAAATAAAATATGTACTTTGAAAATTTAATTATAATCTTGTAAGGGAAGCTTCAATGATTTTATAACGGTGGAAAATAACTGCACCAACCATATAAGTTAAAAAAACATTCTTACCTTAATTCTGTCGAAAAGGTTAAAAAGGACCTTGTTTAGAAAATGACAGAAAGATTCCATTAAAAAAATCTTATAAAAATCCAACAAGGGTATACATTCCTTTATCCCATAGTCTTCAAAATATTAATAATGATTTGAAATACATTTTTAAGAAACATGGATGTGGATGATAAAGAGGTTCCAGTAGATAATCACGTATACGCAACCTCGGATAAAGAAGAGATTGTGAAATAAACCCTTAACTTGTACTTTTCCTTGGTTGGGGTAGGTTAACCTCCTATAAAATGGTGAAATAACTGTTTTTAAATTATACAATAATCATATACATTAATATGATATTATATATGATCATTTAACATTGATTTGTTAATAATATCTTAGTATTATCGTTGTTTCGGGTGTTAACTTACTCGTTTTATTTTATATGTTTTGTTATGTAAGTCGTGTTTGTCATGGATAGGTTGTATATTAATAATATCTAGAATTATATCAAGTCCTTATATACTATTATTAATCATCAAATGAGAATTATACTTGAATGTATACGATGGAGAATGAATCTCATCGCGTTCGTGGAGACGGTAGTCCGTACGTACGCACGAGCGATAATATCATTATCTTGATATTAAAACAATATATAATTGGATGGTATATCATATATACAGAATAATTATCATGTTATATTTATTATTTACATGAATTACAAATCATTATTATAACCATCCAAATAATAATTTATTGAATAACAATTACACCATGACGCGGAGACGGTAAGCCGTACGTACGCATGTATGGTGACATGTTATTCAAAGGATGGATAGAATATTTAATATGGTAGTACCATATTTATAATAACATCACAGTATATATAAGATACTGGAGTTATTATTTTAGAATGGTAATAACAAAGAAAGAAGAAGTGGAAGAAGAAAGGAACTTGAAAACGGGTGGTGAAATCATTACCTCTTCTTTGGGTTCTTCGTTTTTATTAGATCAAAAGGGCTCCTTAGGTTGGCTTTCTGACTAAAGGAAGGCCTATAGGATTACGTGAGGGAAGGTGAGGGAGTATTTGGGCAGGGTTTGTCCTAAAAAAAATTCTTTTAAGGTGTGAATTAATGAGAAGGGGGAGTGCCCTTTTATAAGAGGGGTGAGGGGCACCTTTGGAAAAGCTAGAAATATTATTTTATAATAAATTAATATTCGGTTTTTAATGGCTCAAAAGTTGATTATTTAAAGGTTAAGGTTGGGATAGGTCGAAAAACACTCAACCAATCAGATTTAGACAGGTTTGGGTTACTATATTAACCTTATCGTTAAGTATTAACTCTTAGTTAATTAGTTTCACTTTTACAATGTCTCTTTTTATTTTTATATTATATGGTTAATAAACATACTATATACATCCAATAGACCCCCAAGTGGTCCATTAATGATAAAACTATCATTATATAAGTCTCTTGGCCGAACCTTATATTTTTAGGATTGAATATAAATTAATAATATAATATTTGTTTTAAAAACTCCTTTATGTCCATTTTTACACTATTTGGAAAATTGATTTTTTTGAAAATCATAACAGAATCATTACTTAGAAAAAAGTGAATTAAATCAATCATAATATGTCATATTATCCTATAAAATTAGTGTAATTAATTAAACGTCTAAAATTATATTTATTTGGGTATTTATAATATCAATTATTTTAATTCTTAACTATTATGGTAATTACTGCATCATCATTGTGTCAATAATAAATTAAATTATTTAATGTCTACAAATTATAAATAAAATAACATTATGTATTAAGTCTTTTTATCTTTCTAATGAATATTTATAGTTTAAAATCCAACATATACAACCATTTGTAAAAATTGTTTTGCTAAAAGATATATGCTCATGTCATTTTTGTATATATTTTAACATAATTAAAATAAAGTGTCCCTATCACCTACAAGTGGCTCCATGGGGTCCCAAAATAGACCCAAAGATGCCCATGGTTGTAAATGTATCCACCAATAAGGTTAGGACACTTTTTAGGGTAATTTAGTATTATTATAATATTATTTTTTAACCCTTATTTACCGGATTTACTCTTCAACCATGGTAAATAAAATATTTACCGAAGTAATTATTCAAAATGTCTAAAAATAAAAGTTACCTATTTACATAATTTGGACATCCTGATTCCAAATATGGAATAAATTTTTCTAAATTCAAAACACATATGTGGCATAAATTAATTTAAAATTAATTCCCGGTGTCAAAACAAAAAGCGTGTTTTTAAGATATAATAACTATCAAAAGACTGATACTTGTTTATGTTCGGTTTAATTGTGAAATTATGTCTAATGACCAAAATTGTATTAAATGGGAAAAATATATTCTAAATATACTTTAAAACCACTCAAATTCATAATTTATCACTATTAATTATTTTGATTAAAAAAGTTGTTTTTAATTAAAATTTAGTAATTTTCACTATTCAGCAGAATATTAAAGTTATCCGAAAAGTACCAAAATATCACCTTAGGCTAAATTCGATACTACGAATACAAAAATGAAGTCCATTTTGAGAGACAAAATTTATAAAATTTTAAAAAGTAGGTATTACTATTCATAACGGCTAGTTTGATTGGTTGTGGTGTGTGTTAGAACTCGATGTTGCGTACAACACACACTATTGAATTATTCAAGGAGAAGCGTACCATAGAAGCTTGGGGTGTTACATTCTCCCCTCCTTAAAATAATTTCGTCCTCAAAATTTATAGAATACTACCGCATGAAAAGCTTAGGGTGGTTGTTCATCATAAGTTCCTTGGGTTCCCACGTTGCCTCTTCCATCTTATGGTTTCTCCACAAGAATTTTACCAGATGAGTCATCCGGTTTCTCAGTACTTGTTCTCTCGTATCAAGAATCTTGAAGGGATCTTCGCAATAAGACAGATCAGGTTCAAGTTCTAATTCCTCATAGGTGAGTACATGCGTTGGGTCGGGCATGTATTTCCTTAATAGAGATACATGGAACACATCTTGAACTTTGGAGAGACTTGGCGGCATTGCCAATCGGTAAGCTACAACCCAATTCGTTCTAAAATTTCGAAAGGTCTGATGTACCTGGGACTCAATTTATCTTTCATACCAAAATGTATGACTCCCTTCCATGGAGATACCTTCAGGAAAACATGATCACCGACTTGAAATTCCAAATCCTTCCTTCGATTATCGGCATAGTTCTTCTGCCTACTTTGAGCTGCTTTGATATGGTTCTGGATTACCTTAACCATTTTCCATCGTTTCCTCCACCAGTTCTAGGCCTACAAGTTTTCATTCACCAACGTCATCCCAACAGTTTGGTGTGCGACATCTCTTTTCGTATAACGCTTCATATGGTGCCATCTGAATACTCGAATGGAAGCAATTGTTATAGGAAAATTTTACTAGAGGTAAATATTGATCCCACATACCCTGAAATTCAAGTGATAAGGATCTCAACATGTCTTCTAAGGTCTGAATAGTTCATTCTGATTGTCCATCTATTTGAGGGTGGTAGGCAGTGCTTAAATGAAGTTCAGTATCTAAGGCTTTCTGAAGACTTTTCCAGAATCTTGAAGTAAAATGGGGATCATGATCATAAACAATCGATAGGGGTACTCCATGAAGTCTCACAAATTCATTAATATATAGTATTTCTAGACGTTCCAGTGGTAGATCTTCTCTTATAGCAAGAAAATGTGCTGACTTGGTAAGACGATCAACAATAACCCATATTGCATCATTCCTTCTAGGAGTGTTTGGTAGTCACATGACAAAGTCCATCGTGATATTTTCCCATTTCCTCTCCAGTATGGGAAGAGGTTATATGACACATCCAGGCTGTTTCCTTCCAGATTTCACTTGTTGAAAAACCATACATCTTGACACAAAATCAGAAACCTCCCTCTTTATGTTATCCCACCAAAAATGTTCCTTCAAATCTCTATACATTTAGGTGCTCCTGGGGTGTATAGAGAAATTGGAACTATGAGCATCATCCAGCAATTCCCTTTTTAGATCATGTATATCGAGAACACAAAGCCTCTTCCCGAATTTAAAAATTCCTTCTTCATACACAAAGTATCTCAATATCCCATCATTCACAGCTTTAATCTTCTTTTTAAATTCTTCATCATCGGTCTGAGGACTCTTAATACTTTATAGTAAAGATGGTTTGGAAACCATTTGAAAAGGAATTGGTGTTTCACCTTCCCCAGTTATTCCCATGTCCATCTTCACTAGGTCCATGAAAATTGGATCCCTTTCAATTCTCATATTGTTCAAAACACCGTGATCTTTTCTGCTCAAAGCATCTGCCACCTTGTTTTCCTTCCCCGGGTGGTAGTGTATCGTACAATCATAATCCTTGATTAATTCTAGCCATCTCCTTTGCCTCATGTTGAGTTATTTTTGTGATAAAATATACTTCAAACTCTTGTGATCAGTATAAATCTCAAATTTTTCACCATAGAGGTAGTGTCTCCATATCTTCAAAGAAAAGATCACAACTACTAACTCGAGATCATGAGTAGGATAGTTTTGTTCATGAATTTTCAATTGTCGCGATGCATAGTCAATAACCCTATCATTCTGTATAAGGACACAACCAAGTCCTTTCTTCGATGCATCACTATAAATAACGAACCCATCATTCCCCAATGGTAGAGTCAATATAGGAGCATTGACTAATATTCTATTCAGTTCTTCGAAACATTATTCACACTCTTTTGTCCCAAAAAATTTAACCCCTTTAAGTGTGAGGTTTGTTAATGGGTTAGCCAACCGGGAAAAATTCTGGACGAAATGTCAATAATAACCTAATAAACCAATAAAACTATGTACCTCAGTTATACTCGTCGGTGCAGGCCATTCTTGGATTGCCTTGGTCTTAGAAGGATCAACAGAGATTCCATCTTTAGAGACAATATGGCCAATAAAAGAAATATCCTGAAGCCAGAATTCACACTTGCTAAACTTCCCATATAATTCTTGTCTTCTTAGAGTCTTCAGGATAATGCGCAAGTGATTTTCAGGATCTTCGTAGCTTTTGGAGTATACCAAGATATCATCAATAAATACCACAACAAATTCATCGAGATATTCCTTGAAAAATCTATTCATCCGATCCATGAATACAGAGGGTTCATTAGTCAATCCAAAATGCATTACTGTAAACTCGTAATGCCCATACTTAGTTCGAAATGTTGTCTTCAGAATGCCTTCCTTATTCACACACAACTGATGGAATCCATATCGAAGGTCAATCTTTGAAAATTATTGAGATCCATGTAGTTGGTAAAATAAATCATCAATGCGAGGTAGTGGATACTTGTTATTTATTGTTATAGAATTGATCTCCCTGTAGTCGATACATAAACCCATAGATCCATCTTTCTTTTTAACAAAAAGAACATGGTCTCCCCATGGAGAAACACTAGGGTGAATAAATACCTTATTACTCAATTCCTCTAGTTGCTTCTTTAGTTCAAATAATTCTACAGTGGCCATTCTATAAGGGCTCTTCAATAAAGGCCTTGATCCAGGAATTAAATCAATGGAAAACTCAACTTCTCATTCTGGTGGATGTCCAAGTAAATCTTCTGGAAACACATCTACATATTCTTTCACAATAGGTACATCCTCTATTTGAACATTCCTTTCCTCACCCACAGTCATTTCATCCTCTTCCTCCCCAATAATTGAATTTAGTTGAGCTACTGGGGGTGGATCTAGATAAGAATTAGGTGGTGACGATTCTTCTCTAAAGATAAGGTGTTCCTTATCATCATCATCAAAAATCTTAACCTCCTTCTTCTTATAACAAATCTTCAAATCATGGTCCGAAATCCAATCCATACCGAGGATTATATCAAACTCAATCATAGGTATGATGATGAGATCAGCAGATAAAGAACATTTATGTGCTCTAATGGGGACTGATTCACAAAACTTTGTTGCAATGATACTTCCCTTAAGAGTTTTAACTGACAACTCCCTTGTTAAATCAAATTGTAAATTTCTAATTTTCTTAGAAAACTGGGAAGATATGAAATAATGTGATGATCCAGAATCAAATAATGCATTTTCTAAACTTTAGGAAACTATTAAATTACCTACCACCACGTCTTTCGGAGCTTCTACCTCGGCAGTAGTGATAGCATAAGCTTAGCCTTGATCACTTAGACTATTCTAAGGTAAGTTCCCCGGACTCTTAGGACATTCATTTGCATAATGTCCCATATCCCTGCAATTGTAGCACTGGACATAGGTAGCTTCATTCTTCCCCTTGCAATCACGAGCTTGGTGGCCTTTTTCACTACACTTGTAACAAACTCCCGTTCCTTTTAAGCAAGTATCAGGGTGTTTCTTCCCAAATTTACTGCAGGATGGATATTAAAATTTTCCCTTCTTCCATTTATTTCCATTCCCAGATTGATCAGTAGATCTTTTCTTCTCTTGCTTTGATTTAATGTCATATGACTTAGAGAATTATTTCTCTGTCTTGATAGTGCATGAGACATTGTCTTCGTACGATGAGAAGGATTGTGAGACTATTTCTTGAAGGAGAAATGGGTTTAACCCATCAAAGAAACGATCGATCTTACTTCTTGGGTTACGTATATAATCTCCAAAATACCTTTCAATCCTTGTATAGTTATCCTCATACATCGCGACATTCTCATCCTCCTTTTGTCTCAGACTCAGAAATTGTCTTTCCATATTTTCTTGATGGTCACGGGGAATGTATTTTTCTAAAAATAGATCTTTGAACTCCCTTCATTCCATATTTGTTACTTTATAATCTTCCTTCGTGTTTTGAATCAATGACCACCATTGATCATCATCTCTAGTGAGGCGGTAAACTACCATGATAACTTTTTCCTTTTCACTACTCCCCAAAGCCTGAAATATTTTCTCTAGAGAATTTATCCATTTCTTGGATACTAAGGGATTTTTACTCCAATTGAACGTTGGAGGTTGTTTCCTCATAAAGCGATCTAACGTTGATCCTCCACGCTGCGGATCAGGGTGCTCCATATGGGTAAGGTTATTATTCATAACCTGAGTGAGTTATCCCAGCATGGTGATTAGTTGATCGACACCAGTTGCATCACTATCTCCACTATAATTATCTTGAGTAGGAGTGAAATCCATACATGGAGTGCGTGCATTGATACAATATCCATTTCTTACACTAGGCGCTATTTCTATATAATGGCATAAACTAGATCAGTTTAGGAATCAAAATACATAATTCCATACTTATAAAACACATTACATAAATTGAACTATTTATGGATATAATCCATAATCAGAAAAACGTTTTCTTTGAGGAATTATATACTCATAAACCCTTCATAATGATTTTTAAATAAAATGAGTTTTATCCTAAGCATATCCCCTGGGAGTGTCGTAACCAAGAGTGAAGCAAGGCCCGTTGTCGTGCACCAGTTCCCATTCGAGTTTAGCTCAAAGCGGTGTTTTCAGGTTTTACCCCTAGGTATATCTGTGCCAGAGCTGCCTCTACCTTCTTGTATCCAGACAGGGATGTATTTCTCAGAAAACTTCCAAAATCTCTACAATACCAAAATTCTAGGAAGTTCTTCTACACTAATCCTCAAAGTTCATCTTAGCTCTATGTTATCTAATAGGAGTTTATCTAAATCTAGCCTCCAAGGGTTGTAATAAACTTCCTCTCATACCAACTGTAACGCCCCGAACCTAGTTACCTAGAGTCAGTGCATTATTACGTAACATTGATATGATCAAAATAAAGATCAAGTCTCGAAAGATTGATCAGTTTAGTAGCCTTGGAAACACTAGATATATTCATATTGTTTTACCTTACATCATAAAAATGAAAACTAAAAAAACATAGTCTCCATAGTCCACACTCTTATCCCCTAATACTATCCCTGCAGGTCATTCATAATTTAATTCTTCACATCTTGGGAAAAATAAAACATATAAAAGGGGTGAGCTCAAATTCCCAGTAAGGATAACAATATAGAGAAAAATTTCATAAATATGAATAAACATTTAAGGAAATGTATAACTAAAAGAAAAGCCTTTTAAACTTTAACATTAACATAGTATTGAAAAAATAAAATGAAATAATTCCATTTACTTATTCACATGGATATTCTACTAATCCAATAATCACATGCAATATCAATAACCACTTTCATAATGATGTAATGCATAATGCCAGACTAACATAATCACATAGCCAAGGCCTTGTGACAAGACTACAAATAAGATTTTTCCAAGTCCCTGTGCCAAGATACTAGTTTGTCTCATGAGACCTACCGATGCATCGAGGAGCTATAGCGGGCTCCACCCGTCCCATATTAATTCCAATGCATTCCTCAATTGAACAGGTCTAAACGTAACATAAACATTCTTATTAAAACTAGCATACGAAATGTCAATACATTCTCCATAAGCCATGATTGGTATAAAAATATACATCCATAGTCAAAAAAATCACAAAAACTTCAATACAATATGGATGTTTTGTATCACAATAAATCAACTTCAAATAATCTTAAAATCCATCAAAGGATGTTGACATAGATGAAATCAAAACTATTTGAGAGAAATATCCCTTTTTTGTGAAATCATTTAAAAGTCACATAATTATAAAATAAAATATTTACATTGAAAATTTTCTTATAAGATTGTAAGGGAAGCTTCGAAGATTTTATAACGGTGGAAAATAGCCGCACCCACCATTTATGTTAAAAAAACATTCTTACCTTAATTCTGTCGAAAAGGTTAAAAAGGACCTTGTTTGGAAAACGACAGAAATATTCCTTTAAAAACATCTTATAAAAAGTCAACAAGGGTATAAATGACTTTATCCCATAGTCTTTAAAATATTAAGAATTATTTTAAATACATTTTTAAGAAACATGGATGTGGATGATAAAGAGGTCCCAGTAGATAATCACGTATAAACAACCTCGGATAATGAAGAGATTGTGAAATAAACCCTTAACATTTAATTTTCCTTGTTTGGGGTAGGTTAAAATCCTGTATAATGGTGAAATAATTGTAATTAAATTATAAAAGAATCATATACATTAATATGATATCATATATGGACTTTTAACATTGATTTGTTAATAATATCTTAGTATTATCGTTGTTTCGGGTGTTAACTTACTCGTTTTCTTTTATATGTTTTGTTACATAAGCCGTGTTTGTCAAGGATAAGTTGTATCTTAATCATATACAGAATGATATCAAGTCCTTATATACTATTATTAATCATCAAATGATAATTATACTTGAATGGATACGATGGAGAATGAATCTCATCGCGTTCGTGGAGACGGTAGTCCGTACGTATGCACGAGTGATAATATCATTCTTTTGATATTAAAATAATATTTAATTCGATGGTATATCATATATACAGAATAATTATCATGTTATATTTATTATTTACATTAATTACACTTCATTATTATAACCATCCATATAATAATTTATTGAATAACAATTACACCACGACGTGGAGACGGTAAGCAGTACGTATGCATGTATGGTGACATGTTATTTAAAGGATGGATAGAATACTGAATATGGTAGTACAATATTTATAATAAAATCACAGTATATATATGATACTGGATTTATTATTTTATAATGGTAATAACAAATAAAGAATAAGTGGAAGAAGAAAGGAACTTGAAAAGGGTGGTGAAATCATTACCTCTTCTTCGGGTTCTTCCTTTTGATTTGATCAAAAGGGCTCCTTAAGTTGGATTTCTGACTAAAGGAATGCATCTAGGAATAAGTTAGAAAAGGTTAGGGAGTATTTGGCCAGGGTTTGGCCGAACCAAAAGGATTTGAAGGTGTGAATTAATGAGAAGGTGGAGTTCCCTTTTATAAGTGGGGTGAGGGGCACCTTTGGAAAAGCTAGAAATATTATTTTATAATAAATTCATATTCGGTTTCTAATGGCTCCAAAGTGGATTATTTAAAAGTTAAGGTGGGGATAGGTCGAAAAAAACTCAATAAATAGTATTTATATAGGTTTGGGTTACTATATCAACCTAATCTTTATGTATTAACTCTTAGTTAATTAGTTTCACTTTTACAATGTCTCTTTGTATTTTTATATTATATGGTTAATAAACATACTATATACATCCAAAAGACCCTTAAGTGGTCCATTAATGATACAAATATCATGATATAAGACTATTTTCCCAACCTTTGATTTTTATAAATTTAATATCAATTAATAAGATAATTGTTTATAAAAACTCTTTTATGTCAATGTTGACACTATTTGGAAAATTGATTTTTGTGAAAATCGTAACAGAATGATTACTTCAAAAAAAGTCTATTAAATCAATCATAATATGTCATATTATCCTAGAAAATTAGTGTAATTAATTAAAAGTATCACATTTTATTTATTTGGGTATTTATAATATCAATTATTTTAATTTTTACCTATTATGGTAATTACTGCATCATCATTGTGTCATAAATAAATTAAATTATTTAATGTCTAAAAATTATAAATAAAATACCATTATGTAGGAAGTCTTTTTATATTTTGATGAATATTTATAGTCTAAAATCCAACATATATAACCCTTTGTAAAAATTGTTTTTCTAAAAGATATATGCTTATGTCATTTTTGTATTTATTTTAACTTAATTAAAATAAAGTGTCCCTATCACCTACAAGTGGCTCCATGGGGTCCCAAAATTGACCCAAAGATGCACAAGGTAGGACATGTATCCACCAATAATATTAGGACACGTTTTAGGGTAATTTAGTATTATTATAATATTATTTATTAACCCTTATTTACCGGATTTACCCTCTAACCATGATAAATAAAATATTTACCGAAGTAATTATTCAAAATGTCTAAAAATAAAAGTTACCTATTTATACAATTTGGAAATCATGATTCCAAATATCGAATCATTTTTTAAAAATTCAAAACACAGAAGTGGCATAAATTAAATTAAAACTAATTCCCACTGTTAAAACAAAAAGCATGTTTTTAAGATGTAATAACTATCAAAAGATTGATTTTTGATTATGGTTGGTTTAATTGTAAAATTATGTCCAATGACCAACATTGTATTAAATGGTAAAAATATTTTCAAAATATACTTTAAAACCACTAAAATTCATAATTTATCACTATTAATTATTTTGATTAAAAAAGTTGTTTTTAATTAAAATTTAGTAATTTTAACTATTCATCAAAATATTAAAGTTATCCGAAAAGTACCAAAATTTTACATTATGATAAATTCGATACTCCGAATCCAAAAATGAATTCCATTTTGTGATATAAAATTTATAAAATTTTAAAAAGTAGGTATTACTATTCATAACGGCTAGTTTGATTGGTTGTGGTGTGTGTTAGAAGTCGATGTTGCGTACAAAACACGCTATTGCATTATTTAAAGAGATGCGTATCGTAGATGCTTGGGGTGTTACATAATACCCGTCACATCTCTTGTGACCATATAATAAAAATCTACCACAAAAATATTTGGTGTGAAACATTTATAATGTAAGTGTGTTTGAATAATGAAGAGACTTAGAAATCATGTTCCTAATTGTTCAACATCTTGAACATATTCATACATATTAACTTAGCAACATCAAATGTTACAACGTCAAATTTTATTGTCTAATTAGAAAAAATATATTAGTGCATCATCATCATCCTTGAAATACTATTCCACAAAATGTTTTCCTTGATATAATTTTACTTCATACATTATTGTTTATCGGACCTCATAAAATCTTTTATGATAAAGTGATAATCACTTTAATATGGTAACTAAATGTAATTCTTACATTTATCTTTTCCACCACACACTAAACTCTTTTTAGATATATTGATGAATATTTTTTTATGGTAACTAATGAAACTAATTTACATTTCTCTTTACCACTATACAATATCATTTTTAAGATATCAAATTTAATTAATTTTCTATTTTTACTAGTATAATCTTTTACTAAATTGTGTCTTTCATTTTTAATTATAAATAAGTGTAACTGTTTACATATTTTCATTATTATCACACAACCTAAAAATTATTAGGATATTGAGGGAGAAACACTTTAATCTTAGAATAGTATAATCTTTTAATAAATAATTATATTCACTTTATAAATGGAAAATAAGTTTAACACTTTAAATTTTTTCTTTTGTCACTTATCATAAAGCATAAAAGTCCATATTTTATTTTATGAAGCCAATTTTTGGATAATTGGTAACCAAAAAAAACCAAACTAGAAGAAGAAAAAGAGAAAAAATTACCCTGAAAACCTAAATCAATTCCAAAGCTACAAATAAAAAGGACAAACATAAAGAAACACACCTCATCTGCCAAGATCGTTGATCAGACCCACGATTGGTCGATATTTTCAAATCAATACTTTTGCATCCACCATAGGATTCAAGACGAGATAACCTTTTATGAATATCCAAATTTGGTTCTAAGTCATTATCGAATCATCAAAAGTAAAATACATACCAACCACTTTTATAAAAATACCTTATAAATTGTAAGACAACCCAAAAAATGTTATCCTTTTCAAGGACATAAGGATTCTTCATCCCCTTCATGTTTGACTTCTATTCCTAAGACCAATCAATGCTCTGAAACTTTTCAAAATTAATTTCCTTCTCTATTCCTTTACCAATGATTTCATAGATGAATATAAATTTCTTCAAGGAATGTGGGGGCGTGAATTCTTCATTAAAATGAATTTCCAAAGACTATCCCATCATATTAGGAGAAATTTAAATCCCATTTTTGTTTACTTTTGAAAACCTTTTCTCTTTCAGTTCAAAATTCATGTCGTCAGAACTAGTCATCTAATTTTTTGAAAGAGAGTTGTAGTCATTAAATAACCTCATTTTCATCACCATGGAGGTGGGAGAGGCACCCCTGATATCATTAGTAGGGGTGAATAGAAAATAACCCAAAGTAATGATTTAATCATTTATTTCTTTTACATTGAACTTCTCTAAGTCAAAAAATAGTCCCACTAGCATTTGGGATACTGTATTACTTTCAAAATATCATGTTATGGCGCACAAATCCATTTGTGTTTATAAAATAAGGATTATTTTATTTTAATAGTACCATTTAACAAATAAATTATTATTTCCATATAATATATTGTATTCTATGTGTTTGGAACATTTAAATTTTAAAATAAAACATTATTAAAAAATAACACTGATGGATGGAAGAAATACTTTCCCATGTATATCAACAAATATTTGGATCAACACTTTTACTCTTGATAAAACTCTTTTATCCATATATTCTTCTCAAAACCTCTTATAGAAATTATTCAATCATTAACCATGTGTATACACCAAATAATCTAATGTTGATCACAATAACTGTTTGTTATAAAATAGATTCTCTTATGAAAATAAATATTGAGATGAATATACACATATTTTAATAAGATTATTTTGTGATTCACTATATCTTTTACATTATCATATACCCACGTTTTTCATCTTGAATATAAACTACAAGATCACATAATACTTCATTTGATATTGGACTCCTATGTATTGGAAATAGTTATAGAATATACATTCATTGTCATATTAATTTCAAAATAGACGAATTAATTTCTATAACATCTATACCATTCATGAAAATTCTATGGAGTCTCAAAAACTCAATTAGGTATTCTAGATAATCCCATCATCTGGAATTTTTATTCCACCATACTAAAAACCCTATGTTTCAATGACCATGAATATCTTCTTGAAGAAAAATTATTAAAATTTTCAAATAACTTCTATTCTTCTAGTATTAAATTTATCCACATGTATTATCCCTATAGTAACAAAATCATGACATCATATTCCTGGTTTATCCAATATCAACACTTTGAGAATATGAGTAAAAATTTCAGGAATTTATTTACTTTTTCAATACATTTTCATAAATGAAAATATTATGAATTATAACCATAAAAAATTATTTTATGTCTCCTATTAAATCATGTTATATAAACGAACAAATCATAAATATGTGTATAAAAAACACCATATCTCATTCTATTAAACAATAATTGTTTTTATGCACCTAGAAATATGAAAATGTGATAAAAATACACATCTCATAATGAGTTTATCCAGGATTGAACCATCCATGTCATCAATGTTTCATCCACTACCCAAAATTTGGATTTATCGAGCAATAAGGTTTTAATAGTGCTAGCTAAAACTACTCTTTAAACCCCCTTTCTCAGTTCTAGAAAAAGATTTTTTAAAGGCGGTCTTTAACATCCCTTTTTTAGCACTGTTAAAGAGAGTATTTAACTTTAGTACCCCAGTTTCTGGTATGTTACCCTTTCTTGATGTTTATTTTGGTTATATAGTTAAGGGGGAAAATGGGAGATTTGGGAGAACTTGAATGAGTTTTGGGGGAAAACAGAAGTCGCACGGGTGGCACACGGTTTGTCCAAAACGTGCGGCCAAACCATGCAGAGTTGGTTTTGGAGGCAGTAGCGTACACACAGGCAGCGCAAGGTTTATCAAACCGTGTAGCCAAAATGTGCGGGAAGGGTGGCAGAGGCAGTACCTAACGCAAGGTTAGCGCACGTTTTGTCAAACCGTGTGAACTAACCGTGCGACCACTTAAACAAGATCCTATAAAAGTGGATCTCACACATTTTTTCCTCTAAGTGGCTCATTTTCCGACCTAAGTGGCCGTAACTCGGTATTTTGTTTCTCCTAAGGTCAAAGAGGGTTCTACCATCATTCTAAAGGTGATCTGAAGGCTTCTATTGACGAATCGAAGACGAATTCTTGAGGTATGTGATCGTTCTTGTTTGGCTTCTTAGATCTACTTAGATCTACTTCTTATCTTCTCTCAGTTACTTAGATCTATGCCTGTTATGGGTAGATATAAGTGTTTGGATGCCAGGTATGATGAGTTTTGGTCTTGGTTTTGTTAGGAGAAGAGATTTAAGGAGGATCCTTGGTTAATCGGCCCTGTTTTCTTGTGCATTATCCTTTTGTTAGGGTTTTCATCAAAACCGTTCAGGTAGGTGGCTTCACTCCCGATTCCTCCTTCTTAGAACTTGGAGGCTTGGTTTGAAATTGTTTTCCATGATTGACATGGTTTGTTTAACTGTTCTGAAAGAATGGTTGAAACCACTTTTCAGTAACGAGTGACGGAAATTGTGTGTTTTTGGAAAGTGGTTGTTGAAGTAAATTTAAAATG
This sequence comes from Viscum album, assembly GCA_963277665.1. Lineage (NCBI taxonomy): Eukaryota > Viridiplantae > Streptophyta > Magnoliopsida > Santalales > Viscaceae > Viscum > Viscum album. Next base: position 1,393,411,782 of record OY728160.1, read on the forward strand.
GTGACTTTAAATTGGATATGGTTTTGCTACTTGAAAGAAATGGTTTTCAATAAAAGGGTGATTCTTTATTGAATGGTTTTGAACAAACATGGTTTTGGGCATAGATTTTCATGGGTTGTGGTGTGTGTTCATGTGCATTGGGATGGATAAGGGAGAGAATTCCCCCAATCAAAAGCTTGGGATGGATAAGGGTGAGAAGTACCCCCATCAAAAGGTTAGGATGGATAAGGCCGTGAAGTACCCTCGTCACGGTAGTTCACTAAGTGATGACTTAGTGGACAGATAACTCACCACCCGTGAGTATAGGGAGGTCCATGTTTCATGCATGGTTGGTTGTGTGGATTTGTGAACTGGAATGAATGTGACAAATTGGAAATGGGAATTTGGTTGGAATCTTTTCTTGGTTTCTTTTCTTCAGAAAGATGGTTTTTTTGGAAAATGGTTTTGACATGGAACTGGTTATATTGTGAACTATATTGGAATTATTTTATATAAATTTTTTATATAAATGTGCTAACATGTTTTATCCTAGAGGCATGGGCTGGGAAGTCATCGGGGGAAAACCTATTGAGTTTGACTACTCAACCCTGCTTTGGCACGTTGGTGCTTTTTCAGATGTCATATACCGGGATGTCAGAAAAGGTAAAGCATCACATGTATATAGCATTACATCATGATGCTTGGGCTGGTTCATGATGTTGGAGCTTGGAGCTTGTGGATCATGGAGTTGGGATGTTGTCTTGTGGTCTTTTAGTTTTTCTTTCCGTTGTTTACTCTGATTTAGTGTTGGTTTCCATTGTGGTATTTTTGGTTGGTTATGATAATATAAATGGTTGTGTTGTCTTAGTTTTATCATGTATCATTTAGTTGATTTGTTTGGTTATGGTTTTTGGATCTGTGTTATGTTCAAAAATACTAAATCATCCCCCACTTGTTTTGAAACCCTTCAGCATTTATTTCCAACCTTTGGTGCCTTGGGGATGTCGCTTAAGGCCTGGTAATGACTCGTTGTACTCTCAAGCCAATGAGAATTGGCGGGTCATTACAAATGGTATCGGCTTGTTCGGTCCATGCCTAACAAGTGGTCATCGATGTTCTCAGTCATGGAGTTGAAATTTATTTTTGTCTATTCCTTGGGTTGGAATCTTAGACATGAGTAGGATTTTCATAACTTGAAATGTATAGCATAAAAGGACGTAGCTAACTCGTTTATGCTGAACATCATGTTACCAGGGTGTTGGGTACATAAGTGTTTTGGATACACTTATAGAATCATGGAAATATCATTATCATGTGTTTAGACAATGAGATGAGCATGACATGAATTGTAGAGGAATGACATCCCACAAGGATTTCATATCTCATTGTGAAGAATGAGTAAGGATTTTGGGCACGGTGCAAATTTTTGAAAAATGGAGTAATTGGTTTCAAATAAAATTATTTTGAAAACATGATATTTTCTGTATTTTGAAATTGGTATGATTTTCAAAAAGCATGTGGGATGTTTTAAAAAATGGTTGAATATGAGAAAAAGGTTGTTTTGGGAACAATGTTGTGATAGATAATGTGATAGAATTTGAAATGCTAAGACTTAAGTTTCTAGGAAGTGAGACTAACAATGTGCATTGTTTGAATAGAAAATAGCACCTGTTAGGCGTCGTAGAAACCAACCCGAAGAAGATACGGAGAATGTGATTGCACCTGAACCACGTGTGAACCAAGATCTGGATCAGAGTATCGTTCAAGCATTCTAGGCTGTGGACGCGAGGAATTGGAGGGATGATTCAAGGAATTTAGACCATTCTGTCCAGTTCCAGAAGCAGAACCCACCCATCTTTCGGGGTTAATCTAAACTAGAAAGTGCGGAGGGGTGGCTGAGTTTGATGAATTGTATCTTCGATTTCATCAGCACACCAACAGAACATAAAGTATTGTTGGTGACGTATATGCTGGAGGATCTTGCACGACAGTGGTGGGAGCTAGTGATGTAAGCTATGGTGGATCAAGTCTTGGGCTAGGAGGAATTTTAGGAATTTTTCAATAAACAATTCTATCCTCACACTTTCAATATCCAGAGGACAATGGAATTTTTCAGCCTGAAGCAAGAGAATCTCTCTGTCACGGAGTATGCAGCTAAATTCATGAATTTAGTGCACTATTCACCGAAAGTTGTTGCATGTGCATCGCTGAAGGCATGAATCCTTGAATCGGGGTAGTGATAGGATATTCGCTTGAAAATAGTTGTGCTCTATGTGACAGATTATACAGAGATGGTAAAAAGAGCAACATTAACTGAAAGAGACATCTCGAGAGTTATGGGAGGAGGACGTATGATGATAACCACGGGAACGGGTGGGAAATCTGATGATGGGAACAAACGGAAGAGGGACACCTACTTCCAAGGTGGGAGTGCGAATCAGAATCAGACAGCGGGATCGGTGAATCTTCCTCCCCGACCCATGATGAAAGCAAGGTGTTTTCAATGTGGCTCAACTGAAAACATAAAGCGAGAGTGTACGAAGCAACCTAGACAATGTCACAATTGCAAGAAGATGGGGCATCTACAGCTCTATTATAGAAATACTCCGAGGTCGGGTGCACGTGACACTTCCCAGGCGTCGCAAGCATCGTATGATTCGACAGGACGAGGACAGTAGATTTAGTCTCATCAGCATAACAGAGCTAGCCATGGTGATTCTCAAAATACCATGACTCCTCAACCAGGGCAATCTCAGCAAGGAAACAAGGAGAACAGTGCAACGACGAAGAAATTGTATGGAGCTGAGCGGATGATGGTTGATGATCAGGCTGGACCATCAATAGTAAGAGTTATGATTCTTTTGAAATCTACCTTTGTGCATGTTTTTTTTGATACTCGTGCATCACATTCCTTCATTGATTCTTGTGTTATTGACTTGCTTTGTTTAAAATTGGAAATGATACCTTCTATCTTGAAACTGAAAACTCCTCTTGGTGAAAGAGAATGTGAAGCCTTCATGTGTCGAGCATGTGGTATAAATATTGATGGAGCTGAGATGGAAAGGGACTAATCCATATTGGATATGGATATCTATGATGTAATCCTTGGTATGGATTGGTTGGAAAGGTTTAAGGCTCACATCGACTGTTATGGGAGAAAAATTATTTTCACGACTGAGGACGACATTGACCATCTCTTCATATGAGAGAGGATGGTAATGAAAGGTCCAATGAGCTTGTTGGAACTAATGGTGGGAACTATTTCTTACCAATTGGCAGCGTTGACTTTGGAATCAATAGAAGAGATCATGGAAAATAGTTTTCCAGCTGTGGTGGATAAATTTACTGATGTTTTTTCTGAACACTTCTCAGGTTTACCACCTATACGAGAAGTGGAGTTTACGATTGATCTTCTTACGGGGACCATTCCTATATCACATCCTTCTTATATGAGGGAAACAACTGAGTTACGAAAATTGAATGCGCCTTTAGAGGAGCTGGAAGTCAAGGGTTTTATTCGGCCAAGCGTGTCTCTGTGGGCAACCCCAGTTTTGTTTGTAAGGAAAGCAGTTTAAAAATTGAGGCTATTTGTGGATTATCGTAAACTTAACCAAGTTACGATAAAGAATAGATTACCACTTCCATGCATTAATGACCCATTGGATCAATTGTTGGGAGCTCAGTGGTTAACTACGATTTCCTTAAGGTCAGGATATCACCAGTTGCGAGTTCAGAAGGAGGATTTTCCGATGATAGCCTTCAGAAGCAGATATAGTCACTAAGAATATGTAGTCATGCCTTTTGGTCTTATGAATTCACTAAAAGTATTTATGGAATTGATGAATCAGATATTTCAGGGATATTTGGATTCTTTTGTTGTGGTGTTTATGGACGACATATTGGTGTATTCAAGAACAAGGACTGGGCATGAGAAATACTTGACGATAGTGTTGGAAATCTTGAGAGACCATTAGTTGTATGCCAAGTTATCAATGTGCGATTTATGGATACAATATGTACTATTTCTGTGACATGTTTTTTATGAGAAAGGTGTTTCAGTGGATCCCAAAAATATAGAAGTTGTTATTTCTTGGAAACCGCCAAAGAATGTCTTTGAAATTCAAAGTTTTCATGGTATAGCTGGTTATTACCGATACTTTGTGCGTGAATTATCATGACTAGCTTCTCCTATGACAACATTGACCAAGAATAACAGTGTATTTCAATGGACTGAAGAATTTCAGAGATCTTTTCAAGAGTTGAAAGTTCTCCTTACATCAGCAAAAATCTTGATTTTTCCGGAATCAACACACGAGTATGTGGTGTATTATGACGCTTTAGGATCTCTGTTGGGATGTGTTCTCATATAAGGAGACCATGTTGTTTCTTATGGATCAGTGAAGTTGACGGTGCATAAGAAAAATTACCCAATACATGATTTGGAGTTGGCTGGAGTCATCAACGCTTTGAAAACATGGAGACACAATCTATGTGGTTAGAAATTTACTGTGTTTATGGATCACAAAAGCATGAAACACATTTTCTCACAGAGAGATTTGAATTTGAGGCAGAGGAGGTGGATGGAGTATCTTCAAATTTCCGACTTTGACTTGATGTATACACTAGATAAGGGAAATTCTGGGGCCGATGCATTAAGCAGGAATTTGTATACTCAGTTGGTAAAAGAAGCTTCAGATGAGTGGCAGTTAATGTTGGTGCTAGACGACATGCGTATGGAATGTGAATATCGAACTAATGTTGTGGTTTTCCTTCCTATTTCTCTTGTTCCTGATTTGGTGGAGATAGTAAAGGAGGAACATGAATCTGATGTAGGCTGTGTTGCAATGAGTTCAAAACTCAATGGTGGGGAGACAATTTACGGATGGAAGCTGGATGGGAGTTCATTTTTGCGGTTTCGAGATCGGATAGTTGTACCTTTAACTACTCAAGAAAAACTCCTTCATGCTTACCACCATTCTATATGGTTTGTACACCCATGTACACAAAAGATGTATAAGGAGTTGAAGGTGTAGTTTTGGTGGAATGGCATGAAACGGAAGGTAGCTAAATTTGTTTCAATGTTTTTAACTTGTCAGCAAGTTAAAGAAGAAAATCAGCAGCCAACGGGTATGTTGCAGTCTCTGCCAATTCCAGTGTGGAAATGGGATCATATAGCAATGGATTTTGTTATGGGTCTTCCAAGAATGGTCTGGAAACACGATTCTATTAGGGTGATAGTGGATCGTCTAACCAAGTCGGCCCATTTCATCCTGATTCGTGAAAATCATACGGTGGAAGATTATTCAAAAAGATATATCCGATAAGTGGTAAAGAGGCATGGTGTACTAGTATCCATAGTCTCAAATAGAGATCCAAGGTTCACATCTCATTTCTAAAAATCATTACAGCAAGCCCTTGGGACTCGGTTAACGATGAGCACGGCGTATCATCCTCAAACAGATGGGAAATCCGAGCGGACGATACAAACATTGGAAGACATGTTGTGGGCTTGTGTAATTGATTTTGGGGGATCATGGGAGGAGAATATACCCTTATTGGAGTTCTCATGCAATAAAATATATCAAGCCTCGATACGCATGGCTCCGTTTGAAGCATTGTATGGGCGTCCTTGTCGTTCTCCACTATGCTGGGTGGAAACAGGTGAGACTTCAGTAGTTGGGCTGATCCTTGTCCAAGAAACAATGGAGAAGATAAAGTTGATTATAAAGAGGATGGAGAAGTCTCATAGTCATCAGAAATATTATGCGGATCATCGCTGAAGACCGTTGTCGTTTGTAGTGTGTGATCATGTCTTTTTGAGAATATCTCCAAGGCTTGGAAATCGTCATTTTTTGAAGCATGGAAAATTATATCCTCGATATATAGGCCCGTTTGAGATACTAAAATGGGTTGGTGCGGTGGCGTATCAGTTGGAATTACCACCACGGTTCAGTGTAGTGCATAATGTGTTCCATGTATCTCAGTTGAAGAAGTATCATCCTGATCTTAACCATGTGATCAGATGGGATCACATTGACCTAGAGCCAGATGCTTCATTGATACATATCCCGGTATGGATTGTGGATAGGCAAGAGAATGCCTTTCATGGAAAAATCATCGGTCTAGTGTGGGTTTTATCGTAGAATGGTTATATTCAAGAAGAAACTTGGGAACGTGAGAAAGAAATGAAAGAGCAATGGCCATAACTCTTTCATGCAAGCAATGGTTTTCTAATTTCTGAGGATGGAAAGGCCAATGGTGGGGAGAATTTAATACCCCCAGTTTCTGTTATGTTAACCATTCTTTAATTTTTTTGTTATATAGTTAAAGGTGAAAAATGGGAGAGTCGGAAGAACATGGAATGAGTTTTGGGGAAAAAAGGGAAGCCGCATGGGCGGCGCACAGTTTGTCCAAACCGTGTGGAGTTGGTTTTGGAGGCAGTAGCTTCCGCACGTGTGGTGCACGGTTTGTAAAACCGTGTGCCCAAACTGTGTGAGAAGGATGGAAGAGGCAGTAGCTAACGCACGGTCAGCGCACAGTTTGTCAAACCATGTGTACTAACTATGCAACCACTTAAACGAGATCCTATAAAAGTGGATCTCACATGTTTTTGCCTCTAAGTGGCTCATTTTTCATCCTAACTGGCCCTAACTCGGGATTTGGGTTCTCCTAAGGTCAAAGATAGTTCTCCCATCATTATTGAGGTGATCCAAAGACTTCTCTTGACTAATCGAAGCCAGATTCTTGAGGTATGTGATCGTTCTTTTTTGGTTTCTTAGATCTACTTAGATCTACATCTCCTATTCTATCAGTTTCATAGATCTTCGCCTGTTATGGGTAGATCTAAGTTTGTGGATGACAATTATGATGAGTTTTGGTCATGGTTGTGTTATGATAAGAGATCTAAGGAGTATCCTTGGTGAATCGGCCCAGTTTTCTTTTGTGTTCTCCATTTGTTAGGGTTTTCGTCCAAACCTTTGAGGTATGTGGCTTCACTCCCGATTCCCATTTCTTAGAACATGAAGGCTTAGTTTCAAATTTTTTCCTTGATTGGCATGGTTTTTTTATCTGTTGTGAAAAAACGGTTGAAACCCCTTTTTAGTAACATGTGATGGAAATTGTGCGTTTTTGGAAACCGGTTGTTGAAGTAAATTTAAAATGGTGATTTGAAATTGGCTATGGTTTTGCTACTTGAAAGAAATGGTTTTAAATAAAAGGGTGATTCTTTATTGAATGGTTTTGAACACACAAGGTTTTGGGCATAGATTTTCAGGGGTTGCTGTGTGTGTTCATGTACATTGGGATGGATAAGGGAGAGAAGTCCCCCCATCAAAATGTTGGGATGGATAAGGGGGAGAAGTACCCCCATCAAATGGTTGGGACAGATAAGGTCATGAAGTACCCCTGTCAAGGTAGTTAACTAAGTTACGACTTAGTGGAAGGATAACTCACCACTCTCAAGTATAGGGAGGTCTAGGTTTCATGCATGGTTGGTTGTGTGGATTTTTGAACTGAAATGAATGTGCCTAATTGGAAATGGGAATTTAGTTGGAAACATTGCTTGGTTTCTTTTCATGAGAATAATGGTTTTTGTTGGAAAATGGTTTTGACATGGAACTATCTATATTGTGAACTGTTTTGGAATTGTTTTATTTAATTTTTTTTATATAAATGTGCTATCATGTTTTATCCTAGAGGCATGGGTTAGGATGTCATCAGGGAAAACCTACTGAGTTTCATTACTCACCCCCTGCTTTGGCTAGTTGCTGCTTTTGCAGATGTCATACACCGCGATGTTGGTAGAGGTAAGGAATCACATGTTTATAGCACTACTTCATGATTCTTGGGCTGGTTCATGATGTTGGAGCTTGGATCTTGAGGAGCATGGAGTTGGGTTTTCGTCTTGTGGTCTATTAGTTGGTCTTTCCGTTGTTTACTCTAATTTAGTGTTGGTTTCCATTGTGGAACTCTTGGTTGGTTATGATAATATAAATTGTTTTGTTGTCTTAGTTTTATCATGCATCATTTAGTTGATTTGTTTGGTTATGGTTATTGGCTCTGTGGTATGTTCAAAAAGGGTAAATCATCCCCCAATTGTTTTGAAACCCTTCGGCATTTATTTCCACCCTTTGGCACCATGGGGATGCCACTTAAGTCCTAGTAATGACTCGTTGTACTCTCAATCCAATGAGAATTGGCGGGTCATTACATTAATAGTGCTAAAAAAGAAATTTTAAAGGTGGACCTTTATCATCACTTGTTAAAATCACTGATAAAGGCCCCCCTTTATCCGTGCTTGTAATAAAACACTGATAAAAAGGGCATTTTTCATAACTTCTAAAAAAGCACTGATAAAGGGTATATTTCAAAAAAATATTTCATTAAAATTAATATATTGATATAAATATAATATATATATTTTTAAATATTTTTTTTTGATAAGGATAAATATCAATTTAATAATAATAAATAATATATCTAGTGAAAATGGTTTATAACTGTAGAAAATCCCTAAAAACCCAAAAAAGCCAAAAAAGCCACTAATAACTCTAGAAACCCTTAAAAACATTAAGAAACCCAGAAACATTGAAATAACCATAAATTTTGATCCGAGAGTTAATTTCAGCTCCACAACCAGTCAAATCAAATATTATGAAACTAGATAAAACCACATAATATTTAAATCAAGTGATAACCAAATGAATAAAATATATTACAATTTAAAAAATGAAGGAAATCAAACTCGAACTTCAAACGAGCATAACATTTGATTTCGGTGTCTATTTGGGCTCCAACATATATCAAATAAAATCCTATGATGATCTTTATGAAACAAATAGTCTCAGACTGAGGTCTATGATCTTTTTCTAGTTTTCAACCCCATAAAGGCCCGGAAGAACTCCAAAACTGAGTTTTTTGTTGTCCACCTGATCTTCTTAAAATTTAAATTTCTATAACTTATGATCCAGGTGTCCACTTTGCACATACCAAATATCATATCGCATATCATTTCTTGATATTTTATTTGAATGGTTTTGGATTTAAAAAAGACTTCCGGATTTGAAGATATGGTCATTTCATGGTTTTTTGGGGTTTTAGGGTTTTCAGAGTTTCTTAAATTTTTATGTGTTTTAAGGGTTTTTAGAGTTAATATACATTTTAAAAAATAAATATGTATATTAAAAAATAAATATAAATATATATACATATATAAATATATGGAAAAAAATATAATGATATATATATAGATATATCATAAAATATAAAACAAAACATCATATATAGTGGAGTGGAAAAGGTGCTGTTGTATAAGTTAGAGGCCTCAAGATCAAAACTCACAGGAGCTAGGGGAATACACTGGGGTGGGAGGCTGGGAAGAACTGATAAATGGGGGTGAAAAAATAATTATACACTTTATCAACGAGGTCTTTGTCAGTGTGTTTAGTACTATTAAAGGGGACCTTTATCAATGCTTTTTCACAAGCACTCTTAAAGCTAACCCTTTAACATCACATACATTATCAATTCTTCTATATTAATGATAATTACCTTTTACAATCACTGTTAAAGGCCCGATTTGCAGTAGTGTACTCAGTTTCTCCATTATATGAAAGCAACATTCGAGTTACAAACTTTATTTCATTATCTTTCTAGACTTTTTAATATTTACAACACTTTTAAATCATACAGTTGATATCATATATCTATTACAACCATTTAATTTAACTCTATAACTAATGATGGCTTATGGAATCATTTTAGTCTCATCAAGTCCTCAAAATTTCATTTTGAATATAATTTTATAGTACCAATCATATTCAGTATATGAGATAGAAAATACTTTGGTAATTTTTCATATGATGCAATTGAACCCTTAAATAAATCACTTTTTGATTAAAAAGGTATATAGATTCCATTTTTTAACAATATAAATAGATAGTTACTAAGGAATGAGTTATTCTAACATGTATAATTTTCCATAAAATCATTTATTAGATCAAAAATATTTCTTAAGAACTTTTCTTAAGTTAACATTCTTATGTGTAACATACAATATTCTTATTCATATCGATGATTATTAAAAAAATTTAGCTCGACGGTGATGATCATATTATTTATAAGAGAAACTTTTATCATATAACTATCATGTATTATAACCATTAAATAAGGAATTTTATTAAATAGCGTCCCACTAAAATGGTGACCCCCTTTTAAAGTTCATCATATCCACTAGGGAGATAACATCTTTGTTTCACTATGTAATGGGTCATCTATAGAGTTACCCTCACCACTAATCTATTTTTTTCGGTAATAAATATCATATATGACTCTTGGATAGTCGAGAAGACAACACTTTATCTAATCAATAATATGGATAAACTTATCTTCATTCCTCCGGTATCATTCCCATGGATTACCCAGCTAAGTGCAACCCAAAGGAAATTTTAAAAACAAATTAAAGAATGAAAACACATGGGAACCCAACTATGGATTAAACCACACAAGGATGATGCAGTTTCACAAATTACTTTCTTTCATTATAAAAGATAATTCAGGGGTTCCATTCTATGGAAGAACCTCCCATGTTGGATAATCAAGGTATGGAAAATATCCGTTTTGGATGGAATAAGACACATAATACTTATAGTGGTTTTTCATCTCACCAACGTACCTCATGTTATTCCATTTATGGATACATGATTCTAGTTATTTATTTCGGAATCATATTCCATCCACCTAATAAACATGTTCAAACTAGATTTATTTGTAACTCTTTTCACAACACACAAGTTTTTGTTAATCACCTAAAAATAGAATTAAATTATATTCATACATATTTGATTGCATCATGTAAAAACCTAGAATTTACATGTATTTTTTTGTAATTAAAGGGTAATTTTACGAGTCCAAAAAAATTGACGGAACGTGATTCTGAGGCCCGGTGTGCCCGGAATGAATTTCTGAACTTCTTTTCAGGTACGTTCAGTAAGCATGAAATTGGGGTTTTATAACATTTGAACTGGTGCTCAGAACTAATATCTGAGGACACTGTCGAACTCACAGTGCCGATATTCGCTTATGGAGACCTTCACCTCGACCGTTGTGGATCGAGAGTGAAAGATAGAATTTGGGTTTTACATGAAGGAATAAAATAAAATAAAATGGTGTAACATTTTATTTTGAAACCACCATTGTGGATATTTCACAAGTGGGGACCACCTAAACTAAAAACTCCCATGAGAGGTTATGGAGGGGGGACCACCGAGCCTAACCTCCCATGAGAGGTTATGGTGGTGGGGACCACCCGAGGCTTAAAACTCCTCGAACCCCTTGAACTCCCCCATAAGTGTGGGGAAGCCTCTTAAACATCACCCACATAAATGGTGTCTCCCCCTTTAATTTATTATGCCAACCTATGTAATTAATTAATCCAAATTGAAATTTTGCTAAAAATTAAAATTTGGGAAACACAACAGTTGTTTATTTTTCATTTTGGGGGAAAGTATTGGAAAAGGGGAGAGCCCTTTGAGGCTTACACATATTCCAATGAAGAACGCCAGCACACGACTTCGAATTCATCTTTAGAACATCCCCCAATGAAGAAATCCATCAAAGAACATTCTACAGAAATCATGGAAGAGGATGACGAATGAGCCCGATATCGAATCGTGGTTTCGGAAGCGACGATTGTAGTCACTCTCTTCGCCTTCTTCGACATCCTTCACGTGCCAACATCAACGAACAATCTGAGGTAGGGTGGTTGTTTGAAATTCTTCTCTCTTATCTTTCTTGATAATTCTTCATAATTCAAGAAAGAATTATAGCCACTTGCTATCGCTCTAACGTGGAGAGTGTGAGACAAACAAACATGGCCCGTCCTTACCGCAAACCATGTGATGAATTATTGATCACGATGGAGGAATGGCTACGAACCATAGTGGGGCACGAGAACGGCGACTGACACCACCGCCAGCCGCATTGAAGGCATGTCGCCGCCCCGAAGCTGCTGCTGCCCCTTGGTCTCCCCAACCCGCAGCACTGCCGCCCGCGGCCTCGGTGCCATCCACGTTCGGGCCACTGCCCCGTAGCTGAGCCGCCACCCTCCGTGGCCGAGCCGTCATCCACAGCTGAACTCGGCGGCTGAGCAGCCGCCCGCAGCCTCGGTGCCGTCCACGTTTGTGTGTTGGGTTCTATTTATTTATGTTTCATTATGTTTATTTACAGATTATATACATATTCCTTCCACTCTATTATGTCTGACTTCAAGTATATGATCTTTATAAGATACTTTTCTTCTAAAATCCTCTTTTAAAATTCTGTTTTACAAGATTCAAAAGAAATGTTTTTATGCTACTATTTATATTGTATGATTATGTTTTGGGAAATTGGGAATTGTTTATGATGAAGGCTGGGACCTATATTTCCCTCCAATGCATTGGGTATGAGTAAGTTGGAGGTCGGCCATATGGTTACTCCATGTGTAACTGCAATGGTTACACAAAGTATGGTAGCCGTGAGGGTTACAAATTTTATGGTAGCCAAGATGGTTACAAGATCATGTAATCAATGCCAAAAGATACCTCTATGATTATATTTATGTTTGTGTGGATCTTTTGTAAATATCATTTTACAAGAAGTAAGTATTTATGGGTTGAAATCATGTCTTTTGAAAATGTTTTCATACATTATGAGTATTCATGGACTAATGTGAAATTTTCCTTCTTTTTAATACCTTACTGAACTTTCAAGTTCATCCCATGTTTTTAAATGATTTTTCTCAGGTTAATGGATGTGTAATACAAGGAATGAATACATGTTAAATGTTGAAGAATTTTCAAGGTGTCTTGTTTTAAGTTTTAATGTTTTATATTCTAAGAAAAATGGAAACTGATTTTATGGTATCCACTATGTAACAATGCATAATGTTATGAATGTTTTGTCTTAATTATATAAAGCCCTAAACTTGAAAAGATCATCAATGTAAAAGGATGTGTTTTCTTGAATAAATTCAAGATTATGTATGTAATAAGTGTGGGTCATTACAGTTGGTATCAGATGATGGTTTAGATAACTTTAGGGGTTAGGGTGATGCTAATAGAATACCATAAATGATTTTTACTCTATGTTTAATTTGTTATAGCATTTAAATATTACCATGTTGCTTCATTTAAGAAATGTTTGGTTAGAATGGTTGTCCGTGGAAGGAACATGCATGCTGAAGAGGAGAGGCACCGACAGAATGATATCCTTCCTGATCTATAGCCCGGAATGGTAGGGATTGGAACCGAGCAGTTTTTGACAGTAATGGCTCAGCTAACGCAGGCAATAAATGGTGGTGGCATCCATTTATGAGAACAAATAGAGGTACCCTGACGGAACATGACAGTAGTGGAACATTTTATGAGACAACATCCTCCTACATTGAATGGATCTTCTAACCCAGTGGAAGTAGAAGAATGGATTAAATCCCTTGAAAAGATATTTGATGCTATGGGATGTTCGTACAATCAAAAGGAAATTCTTGAAATTTATCATTTTGAAGGGGAAGCTGATCAGTGGTGGAAAATGGTAAGGAATATTATTGTTAGAGAGGATTATAATGCCTTACTGTGGAATGAATTTAAAAGCCTTTTTCTTGAAAAATATTTTCCTAAGGTGGTGCGACTTAGAATGGAGAAGCAATTCCTTTAACTGAAACAAAAGGACGAAGATTCAGTGGCTATGTATGAGGAGAACTTCACCCGACTGGAGAGGTATGACCAAATCTTATTCTGGATCTCGATACAAAATCAACCGCTTTTACTCAGGATTGAATCCAAGGTATCGAAGGGCATTGGCCTCCCGTGAATTCAAAAGTTATGAAAAAATTTTCTGATGTGCTAATAGGGTAGAGATGGAGTTCGCTGACGATCACATGCATTTTGGAAACAAAGAGAAGAAGAGGTCCAGTTGGCAAGAAATGGGTAAGAATCAACTAATGAAATATGATGGTATGAAAATCTAGTTTTTAGTTTGTGAAAAGTGTGGCAAGAAGCACCCTGGGGAATGTCTTATCAAAAATGGGAAGTGTTTTAATTATGGTAAGTTTGGACATATGGCCCGATATTGCAATGAAAATGATCCAAAGACTAATCCTGATAAGCAAACTGTAAAGTGTTTTAAATGTGGTGAGATGAGTCACTATGAAAATGCCTGTCCAAAGAGGGATCCAAATGATGCAAAGAATCCAGACTATAAGAAGAAAGGTGTAGTGAGATCCTTTGCGACTACGTCAGCAGGTGTTGGGCCATCCAATGAATTTGTATCAGGTACTTTGTTTGTTCACTCAGATTTTGCTAAACTTTTGTTTGATATGGGGTCTACACATTCCTTCATCTCTGAGAAATTTTCTATTAAATTGGAAATATCACGTCAACAAATGAGACCCGAACTTGTTGTTAAAACACCAGGGGAAATGTTATAGAAAATAGGAATTACAAGAATATTTCTATTGTGGTATGTGGAAATAATTTACCTGCGAAACTTGTTGTTTTAGCCTTAGTCGAGTTTGATTTTATTCTGGGGATGGACTGGCTTTCTGATTATCATGCTAAGATTGACTATATAGCTAAATAAGTTGTTTTTCAGAAAGAGTTTCAGTTTGTATACAAGAATGAACCCATACAATTGATAACATATCAGGAAGCTGAGAAACTACTGAAAGATGGAAGTGAAAGTTATCTTTCTCATATTGTTGAAAACAAAGGAACTATTTAAATTAGTAATGTGCCAGTGGTAAATAAATACCTTGATGTTTTTCCTGAGGAGTTACCCAGTGTTATACCTGAACGAGAAGTCGAATTAACAATTTACATAGTTCCTGATGCTAAGAAAATTTCAAAACCCCCATATTTTATGGATCCAATAGAACTTCTTGAATTGAAAAATCAGTTGCATGATTTGCTTGTCAAAGGCTTCATTCATCCCATCACTTCACTATGGGGATCCCCTGTTTTTTTTGTTAAAAAGAAATATGGTTCCATGAGACTTTTCATTGATTATAGAGATTTGAATAACATCACTGTTAAAAACAAGTATCCCTTGCCTCATATTGATGAATTGTTTGATCAGATTCAGGTAGCTCAGTACTTTTCCAAGATTGACATGAGATCCAGATACCATTATCTAAAGGTGAATGAGGATGAAAACCCGAAAAAAGCCTTTGGTAATAGATATGGGCATTATCAATTTTTTGTAATGCCATTTGGGTTAACTAATGCACCTGTTGTATTCATGAATCTTATGAATAGAGTATTTCATGAGTTCTTGGATAAGTTTGTGGTTGTATTTATTGATGACATTCTGGTTTTTTCCAAAAATAAAGAGGAGCATGAAAAACATCTAAGGGTTGTTTTACAAACTTTAAAAGAAAACAAACTATATGGAAAATTCATCAAGTGTGATTTTTGGCTGCAACATGTTTCTTTTCATGGGAACATTGTAAATAAGGATGGAATAACAGTTGATCCTGCCAAAACAAAAGTAGTTAATGAATGGCCAAGAACCACAAATGTTACAGAGATTTGTAGTATTATGGGCTTAGCAAGTTATTACTGACGGTTTGTTAAGAACTTTGCACGGTTATCTAGCCCGATAACTAAGTTAACACGGAAAGGGGTTAAATTTGTTTGGACATGGGAATGTGATGTTTTTTTTCAGGAACTAAAGAAGACATTGGTGAATGCTCCAGTTTTGGCCATACCTTCCGGGAATAGTGAGTTTGTCATCTACAGTGATGCTTCATTGAAGGGACTTGGTTGTGTTTTAATGCAGAATGATCATGTAATTGCTTATGCTTCGAGAAAACTTAAACCTCATGAGCTAAATTATCCCACACATGATTTGTAATTGGTAGCTGTGATTTTTTGCTTTGAAAATTTGGAGGCATCATCTATACGGAACCAAATGCCAAATATATACTGACCATAAAAGTCTAAAGTATATATTCACTCAGAAGGAATTAAACATGAGGCGGAGAGGATGGCTACAATTGATAATGGATTATGATTGCACGATCAATTACCATCCTGGAAAAGAAAACAAAGTAGCGGATGCCTTATGTTGGAAACATCATGCATCATTAACAATGCTACGTTTGGAACATGATCCCTTTTTTAATGATTTGATGAATTTTGTATTGGAAGTTGTTGGTGCAGGGAATACCTATATTTTGTTTCAGGTTTCAGTGCAGTCTTCATTGTTAGACAGAATTATTAAAGCACAGAGGGAAGAATGTGAGCTACAGAAAAAGGTATAATTGGTTAAAATGGGTAAGTTGACAGAATTTAATCTTGATAGAGATTGTGCTTTATGATTTGGAAAAAGGTTGTGTGTGCCTTGTGATTCCCTCTTGAAGAAATAATTGTTGTGTGAAGATCATAGTTCTCTATTTTCTGTTCATCCTGGAAGTACTAAGATGTACAGGGACCATCGAGAGTATTATTGGTGGAATGGGATGAAAGGAGATATTGCTGATTTTACAATGAAATGTGTGACATGTTTGCAGGTTAAAGCAGAGCGGCAGTTACCGAAGGGGATGCTTAAGCCTTTTCCAGTGACAGAGTGGAAATGGAAGAATATATCCATGGATTTTGTGGTGGTACTACCAAAGAATTCATGAGTTAACAATGCGATTTGGGTTATTGTTGATCAGCTAACAAAGTCTGGGCATTTTATTTCTATTCGAGATACAATTAAATTGGATCAGTTTTTTTGATTGTACCTCAAGGTGATTTTCAGGTTACATGGAGTTCCTCATTCCATTGTGTCTGACCGAGATCCCAGGTTCACTTCTAAATTTTAGAAGGGACTTCAGAAGACATTGGGAACAGAGTTGAATTTCAGTACATTTTTTCATCCTAAATCAGATGGGAAGTCAGAATGAATGATTCAAACTTTGGAGGATATGCTTCGACCTTGTTCAATAGATTATCAGGGAAGTTGGGATCAACATCTTTCATTAGTTGAGTATTCTTATAATAATAGTTTCCATTCCAGTATTTAGATGGCACCTTTTGAGGCCTTGTATGGAAAGCGGTGTCGGACTCTTGCGTTTTGGGATGAAGTCGGTGAAACAAAAGTATATGGGGCCAGAATTAGTAGATGAAGTGGCTGTGAAAGTGAGGATGATTCAGAAACACATGTGGACATCTCAGAGTAGGCAGAAAAGTTATGCTGATAACAAAATTAAAGACTTCTCTTTCGAGGTAGGTGACCATGTTTTCCTTAAAATATCTCCTTGGAAAAGTGTGATGCGTTTCATTAAGAAAGGGAAACTAAGTCCACGGTTCATCGGTCCTTTTGTAATCTTGGATAAAGTTGGAATAGTTGCATACCATGTAGCTTTGCCTCCGATCTTGTTTCAGGTACACAATGTTTTTCATGTTTCGATGTTGAGAATGTATGTTCTAGATTCATCACATGTCTTGAGCCCGGAAGCAGTTCAGCTGGCAGAGAACCTTTGTTATGAAGAAAAACCGGTTCAGATTTTTGATCGAAGAGAACAGGTATTGCGGAATAAGGTAATCCACCTAGTAATGGTTTTTTGGAGAAACCACATGGTTGAAGAAGCAACATGGGAGTCTGAAAATGCTATGAGGGAATACCCTCAGTTGTTTAATAAGTAAATAAAATTGCGAGGACGCAATTTCAAGAAGGTGGGGATAATGTAACATCCCATGGTTTTCTAAAAATAAATTGAAAATGCTTGAAATTTTGTTTAAGGGATATATTTATATGTATCCTTTAAACATAATTTTATTTCTTCTATGTTTTGAATTTCAAGAAACAGTCATCTACAATTGTGTTCAGTATGTTATTTAGAGTCTGAGGAATCGAACTTGTTTTTTGGTGAATAGTAACATACCCTTATGAATAGTAATATGACTTCATGAATAGTAAATAATAATATTATTTTATTTTCCCAAAGCATTAGGATAATGATATCTTAATTAATTTTCCAATGTCACATAAAACTAATTGCACTTATATATTGTTATTTTTCGAATTAACTGTGACCTTATATAAAAATTAAATTAATAATATTTAGAAAATTATTTTTGAAAAATGGAGTTCATTTTTGAATTCTACGCGTCAAAAAATGGTTGGGGTAAATATTTGTAATTTTTCTGAAACACTTGAATTTTCGGTGAATAGTGAAATATGATAAAATACCGTATAATCAATTTATCAGTAAAAATGCACTATTTATGACATCATAAGTGATTCAAGGACACTTTCTTCGAACTCACATGATATTATCACTATTTAGGGCCACTTGATTTGAGATTATTCATAGTCTTGATAAAAATATTATAATAATGATTAAAATAATCTAAAATACCTCCCCTCCTCCACTATAAATACCACCCTCACTCCCCTCTTCCTCCCACACCTCTCAAGACTTGAGAATTGTATAATTTATGCCAAAGTCCCTCCCCAATCATCATCCCCATGTCCTAGAGCTTCTGGTCTCACCAAAAGACCAAAATTAAAGCCCTTAAGAAGGATCTCAAGGAGAAGAGATCAAGAGGTAAACAACCTCTTTTATTTTCTTTCTTTTCTTTCATTTTTTTGTTATTCTCTTCCATACCCTTTGTCTTTTGTTGGGATATTTCAGTAAATATTCCCCCTTAATTTAAAAATATTTTATGAATGATGAGATATTCCATTCCTCTCATAAATATTGTTTTTATGAAATTTTGAGAGACGCCGTTAGGCAGCTGAATTTTCGTGATAAATTTCTCTTGATTTTCTTTTATATCATGATTCGTTTTTCTTCATTCCTCACTCCCTCTTATCCAAGAGGCTTGAAATCTACATAATCATGTATATTCATTATGATTTCATGTTTATGGAAAATTCCTCATCATTATTCTTATCCTATTCCACTTATTTAAAAAATCAAAAAACATTGTCCATTTGTGTCGAATTACCGACATCGTGGACGATGTATTTTAAATTTCCATTAATTATTTAAAGTATGGTCATGAAACCATTTATATAGTTGCACCAGGTTATAATATAGGTTTTATGACTCATATATGGTTCTGGAATTCTTTTTTACTCATGTTTCAAATTTAAAGACAAAAAGAGGTTGTTATTATCAAAGAACCACTTAAATGATCTAAACGAACATCATTAATGTTTAATCTAATGAATCATCCTCATATAAATAATCAAAGTGATCAATGGTATAATTTATGGTACTGGAAATATGTAAATACTAGTCCATTCCAACTCTGGAGTTTCACTTCCAATCAACAAGAACGATTCATCATGAACCAATCGTGAAAATCCCAAAAGAACTCACCCAAAATAATGCAAGGAACAAAATAATAACAATTAAGGGGTGAAATGAGGTTATGAAATGAACATATAATATGTTATAAACATGAAAATTTTTATGTGAAATAATAATAACACTCTTTTAACCATTATACAGGTGGTTTAAACAAATTTTAAGTAAGACAAGCTTAAGATAAGGGAATTCTTAACCCGATTTCCATTCTTTGGGTTAACCTTCTACTTTATTATTTATGTTCTATTTAAATTGTTTGTGTCTTGGGTTCTGTTTATATTATGTTTTATTATATTTATTTACAGATTATATACATATTCCATCCACTCTATTAAGTCTCACTTCAAGTATATGATGTTTATAAGGGACTTTTCTTCTAAAATCCTATTTTAAAATTCTATTTTACAAGATTCAAAAGCAATGTTTCTATGTTATTATTTATATTGTATGATTATATTTTGGTTATTGGGAATTGTTTATGATGAAGGGTGGGACCTATATTTCCTTCCAATGCATTGGTTATGAGTACGTTGGAGGTCGGCCATATGGTTACTCCACGTGTAACTGCGATGGTTACACAAAGTATGGTAGCCGTGAGGGTTACAAATTTTAAGGTAGCCAAGATGGTTAAAATATTATGTAAGTAATGCCACAAGATACCTCTATGATTATATTTATGTTTTTGTGGATCTTGTGTAAATATCATGTTACATGAAGTAAGTATTTATGGGTGAAAATCATGTCTTTTTAAAATGTTTTCATACATTATGAGTATTCATGGACTAATGTGAATTTTTCCTTCTTTTTCATACCTTACTGAGCTTTTGTGATTATCCCAAGTTTTTAAATGATTTTTCACAGGTTAATGGACGAGTAATACAAGGAAGGAAGAAATGTTAAATGTTGAATAATTGTCAAGGAGTCTTGTTTTAAGTTTTAATGTTTTATATTATGAGAAAAATGGAAACTAATTTTATAGTATCCACTATGTAACAATGTCTAATGTTATGAATGTTTTGTCATAATTATCTAAATATATAAACTTGAAAATATCATCAATTTAAAAGGAAGTGTTTTCTTGAATAAATTCAATATTATGTATGGAATAAGTGCGGGTCGTTATATCTTTAGTAGGGGAGACTAAAAAATCCCCAAATGAAATTGTTTAATAATTTATTTATTTCAATTTAAACTTTTCTATGTCCAAAATAGTTTACCACTAGAATATTAGAAACTATATTCTATTTATAATGACTTTATATTGTACACAAATCCCTTTTTATTTAGATGATAATATTTATTTCCATTTCGTTGGATCATTTACAAATATAATATTATTTCCATATAATATGTGGTATTCTTCATGAATGAATTTTTTTGTTAATATATGACTATTAAAATATGAAATTTATGGGTGGGAGGAATACATTACCACATATTTAAACAAATATTTGGATAAAAGATTTTATCCCAGATAAAACTCTTTTATAGAAAAATTCTTCTCAATAATTGTTACAGAAATTGATCAATCATAAACCTTGTGTATAAACTAAATCATCTAATGTTGATCATAAAAAATATTTTATAGAAATCACTTCTCTCATAATAAATATAAATTGAGATGAAGATACACATATTTTACTTTGATTCATATGTTATTTACTATATCTATTAAATTCATATATAAAAATTCTTTGCTTCATTAATTTAAATTATATGCTCAAAAAAATATTCCTTTGATTTTGGACTCCAGTATATTTCAAATAGTTCTGAAATATAAATTTGGTATCATATACATTTCAAAATAAAAGAATAAATTGTGATAAAATCTTTACCTAACATGTGAATTCGATTGAGTTTCACAAACCCCATTTACGTATTCTATGTAATCCCATCATATGGAATTATTATTCCTACTTCCTAAAAGCCTTATGTTTTAATTACCATAATTATCATCATGAAGAAAAATCGTTGAACTTTTCAACTAATTTTTCTTATTCCAGTATTAAATCATACACACTTTTACCATCCATATATTACCAAAATCCAGACAGTATATGATTGGTTCATCCATTATCAAAAATTTGAGAATATCAGGTAATCATTTCTGGAATTTATACAATTTTTTCATAAAACTTCCATAATACTAATAGTATAAATTTTATAACCATGAAAACCCATTTTATGTCTCCTCAAAAAGTGTGTAATATAACTGAACTATTCATAAAAACATGAATAAAAAACACATTACCTCATTTTGTTAAATAATAAAATTTTTATGATCTTCACAAGAGAAAAATGAGAAAAAATACATATCTTATGATGAGTTTATCTAGGATTGAATCACCTATGTTATCAATGCAACAAATTAGTTTCTACATTACAAGAAAGAAACCTTAATGTTCCAAAATTCATTTCATTTTTTATTTCTATCCTTTTATATATTTATAACACTTGTAAATAAAACAGTTTATATTATATATTGATCAGAATAATAGAATTGAATTATATAACCAACAAAAGATTAAGTATTCCTCTTAGTCTCATTGATTCATCAACATTTTCAATCACATTGAATATCATTTTACATACCCAATCCTATTGAGTAATCAGATTAAAAATACATCGATTTTTTTCATATAATTCCATCAAAACCATAAATTAATCTATATATTCTACAAAATGTATATAGATTACCTTATCAAATAATATAAACATATAATTACTATCGAAGGAGTTATTATGACAAATAGAGTTTTCCTTAAGAATGTTTATTAGACCACAAATCTTGCATAATAAAATTTCTTATGTTTCTAGTCTTAGGAGTAACATACACTGTGTTTCTCCATATATAGGATTAATCCCAATTTTTAACTTAATAGCGATTATCATATTATTAATAATAGAATCTTTTATCATATGAGTGTCCTGTTTTATAACAATCTAAAAAGGACTATAGTTAGAAGGGATCCAACTAAAATGATGACCCCCTTTTAATGTTTATCACATCCATTAGTGATATGACATCCATATTTCACTATATAATGAGTCATCTATTTTCACGACCCTCCTTTTCTAAGATGAGGGAAGGGATGAAAAAGTTCCTCGCCTTTTATTCCTTAACATGAAGGAGAGATAATGACCCCTAAATCTAGCCTTCAGTAGGCACTAGAGTGGAGACTGTCACCAATGGTATGAAATATCTCATAAATGGAAAGCATTACCATTTTTATAGAACAAGATCGATAGATAATATGGTAAATACTATCAACAAAAAAGACTAAAGGTAAAAGAAAAGTGAAAAATCTATTTCCACATGCATTTTCAAAAGTAAAATTGAAACATGGTATGAAAAAACTTCAAAATAATGTATGAAAAAGGAAGGAAACTGAATAGAAACAACCACTATCTCGACTAATGAGATAGAATGGTCTAGAACGGTCCTCAACATCCTTCTGGAAACATGAAAATAGTTTTACATATATATGGTGTAACATCCTGAGATTTTATGAGAATTATTCTTTTTAATTTCATTGATGTCTTGTGTTGTACGCGACACCAAAATTAGCTTGTTCTATACACAACACCGTATACGCAACACTATTATTTTCTCGTGTTACACAAAATTTCATGTTAGTTTGATAGAAGTTATTCTACGCAACATTGAGTTTATATATATATATATATATATACATTCAATGTATAAATGAAACATGGTTGGATTATATTATACACAACAACAAAAGAATCTAGCACTACACGCAACTCTGACTTGGATTTCTTTATACGCAATCACGACCTTCCACAATAGTGTATGTTGTACGCAATACCGAGTTTCACTAAACAATGATATGTTATATAAAATAGATGTTATGAATAGTAATAACCACTTTTTAAAATTTTATTTTTCAAAATGGACTTCAGTTTTGGATTCATAATATCTAAATTAGCCTAGGGTGAATTTTTGGTATTTTTCTGAAAACTTTCAACTTTTGATGAATAGTGAAAACACTGGGTTACTATTAAAAAAAAACTTTTTATATAAATATGTATTTATTTCATTTAAATTTATTTTAGTTCAAAATTGATACATAATTCCTATATAAGTTCAATGTAATTCATTGGAGTTATTTTATAATAATTTTAGACATATAAAAATTTTATTATACTTTTCACCGTCTTTTACCCACCTCCTAGGAGAGTTTGAAAATTTACATAAAACCTAATTTTACCACTTATGTGAGTGGAATTTTGAAAATCTATGAGACACAGTTAATATCAAGGAGTAAAATATGGTTCATTAAGATAAAAATAATATTTGGTAAATAGTAAATTTTTACTTTTATTTACCAGAGTTAAAAGTAAATAGGGTAATTAAGGGTAAAAAATGAGATTATTATTACCCTAAAACATGTCCTAATTCTATTGTATAAGTGTAATTTGACCGAAAACAACCTTAGAAATAAAATATTACACTTTAGGACTACTTGGATTAGATTAGGACATTTATTATTATTTTATTTAAAGAAGAATTAAAATAGTTAAAATCAAAGTTTAATTGCTAAAACATTTTTAATATAGGGTTATACATAAGATAAACATGACTATAAATATTAATTAGAATGATAAAAAAAATTAATACATAATTTTATTTTATTTATAATTTTTAGACATTATATAATTTAATTTATTTTTGACACAATGATGATGCAATAATTACATTATTAATGAAATATTAACATAATTCATGTTATAAATACCCAAATAAATGTAATTTTATACTTTTTAAGAATTAAAAAAATATTCTAGGTTAATATTACATGTTAGTATTGATTTAATTAACTTTTATCGAACTAATCATGCTGTTATGAGTTTCACAAAACCAAGTACCGAATAGTGTCAAAATTGACATAAAATAATGTTTAAAACAAATTTTATATTATTAATTGTTATTTTATTCCAAAAAATCTAAGGTTCTACCAAATGACTTAGATAATTATATATATATTAATAATGAACCACTTGGGGTTATTTTGTCTTGTTATAGTAAGTTTATTAACCATATAGTGTAAGAAAACAAAAAGACAAGGTAAAAGTTAAATTATTTAACTTAGTGTTAAATCTAAATGATAAGGATAAAATAGTAACCTAGACATGTATAAAACATATTGGTAGAGAGGAGTTCGACCCATACCCACATTTTCTTCTAAATAAATCAATTTTGAGCTATTAAAAACAGAATATTACTTTATTATAAAATATTATTTAATGTTTTCATAAGGTGCCCCTCTCCTCCCTTATAAAAAGGGAACCACTTCCCTCTTCTCTTGACACCCTTTTGAGCCTTGAAGCTCGGCCAACCATGGAAAATTCCCCTTCTATACCTCTTTAGTTACATCATATAGGTTCTGGTCTTCTAAAAAGACCAACTCTAATGCCCTAAAAGGATGTTTAAAGGAGGTGCGTCGAGGAAGAGGTAATCTCTTCTATCGATTCTTTGAAGTTTTCTTTCTTCTTCAACTTCTTCTTATTTAGTTGTTTCAGTATAAAGTAATAACATAATTATCACTAATATACTGATATGTTATTATAAATATTAAATGACCCCATTTCACCTTCTTATCCATCCTACGGAAAATGAAATCACTGCGCATACATACGTACGGAATACCGTCTCTACGCCGTGGTGTAATCAGTTTTTCCACCACCACATTAATTGGATGGGTATAATGGTGTAATGAAAAACAATATATGGTTATTATAACATCATACGGATTCTGAGATAATATACCATCCACTCCAATTCAATTCAATAATTATGGGAACGATATCATCGCTCGTGCATACGTACGGAATACCGTCTCCAGATTCATTCTCCGTGATAACCATTCAAGAATGATTATAAAGTATATATAATGAATAATAATGAAATATATGAAATAATTATCTACTGGATTTATGTATATATATATATATATCATCTACTTACTTCCATTCAAGTCAATAAGGAAATGAAAACAGCATTCATGCGTACGTATGGCACACTGTCTCCATGAATGGTGTATTTCATTTAATTCATCTATCTATTATATATATGTATATATACAGAATATATATCATATATAAATAATTTTTTACATTATGGAATTAATTATATCAGGATAGAAGTAATAATATCAAGAACAACGAATCGAAACACGTACAATAAATGAAATGATTTTACCCAAATCGCTGCTTTTACATCGAATTTACAAAATAACGGGTAATATAAAGTCATAAGTAAACCATATATGATATAATAACAATGAATATGATTCTGTAATAAGTCAATGACATTATTTAAATCATTATACATAAGGTTTAGATACATACGAAGCATATCGGACATAAGGTAAGGGATAATTATTCCAATATCATTCTTATCCGAGATCGTTTATTCTTAAGTATTTACTAGGGTTAAGTTTATTATCCATGTCCATATGGTCTCAAAATGTTTTCATAAAATGTTTAATTTTCATCCATGTATGTTTAAAGTCAATTTTACCCTTTTTTTACTTTTACAACATCAAATGGAAGGAATCTATCTTTTGTTTACCATACGAGGCACTTTTTGACTTTCCCAGAAAAAGTACGAGAATAATGTTTTTTTAAATTATACGGCATGAACATATTTTTACAATTTCATAACTCCTTATTTTCATGAGGCTTACTCTACAAGATTTAGTCACTATTTTCAAAAAATCCTTTTCTTTCAAAATTTCATGGCATTTTGTGAAAAGAAAATGATTTTGAAGAAGAAAGGACATTTTCATCAAGAATTCATTTCAAGTGTTTTATCAAAACCATTTTCCGTATAAGATGTAATTATTTCATATGTGTATGTTTAATGTATCATTTATCTATGATTTACATGGTTTCAATTTTATTATGTTGAAATGATATCCATTTTTTTGTATGGATTATGTTATGATGGGATGATGTTTATGAAACCCATTTCATACTTTGGGTAATGATGA
Organism: Viscum album; assembly: GCA_963277665.1. Taxonomy (NCBI): domain Eukaryota; kingdom Viridiplantae; phylum Streptophyta; class Magnoliopsida; order Santalales; family Viscaceae; genus Viscum; species Viscum album. Next base: position 1,393,438,116 of record OY728160.1, read on the forward strand.
ATGATTTATGTTCATGTTGTGGCACAAGTAATAATAATTTCATTATGAGATCGGTGAGACCTATATATCCCTCCAATGGATTGGAAAAAAATTTATATCTTATGATATAGACATGGAAGGAACGGTAAGTTAATCCACTTCAGTGCTACAGGACTAAAATGAGGAGTGAACTCGATTCAGAAAGGGACTTTGTCCATTAAAATGGTCTTGGCAGCAATGCCTTGGCTACTATGGAAATCATATCATGTTCTTAACGGTTTTCCACAATTACATGCTTTATTCCCATGCTATTTTATCATGATTGATCTTCCCTTTTGATATATTCCTTACGTAAATCCATGATTCTTGTCTTTGCTCAAGATTTTGATGTTTAGATTTTATGTTTGAGTTTTTGCATTCAAATGTTTATGGATTGTTTTATGTTCTCAATGTTTACCCTTATTGGGAATTTGAGCTCAGACTTTTTTATGTTTTCTTTTCCCCATGATTTAAAGAAAGGTTTTAGGTAAGAAAATTCAAGGGGAGGATCTTTATGGGAGATGTTGAAGATCTTTCACCATGATTAGAAGATTATATTTCGAGTTTCCAAAGACAATAAACTATTACGATCTGTTGGTGTCTGTTTTTGTTATGTATTAAGTATTATAAAAAATTAATTTAATGTCCATGTACATTAAGCTTTGGGTCTCTACAGTTGGTATCAGAGGAAAGGTTTAGTCAACCATTGGAAACTAGCATCCGAGAACTTTAGTGAGATTCCTAGAGATATTTCTAAGGTATGTTAGTGATGTCCCTAAGGTTAAGTATAAGTATAGGTTATAGTCCTAGAATTAAGGTAACGATATTTTAATTAAACCTAAGATGTTATATATTGATGTTACTACCCCTTGATTATGATTTTAGCCTCTCAAACTATTCTTTTTGGGTTTTTGAAAATGGATGGAAATAGGAAGATTCACGATAATGGGGGATATGATGGACAATGAAATGATATTCTTCATGAGAAACCAAATGAAATTGGATCTTGAAGTCCACATATCATTATTATGCATAATCATCTATCTCATAATATGATCAATAATCTCAACTTTGGTAAGTTTCCCGACTCATCTAATAAGAGAAAGATGGAGTTTCATGATGATCATAGAGGAAAGAAAGTTCAATATCCCTCATGTAAATCATATGGGAAGAGCCATCAGGGAGAATGTTTCAAAGGAACTGGACGATGATTTGAGTCTGAAAAAGAAGGTCACAAAGATAGTAATTGTAAAGGAAAAGGTTCAGTTAACACAATGGACAAGGATAATGGTATTTCTAAGACATCAACAACGGTTAAGTGTTTTAAATGTGGAATGTACGGGCATTATGCAAACCAATGCCCTAAGGGAAAATCCCATAAATACAATTATCATGGTAATATGGGTAGTATTTATGTGGATGATGATGAAGAGAATACAAATGATATATGATATGGAAGAAATGATGATGCTCAGTCAATGATTTAAAAAGGTAGAGTAATGATTGTATGTTTATCAAGAATAATGTGTGGTACTATGGAATAACGACAAATCTAAGGATTGTTACACTATTTCCTTTGCATGAGTTTTGAAAGTATATGTTGAATGGTATCGGTAACCATGAAAGGTTATGCATATATTTTTGAAAATCACCTAATATGTGCATAAAGAAGGGATAATGAGATAATGAAATGTTTGATAGTATTAATGAGCTCATTACTAATATAAAAAAAGTGATATCATGGTTTGAGTATATAGAATTTTTGGGATTTTGGTATATGGAAAGAGTTACCTTGTGACAACATTCATGTTTTCACTATGGATCAAGAGAATACATGATTAAGGTATTCACATATTTGTAATGTGACCAACAAGATATATCGTATGATATATGGGGGATAAATGATGGTATTCACATGCTCGGTAGATGACATTTCTAGTAATTGTTTTATTAATACTATGAGATTGGACAGAAGTATTTTGAATAAGCCTAAAGATTGGAATGAATTAAGTTAGACATAAGATAGTATTGTTTAAGGATATAAATTTTTTCTATTTTATTGCAGGAATGTTATTATAATGTAGTATTAGAAAAAGGGACAACCTGCAGGACGGGCGACAACCCGTCACGTCGGACAAGGCTGTGGGAATCGAACCCACAACCGAAGTGAGACAGGCGTTTATTTCCTTCCACTGGCCTACAGGAAGTCCCTGGTTAGAAGAAACTAGTTTTATTAAGCAGTATGATAGAATAAGTATAAGTCCATTTTTGGAATCATATACGATTAACCTCACCATAGATGGACTTACGTATATTTGATAACTTTTGCTAACCTTTTGTTTGAGACATATGGAATGACCCATCATTCTATCACATGATCTTCTAACACTTCATGAATGAAAATTTCAACTTTATTTCTTTAAAAGATGAAGTGGAAATTGTTCATGGCATGAACAACAGTGAGATTATACCAAAATAAAGTAAGTATTTCTTCTAATTCAAATTCTTCAACTTTAGGGAAGTCATATTGAAAACAAAAAATGTTGTCCTAGTGCCCTTATATCCGATAAATCAGATGGTACCTTATATTATCACAAATTTATGGCTTTGTGGTTGTTGGATTTTTCATATCCATGTTCTCTACCACTCTCCATCTGAACTTGAGGGTTAGATTTATCTTTAATATCCATATTTTCACCTATGTTATCCAATGTGGAAACCCAGTGATTAGTTAATTTGGGTAACCATTATGTTTCATACTTTATTTTTTAAAGATATGTTTTGGTATTCCTTTTTACGATGTGGGTTTCTATTAAAAATTTCAAGTAGTAAACCATTTATAACCCCGACGAATTTTGAGGGCCAAATTAATTTTAAGGGGGGTAGAATGTATCAACCTGAGATTTTATGAGAATTATTCTTTTTAATTTCATTGATGTCTTCTGTTATACGTGACACCAAAATTAGCTTGTTCTATACGCAACACCGTATACGTAACACTATTCTTTCTCGTGTTATACAAAATTTCAAGTTCGTTGGATAGAAGTTATTCTACGCAACATTGAGTGTATATATATATATATTCAATTTATAAATGAAATATGGTTGGATTATATTATACAAAACATCAAAGGAATCTTACACTACACACAACTCTGACTTGGCTTGTTTTACATGCAATCGCGACCTTCCAGGATAGCGTATGTTGCACGCAATATTGAGTTTCACTAAAGAATGACATGTTATATAAACTATCTGTTATTAATATTAATACCCACTTTTTTAATTTTTTTTAAAAATAGACTCCATTTTTGGATTCAGAATATCTAAATTATCTTCGGGTAAATTTTTGGTATTTTTCTGGAAACTTTCAATTTTTGATGAATAGTGAAAACACTCGGTTACTATTTCAAAACTGAATTTTTATATAAATAAATATTTATTTTATTTAAATTTATTTTAGGTAAAAATTGATACATAATACCTATATTAGTTCAATGTAATTCATTGGATTCATTTTATAATAATTTTAGACATATAAAAATTTTATTAAACTTTTCACCGTCTTTTAACCACCTCCTAGGAGAGTTTGAAAATTTACATGAAACTTAATTTTACCACTTCTGTGAGTGGAATTTCTAAAATCCAATAGAATTGATTAATATTAAGGAGTACAATGTGGTTCAATAAGATAAAAATACTTTTTGGTAAATAGTATCTTTTTACTTTTATTTACCACGGTTAAAAGTAAATAGGGTAATTAAGGGTAAAAATGATATTATTATTACCCTAAAACATGTCCTAATTCCATTGGATAAGTGTAATTAGACCAAAAACAACCTTACAAATAAAATATTACCCTTTATGTCCACATGGATTATATTAGGACATTTATTATTATTTTATTTAAAGAAGAATTAAAATAGTTCAAATCAAAGTTTAATAACTAAAAGATTTTTAATATAGGGTTATACATAAGATAAATTAGACTATAAATATTAATTAGAAATATAAAAAAGATTACTGCATAATGGTATTTTATTTATAATTTATAGACATTAAATAATTTAATTTATTTATGACACAATGATGGTGTAGTAATTACCTTTCTAATGAAATATTAACATAATTGATGTCATAAATACCCAAATAAATGTAATATTAGACTTTTTATGAATTCCACTAATTTTATAGGTTAATATGTCATGTTATTATGGATTTAATTAACTTTTTTGGAACTAATCATGCTGTTATAATTTTTACAAAAATCAATTACCAAATAGTGTCAAAATTGACATAAAATAATTTTTGAAACAAATATTATATTATTAATTGTTATTTTATTCCAAAAAATAAATGGTTCATCCAAATGACTTAGATAAGGATATATATTAATAATAAACCACTTGGGGTTCGTTTTTCTTTTTATAGTAAGATTATTAACCATATAGTATAAGAAAAAAAGACACAGTAAAAGGTAAATTATTTAACATAGAGTTAAATCAAAATGATATGGATAAAATAGTAACCTAAACTTGTCTAAAACCTATTTTTTGAGATTCGTTTGACCCATACCAACCTTAGCTTCGAATTAAATCAATTTGGAGCTATTAAAAACCGAATATGAATTTATTATAAAATAATATTTTATGTTTTCCTAAGGTTCCCCTCTCCTCCCTTATAAAAAGGGCACCCCTTCCCTCTTCTCTTCACACCCTTTTGAGCCATGAAGCTCGGCCAAACCTGGCCAGGTCATCTTTTAAACCTCTCTAGTTACATCATATAGGTTTTGGTCTACTCAAAAGTCCAACTGTAATGCCCTAAGAAGAAGTTTAAAGGAGGTGCGTCGAGGAAGAGGTAATCTCTTCTATCAATTCTTTCATGTTTTCTTTCTTCTTCAAATTATTATTCTTTAGTTGTTTTATTATAAAGTAATAACATAATTATCACTAAAATATGGATCTATTATTATAAATATGAAATTACCCCATTTCACCTTCTTATCCATCCTACGGAAAACGAAATCACCGTGCGTGTGTATGTACGGAATACCGTCTCCACGCTGTGGTGTAATCAGTTTTTCCACCACCACATTACTTGGAAGGGTATAATGGTGTAATGAAAAACTATATATTGTTATTTTGACATCATACTGATTCTGAGATATTATATCATCAACTCCAATTCAATTCAATAATTATGGGAACGATATCATCGCTCGTGCGTACGTACGGGTTACCGTCTCCATGACGCGATGAGATTCCTTCTCAATGATAACCATTCAAGAATAATTATAAATTATATATAATGAATAATAATGAAATTTATGAAATAATGAAGCTAATTTATTTATGTATATATATATATATTTCATCTAGTTACTTCCATTCAAGTCAATAAGGAAATGAAAACAACGTTCATGCGTACGTATGGCCTACCGTCTCCATGAACGGTGTATTTCATTTCATTCATCTATCTATTATATATATATATAAAGAATATATATGATATATAAATCATTTTTTACATTCTGGAATTATGTAAATCAGGATATATGTAATAATATCAAGAACAACAAGTCAAAACAGGTACAATAAATGAAACGATTTTACCCAAATCGCTGATTTTACATCGAATTTACAAAAGAACGGGAAATATAAAGGCAGAAGTAAACCATATATGATATCATAACAATGAATATGATTCTGTAATAAGTCAATGCCATTATTTAAATCATTATACCTGAGGTTTGGATATATACGAAGCATATCAGACACAAGGTAAGGGATTATTATTCCAATCACATTCTTATCCGAGATTGTTTATTCTTAAGTATTTACTGGGTTTATGTTTATTATCCATGTCCATATGTTCTCAAAAAAGTTTTCATAAAATGTTTACTTTTCTTCCATGTATGTTTAAAGTCATTTTTACCCTTTTTTAACTTTTACCACATCGTATGGAAGGAGTCTTTCTTTTTTTACCATACGAGGTACTTTTTGACTTTTCTGGAAAAAGTACGAGAAGAATGTTTTTTTAACTTATACGACATGAATAGATTTTTACAGTTTCATAACTCCTTATTTTCATGAGGGTTACTCTACAAGATTTAATGACTATTTAAAAAAAATTCTTTTCTTTTAAAATTTCATGACATTTTTGTGAAAAGAAAATGATTTTGAAGAAGAAAGGATATTTTCATCAACAATTCATTTCAATTGTTTTATCAAAACCATTTTCCTTATAAGATGGAATTATTTCATATGTTTATGTTTCAAGAATAATTTCTCTATTATTTAAATGGTTTCACTTTTCTTATGATGAAATGATATCCATTTTCTTTTGTATGGATTATGTTATTATGTGATAATGTTTATGAAACCAATTTTATACTTTGGGTAATGATGAATGATTTATGTTCATGTTGTGGAACAAGCCAGAATGATTTCATTATGAGATGTGTGGGACCTATATATCCCTCCAATACATTGAGTAAAGATTCATATCTCATGACATAGACATGGCTGGAATGGTAAGTCAATCTAGTTCAGTGTTACAGGACTGAAACGAGGAGTAACTTGATTAAGAAAGGGACTTTTTCCACTAACAAGGTCTTGGTAGTAAAGCCTTGGATACTATGGAAATCATATCATGTGCTTAATGGTTTCCCATAATTACTTGTTATATTCCCATGTTATTTTATCATGATTGATGTTCCCTTATGATATATTCCTTATGTACTTCTAAGATTCATGTCTTTGCACAAGATTTTGATGTTTAGATTTTATTTTCATGTTTTTGCATTCAAATGTTTATGAATTGTTTTATGTTCTCTACGATTACCCTTACTGGGCATTTGATCTCACCCTTTTTTATATTTTCTTTTCCCCAGGATTTAAAGAAAGGTTTTAGGTAAGAAAATGAAAGGGGAAGATCTTTATAGGAGATGTTGAAGATCTTTCACCAAGATTAGAAGATTATATTCTGAGTTTTTGAAGACATTAAACTATTACATTCGTTTGGTGTCTGTTTTTGTTATGTATTATGTATTCCACAAAAGTAATGTAATGTCCATGTACGTCAAGCTTTGGGTCTCTACATTAGGTGAGCATACAATTATAACCAGTAGGGAAACCAAAGCTACTCGTGCACAAGTGGGGGGATATACTAAAGCCCCTGTGAGAAAACAATAGAACCTCACGCACCTACCAAGTAATAATAACCATAAAAACCTCAAAATGTCACACTCACCCATGTAATAAAAATCATGTAAAGTAATAAAAAAAGCACATCAGCGTTTTGGGCACCCTGCACACCACTTTTACCACTGGTTAACTACCCATTCATAATGAACTGACATATTGACGCAGCCACTCTTCCCACATGTTGTCCCACTACCACAACCTAAACACACAGACATGGGCCTCAAACTACACACATACATACCTTCAGGCACCTGGTCCACAACAAACACACAACATACCCGAAGACTCCTGTGCCTCATCCTGAAGATACTTTGGAAAAACATTCTTGGCCCGTAACCACCTAAGCCCCTCATCCAAAACAATCCTTTTCTCAAAAAATCATGGACATTGGTAACACTCAAGATATTATAGCCAACCTGGATATGCCCAAGAGGCAAGATCCTTAAGAGGGTGCGAGGAAGAAAAAATAAAAAACCAGCTATCCATCCTCCCATATGGATGTTTGGTAAAGACACCCTACGCCATGAAATGGATGTGTTCTACACGTTGTGCTCCACAAGGGTGGGGTGAATATTGAAATCAAAAGGAACTAATATATATATTAATATAGGTAATAAAACACTTATCCCTAATCTACATGTTTCACATAACATACAACAAGCCGACACCAGCACCACTTTTGCAGCAACCCCTACCTACACAACCACACAACAACCGCTGCCAAGCATAACCCATCCCCATCCCCATTTTCATTCTATTACAATTTATTTATTTAAGGATATTCAATAAAATTATTCCAAAACTACTAGGAAACTATAAACTATTACAATACTAGAAAATGAACAAAACCAAACTACATTAACACTACACAACTGCAAAAAACTACATCAAAAAACAAGACATGCAGTCCCACTACACATCCCCATTCGACTACTGTCAACAACTATTCTTAAAAGTAAAACCACCCATTCCCTCTCTGATAACCCATCCCTGCAGCCCCAATGCCCAAGTGAAACCCCAATGTGGTCCCACTACATAATTAGTCTACAACCATACCATAGTCGCACTATTAGATGTCTCTTTGCAACCACAACACAAAATTAATGCAGTTCTGCTACCTAGAAGTTCATCCATTCCATAGTTAATAAATTGCTCAGACAGAGACACAAAAAAACCAAGGACAGTCCCACTGTCTATATTTTTATTCATTCCGTAATCAATCAATCTCTTCGACTGAGAGACAAACACTCCCCCCTATACTACCCCACATACCAAACGCACAAAACTGAGACCATAATACACAACACATAACCAAAACCATTAAACCCAAACATTTTCAAATTTAACCAAAAAGGGTCATTTAATTTCCCCTTGAATAAAACCAGGGTGATCATAAAACAAGTTGGTTTTGGGGGAATCCATCTATTAAACCAAATATAAGTGATTAAATATTTTTCATGTTTCAAATGTTTTTTTTCAAATCACCACAAGAAACATAGTGTATCACCGATGGTAAAGATAAGAAAACCAATGGTTGTTATTTTTAGATGGGACATATCCAAAACAATTCATAAAATGAATCAAAGATAACACATAAATCAGGCGATCAAACATCAAGACACACCCTACCCATTATTTACTTATGAGGGTTATCTTTTGATCATACAAAATTATTGTATGATTCTAATTTCAAGAATAATACCTAGTTGTTCCTTACAAGGAACCGTTAATATACCAAATTCTCATGATTCACAACTGAAGATAAGAAAAACAAAATACCCACCTGGATGATCAATGATCGAAGTTCCTTCTTGTGCCAAGAATAGGGGATGGCACGAATTGAAAGAAAAACTCCAAGGCGAGGGGGAAGGGCTCAAACATAGGCACATAACTCATCTCAGGAGGGAGTCTCTAGGAAAATGAAGATAAATTAAAAGGAAGAAGGAAGAGAGGATATCCCCTTAAGAGGAGGTTGAATCCTAAAATCAGGGAGACCATTTCAATGTACATAAAAGTTGGATCGTGGATCGACCACGCAGTTTTGTGGTTTCACACATTAGAATTTATGGATACTTAATAACCCCCCTCAGATATAGTGTAGATAGACCAGTGGATGACTGTGAGTTGATATATTAACTTCAAACAGTGAAAAACACGTAACATGGTAGAAACTGAGAAAACTCAGAAAATTTGGCAATGGGGTGTGACATCGTTTGGGGAGGCAAAAAATGATACCGTAAAAGGTATCATGAACGTAATGGTGACACTGTAGCAGTGCCACTTTAACAGTTCCATCGTAAATAGTGGAATCATGATGATGCGACCGTGATGGTGCGACCCTGACGGTGCCACCGTTTCAGTGGAACTATTTAGTGGAACCGTGTTTTTGGAAAACACCTAAAGAAAGAAACATTGAACCATATGAACACTATGACCACTAGATTTTCATAAAAGAAAGGCCAATTAATGAAAAAGTTATTACATGAGATACCTCTCAAACTATTCTCATCCTCAAGAATTTCAAAACCAAACCAGAAGAGAGAGAGAGAGAGAGAGTTTGAACAACCTCCTTTTAAGATACCTCATATGGATAAACCACCTTGAGTTGAAAACTGGAGGGGAAACCTCAACATCTAGGAAATCCACTTTGACATCTCTCTCCTAAAGAACCGAGGAGACACTAAGGTTCCACTATAACAAGAAATCATTCAAACACCAAGGATCACACTTTCTACATACAAGGATTATGGGGTTTCATCCCCTTGTCAAGATGCAGTCCTTTTTGGGCGGCCCTGACTCACGCACACATGTTTAATCACATCCACAGTAATGCATCTGAATTAGGGATCATGTACTCCCCTATACATAGTTAGGAATCTTCACACCAAACCAGGGAAAAATAAAAAAACTTATCATACATCAATCATTGTTAAACATTATATCAATAGAATGGAACAAAGAAAACAAAAGAGAAAAACCCAGAATAGTTTTGGGTACTAGGCACACATCTGTGCCTCCCATTCCTAGGTACTCTCCTCGAGGATACTATGCCTCCACAACACGCGAACCAAGGGAATGGTCCATCCACAAAGAAACTTCTCCTTATGGTCCTCGATCCTCTCCATCCCCTCCACGAATGTCGCATCGTTCTAGATATCCAACTCTCCCTTGTCGAGGATGTGGGAGTCATCATATAGATACCGAAAAAGTTGAGAGACATGAAAGATGTTGTGGATCCTCTCCAACCAAGGTGGTAATGCCAGCTGATATTCCACCTTGTCGACTCATCCCAAATCCTGAAAAGGTTTGATGAACCTTGGAGAAAGTATACTCTCCATTTGAAACCTCTGCTGTCCATGATGAGCAGAGACCATTAAGAACACATGGTCAACAAAATCAAACTCCAAGGGTACCCTAATATGACTGGAATATGACTTATACCGGTATGGAGCTGCCTTAATCCTTTTACGCACAATCTAAACCTTCTCTGTCATGATCTTCACTACTTTTTGGGCCAAGAACACCTACATCCCCAACATTTGTCAAGAAAACAGGTGAACAACATGGTCTTCTATACAAGGCTTCCAATAGTGACATGATAATGCTAGAGTGATAGCTATTATTGTAGGAAAATACACTAGGGGAATGTGTCATTCCCATGATCCCCCAATTTCCAAGACACATGCTTGAAACATGTCTTCCTATGTATTAATGGTCCTCTATGTCTGCCCATCCATCAGAGGGGGAAAGAAGTGCTAAGGCACATCCGGGTGGTAAAAGAATGTTGTAATACTTTCTAGAATGATGATGTAAAGTCTGTATAAGGATCCAAAATGATGGATCTTGGAGCTCCATTTTGCCGTAACACACCACAGACATAGCTCTGTGCTAAGGCATCCACTTTTCTTGACTCCTTAAATGCTAAGAAGTGATCCAATTCCATCAATCAGTCCACCACTACCCATATGACATCACATACTCACTCATCCATAGGTAGTCCCATGAATAAATCCATTGAGACTTCATCCCACTTCCACTTGGGAATGTCTAAGGGATACAATAGCCCACTGGGAACATGGTGTTTTGATTTCACCAGCTAACACATGAGGCACATTTCCACAAACTTCACCATGGACCAATTCACTCCAGGCCACCAAAACTGACCTCTCATGCCCCAGAACATCTTGTAGAATCTTGGATATACCACCAAGGGTGAGTTATGGATGTCACCAAGAACTTACTTGCACATCGCCACCAGGACAAATAGCTTCCCACAGAACAACATCCAATTCTGAAAATCCTCCGACCATCCTTCTTGTGTATCAACCTAGATAACATGATCACACATAACATCAGACTTTGAGTATCCCCACTGAGAAGACTCCACCAACCATACCAAGGAAAAATGAACTGTCATCTAAAATAGAAAACCTCAACCATCCTCCACACTCGTGCCCAGAGATAAAGCATGCAACTCTTCTATTGCCTTCCAAGCATATCTGGACTCCAAAACAAAATCATTATGTGACTTCCTACTCAAGGAACTTTCTTCCATGATCCCCATTACTATTGTGTGTGACATCTCATAGTCTTAGTCCTAAAGAAACTCTATCCATCTCCACTGCAGCAAGTTCATGACTCACTGGAAGAGTACATACCTTGTTATCTTGTGATCTGTGAAGACCACAAAACATTTCCTGATGTGGTAATTTCTCCAAAACATTAGCATGAACATGACTACTTCAAGTTCCAGGTCATGGGTGGAATAGTTACATTTGTGGGGACGTAACTACCTAGACACAAAAGATATCACTCCCTTCTATTGCATCAGCACACACCCCAATTGAAGATTGGAAGCATCACATAACACCTCAAGCGTCACCCCCTCCTCTAGAAATTTTAGCACTGGGGAAATGAATAGCTTCCCTTTCAGATAACTGAATGTTGTATGGCAGTGTTCACTCCATAAGAAATCCATGTCTTTTTTGGTTAAAGCTGTCAAAGGTTTCGAAACATAAGAGAAGATTGGTACGAACCACTGGTAATAAGCTTATAGACCCATGAAAATAAAAACCTCTACCACATTCTTGGGTGGTTCCTAGGAAACAACCACATTTAACTTTGACAGCTCCACTGATATTCCCAGCAGGGACACCACAAGTCTAATGAAGTGGACCTATCATGTCCCGAAATTGATCTTGGAAAACATCCCTTAGAGATGGTGGTGTCATAGGACTTCCAAAACTGTCATCAGGTTATTGGTGTGATATTTCTATGATATTGATTAGATCAAGATGTCATCGATGAACATAACCACAAATAGATCCAGATACTCACATAAAACAAAGTTCATGAGTCCCATGAACATAGCCAGTGCATTCGTAACAATGAACGACATGACCATGAACTCAAAGTTCCCACATTAGCACATAAAAGTAGTCTTCAACATGTCACTCAACTTCACCCTCAACTGGTGATATCCATACCGCATTTCGATCTTAGAAATCCAACCAATTCCCTTCAACTGATAAAAAAGGTCATCGATCCTCAGAAGGGGGTAATGGTTCATGATTGTTACCTGATTTAGGCTCTTGTAGTCTACACACTACATAAGACCACTATCTTCCTTCTTTGAAAAAAAATATTGGAGCACCCCATGGGGATATTCTTGGTCAAATAAAACCCCTCTTCATCAGGTCATCAACCAAAATCCTCCAATTTTGCAACTCAGAAGGCACTATTCGACAGGGAGCCATCAAATTTGGACAGGCACTGGGTTGTAAGTCTATCCTGAAGTCAACATCACATCGAGGGGGTAGAGTCACAAACATTTTGGAGAAGACATATAGGAAATCATTGAAAATAACTAGAAATCCCACTGTTTATGAGTCAACTAATTCCACTAAAAGCTCAGATAACAATGAAATAAGGGGATCCACACGCCGGCTACCCTTTTGGAAATTCTACTCTCCAATGAAAGCTACATGGTGGATGCCTGTATTTGAGAGCACAACCCTTCTCTATAAGTAGTTGATAACGTCTTTAACATAAAATAGCCAGTCGATGCCTAGTATGATATCGTATGGCTACATTTGTATCATAAGTAGATCCCACTAGACTGATGCAGCCACAACATCAATCTACTTCCCCGATAGACATCAAATATGATTATCTAACCTCTAAGTAGAGTAATCAACACTAGGTTCATGGAAAGACTCCCTACATCTAGACCCAGGGAATGGGATTGAATGGGTGAAAAAAGGAGTCTGAAGCTCCGGAATCAAACAAAGTACATGATAGAGCACTAAACTGACTGAATGTACCTCAAAAATCTTCTCGAACTTCTAGAACTGCTGCCTCTGTGCCATGAAACTGCCCACACCCAACTCATATGTCCTTAAGATGTAGGACTCCTCCCACACCATGCCCTGGTTGAGGTACCTGAGGAGTACCCTGAGGTCAGCCTCCTCCGACACTTTCCACCCTTGGTGGAGTGGGAGATCGCCACTTCTGCTACTGGAAAGGGCCTTGCTGGAAACATCTACTATGGATGTGGGAGCTGAACCTGCCCACTCCACCGTACTACACTTGGACATGGTACCAATTTCAAAGATTCCCATGAATTCCAAATATAAATAATCTAGGCCCTAGGCCCATTGATAAATGGTGAGGACCGAGATATCGAAACTAGGACTGTTGAGGACTACTCCCTGTTAGCCGGAAAATTGAGGGCCCTGATGCCAGAGGCCTACTCTTGATGGACCTACCCTTTGACGACTCAGTTGTCTCCCCTATCATGACACACCACCCAATGTGTGAATCATCTCCACTACTTCTTCCTTTTTCTAAACTTTCAAATATATTGGTAGGGTGAAGGGAGTAACATCATACTGAAGAGAACGTCAGAGGGCCTCCTCTAAACACAATTCTTTGTACTCCTCATCCGTGAAGAGGTTAGGTGAAAAACTATGGAGATCCTTGAAATTGATTCCCAACCCCTCACTGACATACTCTCTTGCTGAAGGGATAGAATCTCCTACCTTCTCTCAGATTTCATCATGGAAGAACGTAATTTCGCATGAAACTCCATCCCAAATTCATTCCATGAAACCTCTATTTCCTTCTTCTCCCTGAGGTAAAGCATCCACCACTAACGCGCTGCTCATTACATCTAGATCATTGAAAAAGGAACCGAATACTTTTTTGAAGGCTGAAAAAAGATGAAAGAGATCACCAACTCCTCGTGCCAGCTCTCAATCTCCATGTCCAAGACACATCCCTTATACTTTCCCGGAGTCTTCCACCATAAGGCACAAGACGTCTTCTACCACTGGCTATCCTCCTCCTCTCGATCATCCCTCTGCTAATCAACTATATCAACTTGCTGGGCCTCGACATCCAGTACTACTTGTGGACAACGTTCAGGTGATATATCTAAAAAGATAAAAAAAATTCCTAAGCCTGAGTAGTGAAATTTAAAATTTTGGTTGAACTTTTTAATTATTTTTAAATTTCCCAAAATCAGCAAGACACACAAGAACACAAGTCATTGTAATTCATGTACCTTTATTAGGGACTCTACCCTATAATCAATGTAGCCTTACCTAGTCATTCAGTATGTCTAGGGTCTTTGAATAAGATCACATGGGGCCCCAAAATCCCATGACAAAGACAGTATTACATGGCCATATTCCACACACCAAGATTACCTAAACCTATTTCCCTACCATCCCATGAAATCCTCACTGTGCCTAACCTCGAACTATATCCTATGTTTCAACCATCACCTTTGATACAATTCTATCTCGATCTGCCTTATCCATGATAAGGGAAGGGTTGAAAATGTTCCCTTCTCTTCCATACTCAAGGTAAATGAGAGATAATGACCATGCGCCCCGCCTTCAGTAGGCCCCGAAGTGGCGAATAACACCAAGGGTATGAACTCTCACATAAATGGAAGGCATTTCCATTTTTATAGAACATTATTAGGAGATAAGATGGTAAGTCACAGTAACACCAAAGAGTAATGGTAAATTCCAAACCATAAATCCATTTCCACCTGTATGTTCAAAAGTAAAACTAATAATAGGTAAGAAAAAAAATCACAAATAATGGAGAAAAAGGAAGGAAACTAAACAACAACAACCACTATCTTGACGCCTGAGCTAGTAAGGTCTTGCATGGTCCTAAATGTCCTCTTGGAAACCTGAAAATTGTTTTACATACGTAGGGTGGGAATACAAGTATACCCAATAAGGAAACTATTGCAACTCATGCCCAAGTGAGGGAACATAATAATGCCAAGAAACTGTAGAACCTGAAGTACCTACCAAGGAATACTAACTATCCCAACTCAGCAAGGAATACTCACCCAAGTAACAAAAATCATGTAATGTAATAATATAATCACATCGACATTTTGGGAACCCAACACACCACTTTTCCTGCTCGTTAACTGCTCATTCCTAATGATCCAACATTTTGACGTTGCCAATCTTCCCACATGTTGTCCCACTATCACAACCTGCCCACAAACACCTAGGCCTCAAATAACACACAACCACGCCTGCAGACACCTGGCCCACAACAACCACACACCACACCCGACGACACCTAGAACTCATCCTGATGACACTTGGGAAAAACATACTTGGCCTGCAGAGACTTGAGCCCCTCATAAAAAAACCATTTCCCAAAGGATATTGGACTTTGGAAAACCTCAAGCCATTACAGCCTGCAGGAATTCGCCTAAGTGGAATGATCTGAAAGTGGGAGCGAGGAAGAAAAACTAGTAACCAGCCATGCATCCTCCCACCAAGATGTTTAGAAAAGACACCCTCCTCCATGAAATAGAGGTTTTTATCAAGTAGATATCAACACGGGTTGGGTGCATATAGAAATCACAAGGAACTAAAATATATATATATCTAATCAAACACTCAGCCCCATCCTATGACTTTCATACAATAGGCAATAAGTCTATAGCAGCACCACTTTTGATTCTACCCCTACTTTCACAACCACACAACAGCTGCTGCCAAGCATAAACCATCCCCCTTTTCATTCAATTTCCACTTATTTATTTAAGGGGGTTGACATAAATTATTACAACACTACTGGGATACTAGGAACCCTAACAATACCCGATAATGAACAAAACCAAAATGTAGTCCCACTAGACAACAACACCAAACAAGACATATAATCCCACTACACATCCCTATTTTACTTCTATAAACAAACATTCTTCAAAGTAAAACTGCCCATTACTTCTCTCAAAACCCATCCCTACAGACCCGCAGACCATGTAAAACCCCAATGTAGTCCCACACCATAACGAATCCACAAACATACTGAAATCCCACTACTTGACATCACTTCATGAAACTACACAACATAAAGGTAGTTTAGCTAACAACAAGTTCATCCATTCCATAGTCAATGACTCTATCAGTCTGAGACACCAACATACCAAGGACAGTCCCACTATCTACATGTTTATTCATTCCTCAATCAACCAATCTCTTATACCGAGAAACCAACACACCCCCATGTGCCACCCCACAAACCAAACCCACAAAACACTAACAATAACACACAACACTTAACCACAACCCTTAAACCAAGACGTATTTAAATTTAACCGATAAGGGTTCTTTAATTTCCACTTGTATATTCCCAGGTTGATCAGATAACTTGTTTGATCATGGGAATCCATTTATCAAACCAAATATATGCGATTAAATAGTTTTCATTTTACTGCCATTTTTTTCAAATCACTACAAGAAAGAAAGAGTATCACCACTACACGAGCAAAGACCACCAATGGTCGTGACTTTTAGAGGGAATAAAACCAAAACAATTCATAAAAGGAATCATAGATAACAATAAAATAGGCGATCAAACAACAAGCCACACCATTTCCACCATTTACTTATATAGGTTATCTTTTTATCATAAGAAATTATTTTTTGATTCTCATTTCAAGAAGAGTAACCAACTTTTCCTTATAAGGAAACATTTATATTCCCACCCGAGATGATGAACAATTGAAGAGAAGTAAATGAAAATCCCGACTTGGATGATCAATAATCAAAGTTCCTTATTGCACCAAGAATAGAGGATGGTGCGAATTGTATGAAAATATCCAAGGCTATGCAGAAATGGCTTCAACACGAGTGCACGACTCCTCTCGGGAGGGAGTCTCTAGGCGTTCGAAGATAAATGTAAAAGAAGAAGGATGCGAGGATCTCGACTTTAGAAGAGGCCAGATCTTAAAATATGGGAGACCATTTCAATGTACATAAAAGTTGGATTGTGGCTCGACCACACAGTTTGGTGGTTTCAAATTCTAGAATTTATTTAGATTTAATAATTCCCCTCAGAAATGGTGGATATTGAAAAACAGACGACTGTGAGTTGATAGATTAACTTAAAATAGAGAAAAAAAATCAACATGGGTGAAAATCGGAAAACTTGGAAAACTAGGAAATGGGGTGTCACACCATATGGTGAGACAAATGGTTCCAACATAAATTGTATCATGACCATAACCGTGCCACAATAGAGTTTCCATCGGAATGGTTCCACCATAGTGGTTCCATTGTACATGGTGTGATCGTGACACTGTGACCGTGACAGTGCGACCTTGACAGTGCAACTGTAACAGTGGCGCCGTAACCAGTGAAACCGTAACGATGCAACCATAATAGTGCCCCTATAATGGTGCAACTGTAACTGTTCCACCATTTTGGTGGAACTGAGTTTTTGGAAATCTCTCTGATCAAGACACATTTATCCCTACGAACACTATGTCCACTGGATTTTCACAAATAAAGGATGGGGAAAACCAAGTTATTACATCTATGGAATTCCTCTCACCACATAGATATTTTAGTAGGAAATCGATATCATAAAGAACTATAGGAGAGTAGATAAGAAAAAAGAATTTATCTAATCCATAATTAGGATAAATTCAGAGTCATTCCTCTAGTATCCTTTTAAATGGTATCCTAGAAAATTGTAACCCAAAGGAAATATTAAAATCAAATTAAATAATGAAATCCAAGGGTAAACCTATTATAGAAGAACCCATGCATGGATGATTGAGTGTCTCCCAATATATTATTTCCTAATAAAAGATAATCTAGGGGCACCCTGCTATTTAAGAACTTCACTGGTTGGATAATCAATTTCTTCCTGCCGTCGTGCATCCAATGATCGACATGGTGTTCCATTCTCGATAAATCATCTTGCATTAGGGTATGGAATTTTCAACACTCCCTCTGTGGATTAGCTATGTAATAAGGATAAAACAAATAAGGAACCATTACAAAATAAGCTAGACCACTAAACCTTGATCAAAGGATGGTGAAAATCTTTGATCGGACCTAACACCATCTTGCCTAATATTTCTATGTATGCATAGGCTCTTCATGAGTGTGACCAACTAAAACTATAAGTGGTGATTCGGTCGACTATGGAAGGTTTCCATGAAAACCCATTTAATATCACTCGAGTTATTCAAAGGGGTTTGTTGAACACATGTGGCATGCTAGGTTATTACAGGAACATACCAACCATTAACCTCAATAACAACTTTCAAGGCCTAGAAACTAAAGGATTATAGCAGGACCAATAGGGATTTGAATGGGAAGTCTACCACATTGAAGGGAAAGGATTAGATTGGGGTAGAGTTAGAATATGAGACTTATAGACACTTTTAGTTTGTAGTGATGATGAAATGAAGGACACGATACTTCATAGTCTATGGATAAAGAAATTGTAGAAGGGAGATAGGGTTTTTAGGAGTTTCACCATGTGTAAGGGGAAATATAAGGGGTGAAAGGATTGAAATCATTGTCATAAACGAATGGTGTAAAAGAAATCAAAAATGGATAGGAATAAGGTGTTGGATTTCGAAATGTATGATAAATAATAGGGATAGTATAACATTTTGAGTCCTAAAGTTGAAAACCAGATGGATGAATATAGAGTTCTAAAATATCATGAGCATACTGGTGGTATGATTGATGCTATGTTGTAGCTATGGGATAATTTTATGGTTACAGATGTAATTATCAGTGATGAAAACACTATTATGCCCAAACCCACTAAGGAGGTGACAAATGTCCTGAATGTGGATGCAGGTAACAAGTTTGGGATAAAATAAAACTTATTAGATCTTTTTATCCATTTCAAGGAAGAAATGGTGGAGTCTCTCTACATTAAATCCTCTGAAAAGGATGCTGAAAGGAATACAAAGAAACTAATTCTTATAGATTCCAAAAAATAACAGTGTCCATGGATCAATAATCATTATATTATTATGATAAGAGGCTTCATACAAAGGAAGATAAACATGGAGCAGTACAACCAGACAAGGGAAAAGACGTATTTTCAAATTGAATACCTCCTCAAGGACGATCTAGATACCGAGGTACATACATGTAACTAGAAATTATGTTGGTATAATGATTATAATAATATCAAACTCACATTCAATGATTTTATGATTGTTTAGGAATGCTTTGTGCATGATGCTATGAAGTTTCCCACTTTTTCCATAATACTACATAATAAAATTTTATTTTTTAGTCACTAAAAAACTTTTATATGGATTAAAAATATCCAAATAAAGACTCCGTTTTTTAAACAATTAAAAATAATTAATTATGAGAAATTAATAATTTAAACATAAAAATTTTTTATACTTTTTTGGAAATATTTCATTATTTATAACACTTTATTAATTATTTATGATTTATAAGTACATAATTTATTTTATAGATTATAAGTTATCCAAAACACTTGTAAGAAGAGATTTAAAATATTACCATTTAATATTATAGAATAAAATGCATCATAAATATGTAATTATTTATTTAAAATATTTAAATAAATAATTTATAATCTTTTTATAAATTTAAATATTTTGAAATACCATTTAAAATGGTTTATAAAAAATTTAAAAACAATTTTCATCATTTTAGAATGTAAAAAAAATTTAAATTTATTTTAAATTTTCTCTTATCCAGAATACCTATTTTGCGAAAGATGAACCTCCTTCAACCCTTACATAGACAGTTTACATAAGGGTAGAAAACCATGACCCTTATGTAGCATATGTTTCATAAGGGTTCAAGATAGCTGTCTTTTAATAAAAAAACAAAAACCTAGGTTACCATTATTTGAACCCCTTTACGTAATGGTATACCAGGTGTTTCGTTTGTGTGACCACTCATGTATTGGTAACACCCCAATTACCCTATGAAAAATAATCTACATAAGGATGATTCTTCAGTTATCTTTATATATAAATATACATATACCACCTTCCCTTATGTCAATCGATATATGTATATGTGAGGAGAGATAACCTTTATGCATACCAAACTACTTAAGTTTAATTCCTTGGTTACCCTTACATATCTCAGTTGTGTAAGGGAAAGTTCATGCTTACATTTACATATCCTAGCTTTGTAATGGTAAACCATTTAAAGAACATAATCTCTAGATATGAAAATGATGCTTTTTTCTCAGTTTCTTTTTTATTTCATAGAAATATTTCATAAATCAAAATCATGTATCCCAATGATACCACTGAAGGTATTTGTTAGAGGCTAATAAAATTTATTATAAGTAGTAGAATATATTTAAACCCTCATATAAGCTTCTTACTTTTATTATATATGAAACCTTTATATAAAATAGAAATGAAGAAACCCAATAAAACATGTGTACATACACCATAGGGCGTTCGAAATATCTTCAAAACATCATCACAAGGGTATGATAATGATTACCAAGTGAAGAAAAAGGACATACATCTCTATAGTGTATCCATGGGCTGTGCACGAATAACTTGACATTCGATCAGGTTTCATTAACCTCCACAACATCCTAGCACATAATAGTTCAATAGAGGAAGATGGAGGAATATTTTTTGGTATAAGTATATTCGATGAAGCCTAAATGGAAGAACTCCTAACACCTTGATCACATGGAAGTAGTTTATAGGGGTTATCATTGATTATATTTATTTGATGAATCTTTTATTCATCCATTGAAATGCATTGATAAATGTCATGGCAAAATAATGAATGAAATAATTCATAGTATAAATTTACTATCTCATTTATTTAACCTAATGTAACAACTTATTAAATGATATCATTCGTCGGAGAAACAAAAAACGATAACTATTATCATTTTTCTTCAATCGCATATTTCAGTGCATGGAAATCATAATTTGTAGGAAATATGAAATGGAGATCATATATACCACATAAACAAAAACACACCCAAATATATATATATATATATATACATATATATATATATCTTTAGGGAATATCTCCATCATATGGTTCAATTAATGTGATTTTTATAATGGTAATTAGAATTGTAAATACTTAAAAGGTAGGTGCATGGGTGTAATCATAATTTTTATATCTTCCAAAACACATATATTATCTTTTTTTTCTATTTGATAGCATTATAATATTGTTTTTAGGAGAGTAATTGAGACAAATAAAGGGAAAATATGGAATTAAAAAGTTTTTTAATATTCAGAGGCCCATCTGTGCCCATTTTAGATCTTTCAATAGTGATTTTGGTTCAGTTATATGGAAAATATAATGTTTTCATTGGATTTGGGGTTGATTTTTTAGAAAATATGTTGTTTAAAGAAATTATGTGAACATTTTTAATGACTATAAATCACAATATTTTAAGTAATAATTTTTATTCTCATCAATATTTATTAGTGTTAATTTAATTTATATTTTCAAGGAAATAATAAATATTTTGTTAATCAAAAAGGGAAGGTTCACATAAGAAAATAATGTTGAATTTAAAAGGGTTATTTTTATCATTAGTAGTGGTTATAACCCATGATAAATAAATTAGAACTTATCCAACCAAAAAATTAAATAGAGTAAAAAAGATATTATAGCATAAAATAGTGGCTCTAACAATCACCATTTTCAGTGTCTTTCTAGAGTTTTTTTGTAGTGAAATTCCAAATTGGGCACTGCACTATATGTGTGGAAATTTTTTCAGCTGATATATTGAAGAAATGTCATCTTTTAAAAATAATAAATCATTTTTATGATGTTTACCACACAAATAGATTATATTGTTATGATTTGTTTCTAAATATAGTTTATTCTCAAGTAACCCTACGCTATTTTGGAGTTTTGGTTTACAGATTGGCATAGAATTAGTTTATAGAAACTCACAGGTAACATTTTCACCAACTATTATTAGTGTTGTACATCTATAAGCATTGATATGGAATGAATTTAGAAACCAAATAGACCCATTATTAAAATTATAAAAATAATATTTTTTAAACCATCATATTATTAATATACACTTATATATATGAATTTTTTTAACTATTTTGAAACTGTGAAATAGACTAACACCAAGACCACTTTCCTGGGAATTGTTTCTTGTTTTTCATTCAGAACAATGTACATACATACATGCATACATACATACATATATTTTTAAATATAACAATATTATACATACAAGCACACAAACATACATGCATATATACATATATATATACACATATTCAATTTATCTTTATATATTTTATTTAATAACTATATATATATATAATTATTGTATTTGAATAATAAATAAATTTATATAATAAAGGGGTTGGAGATATTTTTTCATAATTATATATATGTATATATTGAAATAGTTTGTAAAAGTATTAAGTATGAAACGTCCAGATTCATTATATATATATATATATTAGATATCAACATCTTTAGATGAAGTTTCATTACTTTTGGAAAATTTTATTTCACCCCTATTTACCAGACCCTATAAAAATTTAGGTGGCGAGGGGAGGAATTAAACCTTTCATATTGGATGTAGTAACTAAACATTATTTGAATGGGGAAGAAGTAAAATTAAATAACCGATTGGGAGAAATAAAAAAAGGAGTTAACTAAAACTATTGATATGGAAAACATTATGGATTTCCAGATCGATTGAATGCAAAGAAGTTGAAGTGGTCTATCTTACATGAATTGCATGTTAAAATCATGTGCATACCATTATAGGCTACTAGATAGAGACTTTTCAATGTTGTTCATGTTGAAATTAACAACAAAGTTTGAGAAGATCTGGGGGAGTGATGCAAGAATGAGATCGGTACCCATTTCTTCGGGGGAGTTTAAACCCTAGAACCTCCAAGCGCTCAATGTAGCCAATGAGCTTGACTACATGAGGCCCGTCTAGGGCACCCACTCCAAGATTGCTCTAAAATAGATCCTTGGAGGTCTAAAACCTTTCCTGTCTTGCTCTCTCCTGGTATAGACCACCGATGTGCTCAAGCATGCTATAGGCATCTATGACTTCATGAGACTTTATGAGCTCACTAGACATCAATGATAGCATCGAACATTGAATGTCGAGAGCATCGTTCAAATGTTGATCATAGACCAGGAAATCTTCATCACTCATCCCTGGGACAGGAGAATCAAGAAGTGAGGACTCCAGCACGTAAAACTTTCGTTCATGGAATAGGATAACCTGAAGGTGCCTAAACCATTCCTGAAAGTTACTACCGGTGATGATATTGTCTTTATCTAGTATTGATCGAAGAGAAAATGTGGTTGATGAGTTTGTCATATAGATTATACAAATTAAAAGAGCAGATTTATCTGTACTTTCTTGATTACATTTTATGAGAAATAATAAATGAATTAATTAATTCTCCCACTATTTTATCAAGTCCCAATGGACCTCACCATTGAACTCAGAATGTCTAGTTTCTTTGACATTCTATTGGTGAGGATCTATATTCCACTTTGCATAACCCCAACAAGGGTTGGTCAATCTATTTGAAAGTATTTAGATAAGCATGTCGTTGCCAACTATGAGTTTACAGTTCCTTGATCTATTGAGTGGACTCCCCAATCCTGAAATCCGGTCATGGATTTCCTCAACTATTGCCTCCAATATTACAACAATTCTAACAAGGGCTACTTCTGTTGATGTAATATGGTTAAGTCAACCCAAAACCTTTCATAAGGGCTTCCTTTATAAAAGTAAGTGTCCCAACAAGGGTTGGTCAAACACATAGTTTTACTGAGTCTTGACTTTAATCAGGTAACAGAAGGTTTGGTTTGACTTAATATGGTTTTGATGGATTTTAGTCCTTTATGCATAGTTTTATCATTATCACATTCTTGTTAATATTATGTGATGCTTTCTTAAGTGATTAACCATGTTCTCATAATGTTTACACATAGGCCAATTTTTATTTTATTCCATCTTTTCATCATTTTTTATTTTTTTAATTATGTGATCGTGACAACACATACATAATAAATAAACCATGCTATCAGACAGAAATAAAATAAGATGGCATGATCATGAGCTTCAATTTGGTTATCTTATCTAGCGGTTTTGATAAGCTAACCCTGACCTAGGGAAAACACCTTGAACCCGATGGTTTGTGTTTTTCATCTACCACCTTTCCACCATTGTATCATTCTATATCGGTTTTGCATCGGCTTTGGGATTTGAACCGTCTCCTCTGGCTTGGGAGATCCTACATTACATGGGTTTACATTAAATAAACCATGGGAACGCAGGCCCTACATTTTATTGGAAGAAGGCTCATAGCCAAAAAAATTTAAATTAAATTTAAATGAAATCGTACACATACAAAGGGTCTTTGGTCTAGCTCATGATCATCCATAGCATGCAACGAAATTTATGAAAATTTAAAATTCAAATTCATTTAACCGTTCATTCATTTAAGATAAGTTGCGCTTGAATTTAATTAATTATGATCTTATAAATAATTAATTCATTATCTTAAATTCTTTTCTGAATTTATTTGAGATTCTTCTCATATATATTCCTTGTACGGGTCTTTGTACATTGGAGGAAACCTGGTAAAATTCCATTTCTGGAAAGTACATGGCGTGTAGTTTATAATTACATGGTGTGTATTTCTTTTCACCCTTTATCCAAAGTACATGCAGAGGCTTTTGCGTGTTTTCTTTACATTGGAAATTTTGGAGTACATGGCATGTAGATAAATCATAAACGGAGTGTACTTGTTATGCAGTAACCGGCCTGGTGATCCCATGTATGCGGTACACGACTTATCCTTGTACACGGTTTCACCTGGGCCGAAACGGAATACACGGCATGTTGCTCCAACATACATGCCATGTATTCCGGTTTCCATGCACCGTTCAATTCTGTTCAACATGGCGTGATTAATACTTAGGCATATTCAATTCACACGGCGTGGTTTGCCGGACCAGT
Organism: Viscum album; assembly: GCA_963277665.1. Taxonomy (NCBI): domain Eukaryota; kingdom Viridiplantae; phylum Streptophyta; class Magnoliopsida; order Santalales; family Viscaceae; genus Viscum; species Viscum album. The sequence continues at coordinate 1,393,463,651 of OY728160.1, forward strand.
GCCGGTTCGTTGAACCTAAGTACACAGCATGTAATCCCGTGTTGTATAGTTAGAAAGGGCGGCTCCTCCGGATGAGTTAGTCATTTTTTATTTTAATAAAAATTAAAATTAAAATTCCGTTTCTGTGATATGAATTGAGAAACGATGGAGGAAGAACAAATCAGGTTTATTCAGATTTATAGAACGATTTATTTCGAACTGAATCAAATATAAATTCGTAAATTATCAATGAAAATTAAATAACTATAATCAACATCATAACCTCCCTCTGATACCATTTGATGGTTCTGGGCATAGCAGAAGCTCCTGGGTGGATGTGCCCACTTGGATTTTTTTCATTAGCAATGATCAATCTGGGATGAATATGATGATAAAATCCAGTCTCCAGGGATCGAATCACAGAAAAAGGCAAAGAAGAAGGTTTGTCCTGGAACAAAAAACAAGGATCGTTACAGGTTGATTATAATTAATTTAATTAATTATAAATAAATACCTTTTGGGTGTTCTTTCTTTGTTGATGTTATTGATCACTTTGTCGATGTGATCCGTCGTTGCGTCGCAGAAGCCAAGTGTAGACTCCATCTAGCGGTGGTCCACACGTGTACCTCGAATCTCTGGAAGTCGCCAAAGGATTCTCCGGGTGCTAGCATGGAGAAGCCATTTCTTGCGTTGTCCACCTTAGATCATCTAGATCCGATGGAAGAGGATCTCTATTGGTTTTGAGAGCATTCTTGGAGGAAGAGGTTCTTTCGGCCTTGAAATAATTCTCCATAGTTGTTGTGTGTCGGAAAATAGTTGGGGTTGTGAGGATATTTATAATCGGGTGTGTGGGGTTATAGAGTTATGACAATAAATAAACGCGTTATGCATTTTATTTATTTCATTAACTCTTATTGAAAACCCCATGTCGAATAAGTAATTCCTTGACATGCGCCAACACTGATTATAATACATATCATTTAAAACAATATTATATCCTCATAATTAAGACTAGAAAAACTACACGCCGTGTATTAATAAATACACGGTGTGTACTTGTTTTTCATTGAAAACTACACGGCGTGTACATTCAATGTACACGGCGTGTATATCTTGTTTTCATTTATTCATTTCATTTCCGTAAAGAAAACTACATGGCGTGTAATTATTAATACACGACGTGTACTTGTTTACCATGAAAAACTACACAACTTTTAATCTTTAATACACGGCGTGTATATCTTGTTTTTTTCATTTCCTTTTTTCTCCATCATCTAAACGATTTAGGCTTACTTGAATAATTATTAAACCACGTATGGGAATAATCTTTATTCTACTTGAGATACTTGAATACACTTAGTGTGTGACCCTCTAGGCCTCTTTATCGTTGGCATTAGGCGGGCTTGCCTAAAGTCTAAGATTACTATCTAGCAACGGGTCAAGGCACCCAAGAGAAACAAGTTGACGCCGCATTGACGTATCACCACATATGAATTCTTACTGTTTAATTTAATACCTTTGTCTCGATATCTCATCAAGAAGGTTTTATGGCAGTGTCATAAACCTATATGCTTGATCCATCGTTCTTTGACTTCCTGAAATAAACTCGTCGTTTACACCATGGCTATGGAATTTAATGCGATAGTTCGATTTCAATCAAAGGGCCGAGATATCAACTTCCATAAATGGAAGGGACAAATCATTCCTCAAATTAACCATTAACAACATGTCACTCGTCACGTACCCAACGTACCCTACTTCCCGCCAACTGTTTGCGTGACAGTTTTCGTCAATAAATCTAAGTGCGCGAGTCATGACATGAGTCAATGATAATCTTCTAGTCTAAGGACCATTATACACGCTCGTATATAGAAATGTACGATGACACCAAGATATACGGAATTTCTACTAGTGGGTCTATTCTCATAATCTCCCATCTTGGAGATTACCAAGTGTGAACTTCATGAGAGAGAGTCTCATCTTCCTATGAGTACTCGCACATGACGGTCTGTATACTATGTGTCCTATCATAGTATTTCATCCAACTGTAGAACATTATTTAAAAATATTGTTATATCATTTCAAGGTTCTCATCATAGAGGGATCTTCCATGACCATATCAATGCAACAAATATTCCTGGTCATTATTATATTGTAGTCATGCAGAATAATGAACAATATATAATAAGTGAACATTTATGTAATAAAAGTACAACTCAGTTGGTTCTCAGGACACCAAACCTTACATAAGTTAGGAGCTCTTTATTAATGATTATGTAATTATTTTTTATTTTATTACCATGTTTCCAGTATTATTTAACTAATATCCCAAAGACACTAGACTTCATGATCCATGTCTTGCAATTTGATGTTTAATCATTCTTAAAAGCACGTTATAATATCTACAAAAGGATAGGGTCCCAATGGATGGTTTTAGAGAATTTTATAGTTATTTTTAGAGATTAAGACTAGAAAAACTCTAGAAAAATCTTTAAAGATAAGACTATATATGAGAAAACATCCCTAAATTTTGGTCAGTTTATAGTATTTATTATATCAGGAAAATACAAATTTTTCTAGATAATAAAAGTGGAAATAGTTCTCGGAAAGATGTACCTATGAGTAAAAACTCTTGCCAGGTGTTCTAGACCCAACTCAGAGAATCCTGTTACACGATAACAGGCCTCACTATGAACCTGGGTTGACACTATCAGTGTATATTATTTGGTAATTTCATAAAAACAATTCAAACCATTATTTAGGGAAAAATGAACAAAATAATATATGTTAGGAAACAGATCACGAAAAACCTCGATTTAATCCTAGGTAAAGAAAAGTTATGATATAATTTACCATTACAACTCTATGCTTTTATGATCAATGTTTTTGTTTTTATATATTTTTTAGATAATTATTAAGGCAACCTAATTATACATTATTTGTCTTTGTTAATTGCAAGAAAAAGAAGAACACATTACTACAATCAATGTGATAGGAAATGGGATAATTTCCCTAATGATATACCAAATATGATGGGAATGGGTGCTTAAAACGTCATGACAGTACTTGTTCAACTAGTTAAAGTTATGAATAATAACATGAATCACATGGAACACCCTCCTTCTCCTTTGAAATATAATGTTTCCAACCAAACCATCATTAAAAAATCCTCAGAAAAATAGTAGATATTCTGATCCCCTCATTGATGAATAGTGGATTCATTCCATTGAGAAGATATTCCATGTCCTCCCGTTCTCCAAATAAGAGAAAGTAATTATATATTTATATCATTTTGATGAGGAAGATGAGTATTGGTAGACATTTATTAAGGAAACAAAGCCCAAGGATGAAATTTGTTATATGGAATGGAAGGATTTCAATAAAAATAATTATCAATAAATATCTTCTTCAAACAGTACATCATAATATGGGACAAAATTCCTCGAACTAAATAAAAAGGAAGATGAGTCTATCAATACATATGAAGAAAACATGAAAAGGATTTCAATATATGCCTCTATCTTTGTCATGAACACCGAATATAATATAGATCATTTCTTTAGGGGAATAAAGATGAGTCTACAAAAAGCATTGGTGATTCAGGACATTGATAACTATGAATAGATTTTCCATTGTGCCCTTATGGTTGAAATGGAGATCAGGGACACTCAGGGGTCTCATGGTCCTAGAGTGAAAAATTGGGATATAGAGTTTAATAGTGGTGATATATCCCATGATGTAAAGAAGAACTTACATCCCATGTGTCAAATTTGTGGGATGGAGAATCCTGGAAATTTCTTAAAAGGAACAAAGAGATGCATCAAATATTTAAGAGAGATGAATATGGATAATAACTGCTGGAAGGATATGAATAATACCAATAACGTGAATGAAAAAATGAAGTTTGAAATCAACACTCATCATGTAGCTCAATGATTCAACTATAAGTACCATGTGGATTTTTTAAACCAATTCCCTAAGCCATGGGTTGTCAGAGGAAATCAACAACAACCTCCAAGGAATCCAAGAAGGGCATATGCTATCACTACTACTGAGGTGGACCCTAGAAATGATGTGGTGACAATTATGCTGGTTATTATTTCCTAAATAGAAAATGTACAATTTTATTATTGTTGTACACATTTTTTAATAACATTCAAGTTTAGAAGAACTATTAAAACACAACCTCAAAATATGGAGGGCGAGTTATATATGAGAACATAAAATGGGGATATTATTCAATCAAAAGTATATAACTCCTCCTTGGTTAATGTTTCTATATAGAACCTCCTGTAAAATCTGATCTTACTTTATTTGGTGGAGTATGATGATATATTGGGAATGGATTGGAACACTTTATAAAAATCCAACATCAACTGCTAGAAAAGGTAGATCACCCTTTACATTCTAAAGCATCTAAAAATTCTATACAAGTGTAAAGAGAAAATGAATATACCTCAGAATAATTGACTCAAGTGTTGATATTATTGACTTATGAGAAATGATATCTAGATCAAATGATTTAGACAAAGGAGAGGATCATGCTTGGATAAATTGCCGCTGTGTTGGATCACACTGATGTATTACCTAATGAATTTCATTTTCTGCATCTTAAATGTGAGGTTTAGTTCTGAATTGTACATATTCATGGATCTCAAGATATGGAAAATACATCTTATAGAATGTCTAGTGTTGAGATAGAAGAATTGAAGAAGTTTTTACAATAGAATTTGGAAACTGGTCTTGAATGCCTGAGTGCTACACTATAGAGTGCAGCAACCCTCTTTGTTAAGAAGAAAGATTGATCTATATTCCTATGCATTGACTATCATGAGCGCAAAAATATCATGATAAAGAAAATATATCCACTCCCTTAGATAGATGACTTGTTCAATAAAATACATGGATCCATGTTTTTATCAATGGTGGACCATTAGTTGAGATATCATTAATTAAAGGTGTAGACAAATGATATTCCCAAGACTACCTTTCTAATGAGGTATGTAAAGTATTAGTTCATATAAAATCCATTCAAACTCACTATTTATTGAGTAATTTTCATGTATTTAATGAATAAATCCTTTAGAGATTACCTTGAAACATTTTTTAAAGTATTTATTAATGATATTCTAATTTACTCAAAAATAAAGGAGGAACAAGGGGAGCATTTGAATACTATGATGAAGAATTTGCGAAGGTAGAAACTATACGAGAAGTAAATTAAATCTATGTTCTGGATGGAGGAAGTATCATTCATGGGGAATGTAATTACTACTAAGGGAATATCTGTGGACCCTTCCAAGAAAATGGTAATCAAAGAGTTATAAGCCATAAATTTTTATAATATGGATATTACTATTTATAACTGTTAATTTAATGCCTAAATTTCATTTTATTAAACTAAATACTAATTTTTTAATAATATATTATTGATCTGTAAAACTCTGTCCTGTGTATAACACAAGCTATCAAATATGGATGCTATTTCTTGTAACACACAAAAACTCTATTGTATGCATTATAATATATATAATATATAAAATCTATTTTAAATATTAAATATATGGTAAATTATTAGATTATTTTATTCTGTTATGCACTTTCTATAGTGTTTCATACACATGGTTGAATACAATATTCCTACTTTATAATTTTATGGCCTTACATTCTTCCCGAAATAGTTAAATTGCGTCCTCAATATTTAAACTTAATAATGGGGATAGATTGTTTTATATTTCCTATGTTCTAAACCCCACATGATGATAAGGGTTCATAATAAATCCTCTACAAAAGAGGGAATGGAAATTAAAAAGTTCCCATGGACTAAAATGTAACAAGGGCTCTAAGTAGGGGAACATTTACGAAATGTGGAGATACATATTTGGAGTAAAAAATATTTTCTATAGGTAGTGACTGAGGTCCTTAGTCATAAAAAATTTAATGATCAATATAATGTTTAGGGACTCAAATACAAAAACCAGTGATGATTTATAAGAACATTAACTCAATAAAAAATAATTTTTTAGGGCAACCTTTATTTTGATTATCACACTTTGAATGTGAGTAATTAATTTACTACCTAATAATTTAAGCAAAGTTACTCACATGATATATTTCTATAGACACAATTTCATCCCTTGGTTTTTCATCAGTGAAATTATAGTACATACCTTACTTCATGAAATGTAAATCTTATAATAATTATTACTTCCTAAAGCACTAAAATATATTTCTAAAATTATTAAGGCCCATAAAAGAGTGATAAGACATACTATTTATCTCTCACTAATCTTAAACGTCAATATTTATAAGACATTAGTTTCTAAAATTCAAAAAATTATCAATTATAGTTATTCATTAATATATATTTTCATCAAATTTATGAACTAAAAACAACTGCATATTGACAATGACATTACACATGTCAGTGGTTGGTGCCAAACACTTTATCATCCTTCGGTCATGGGTTCAAGTCCAAAGGCCTTACTGGATTTGATTTCCTGACACATAACATATAGTATGTCCATTTCTAAAAACATATTAATATAGTTAAAAAATTACTATTATAGGAATAATTGAAATAACGTTAATCACTAAATATCATTTCAACTAATGCTTTCAATACAATCACAACTAAAAATTAATTAATCCAGTTTATTTCTACATATGTCCTTACATGGTAGAGTGTTTATCAATAATATTTTCTATAGTATTTGTAAATCATGATACCATGTTTTTAATCTAAAAAACCATAGGTTTATCCTAGGTTATTTATTCCCATAATTAATTATAATGTTTTATAAAGAAAATATCAACTATCCTATGAATAACCCCCGAGAGTGTCAAATTAGGTGCATGGTAAGGCTCTTGGTCGTGTACCATGTTACGCTGAGTTAGGCCCAACACACCTTATCTGTTTTTTTACTATTACATACCTCTTCGATAGAAGAAAATCGTAATTCATTATACATACATGGATGTATTGATAGGAAATACACATAATCAATATCAAAATGACAATTTTCGATGTCTGCCTATAATTATGTGCAATTTCTGTCATAGAGTTATGTTATCTAACATATCACAAAAACACATATGGAATATTTCCTCTATTAAAAACCATAGAAATGAGTCCCAAAACTCTGGTCATAGGAAACATCCATATTTTTTCCCAATTGTGGGAACTATCATCATGGGAGTAGGGTCTGACCTAGGGCCACAATTTTATCTGTGGCAATATGTGTCCTAGTCCCACGATTTTGAAAAATGTGGAAATAGGTTTCACTGTTGTCAACTATGGTAGTTGACCTATGGCCCCAATTTTAATAATGGACATTGGTGGCATATTTCCATAGTTTAAACCATGTCTATAACCCTAGAAAACAATGTAAATAACCTAAATAAAATTTGTGAATATCTGAATTAGATTCCCGCACCTTCAATTCTCATTTTAGCACCATAACCACTACAACAACATGTCTTTTGAGTGTATATATATATAAAATATGTTATATATATTATTAAAATTCTTGGGAGTATACTGAATACCTAGGGAAAATTTCTTCCAGACATTTTTAGTGGGAAATGTTTTCTCTCACGCAAGGGTGGGAGACTTATAGCCACAAATTTCAAACCCATGGCTACAGGCCTTCAAAAAAGGCCTCTAGACACAGTTTTGAAAACCGTTTCTATTGGCCACATAACTGTGGATATATGTGTGGGCTATAGCCACGGTTTTGAAAAATGTGGCCAGATCCCATGAAAAAATGTCCCAAATCCATAGTTCTAAAACTGTGGCTATAGGCCACATAATAGTGGTTGTAGCCACCTATGTCCATGGTTTTAAAACTATGGCTATATGTCTAGGGTAGTAGCCTGCATTTATAGTTGTGTAGTTTGTCTAAATCGAGTTTCCATAGTTCATATTAAACATCTATTTGATACCATAATTAGAAACTCGACCACAGATCACCTGTAGATGGTGTCTACTACCCTTACATTGGCATAATTACATGGAATAAAATCCCATAGGAACAATATTTATAGTAGACATTCTAAAAAATATGCATACATAAGTGTTGTATTAAAAATAAACACAATAATTACAACGTCACTTCTTTATTTCATGGATAATAAAATTATTCCATGTTTTGTATCCTTGTGTATCGTTTATTGTATACATCAGTTATTCATAGGGAAATGAAGCATAATAATGAAGTGATCAAATTATCTAAAAGGTCATGTAAAGAGTAAAAAATAATGGATCAATGAGAATAATAATTATGACATGGTAAATAACATAACACACAAGACATATAATTAATAAACTGATAAGGATGTGTGCAAAGAATATGTCAAGGTAATAACTAGAGAAACATGCAATCCAAACAACTCGATATGTTAAAATCAAAATGGAATGATAATAATATAAAATACATTCTATCTATTGACAAATAGATATTTAACTATATAAATTGAATTTTCGTTGAAAATTATCATGGAAATATGATAATGATATAAACATAGGGGAAATTATTAATTATTTTACAACATGCATATCCCACATGAACCACTACCATCAAGAAATCTTATAGGATGATTTAGCATATCTGATAAAAAAATATATATGGACACTATTCAAATTACAACCCCTAATAAAATAATGATTCATTGAAGGGATATCTATAACCGGGCTCCACCGGTTTCTTCCAGTATAAATAACAATTATTATATCAAATAAAAAATTTAATTAATTAAAAACATGCGTTATCAGAGACTCATTTGGAGTAGAGGATACAAATTAATTAAAATATCAATAGTTATACAAATAACTATAAAAATAGATACTGTATGTAAAATGATATATGGTTTTCTCTATACTAATATTCATGATAATTAATATACATAATTAGGGAAATTCAATGTTCATTGATCATTGGAAATTCAATATTTCAGGGTGACTCACAGCGGAGACAAGGAAGGGAATGTGAATACTATCCTTAGCGAAATCAATTGTAAACCACCCAGATGAGGAATATAAATGGAATCAATAAAACATATACCATATGGAGTAATAAAATTTTTCTTGTCATTAATTAAGAGGAGTATTATAAAGATATATTTTAAAAACATTATTGAAGAAAATATTCTTTTTTAAAGAACATTTTGAAAAATATATTTATTGGAAATCTTTTTGAGAAAATTTTCATTAAAAGTTAACCTTTTTTATAGGAAATGGAATCTAAAATGAAATGATGGGGGTTAAATCCATACTTATTATAATATGTAAAAAGAACATTCGTTTTCCTTTGTAAAAATGATAGAGAAATGCCATGTTAGAAATAAGACAAGAATATTAACTTGAAAACATTGGTAAAAGGAAAAAGTGTAATTTTTTTATTAATAAATCAATTTGGGAAAATTAAATCAATTTTGAAAATTTTTTATTCAACATTTTCTAAAAAAACTAGTTTCTTTGACAAAAGAGATAGATGATGTTGGGATTTAATAAAAAAAATTAAATTTTTTTTGTACCAAATAGTGGAAATATGGTACTAATACATCAAAAGGATTAAAAGTAACTAGAAGAGAGGAAATTTTATTTTTTATTAAATAATGGTGATATAATTTACTCCAATGAAAATACCATTGAATAATAATGGAAATTTATTATTAAGGAAAATGTTCTTAAAAAATATAAATGTGTCCCATACTACATTGACAAATTTTAAATCGTATTTCTGATAATGGAATAAAATTAAATGAATTTTTTAAATACAATTATTATAAAATGAATAATGATATTATATTTAAAAAGGTATTGAAGACACAACATAGTAAATTAGTAAGTGTTGAATATGACATATATCTCATAAATGTAAAAACATAGATTAAAATACCTTACCTTGAGTCTGACATGTCACATGTGTCTATATATTACTAAATATGAAACATTTCTTAATTATTTACTGTATTTAAAAACTTTTTATAGTTTATTTTATTCATTATATGAGTTGTTGACATTTTCTATACAACTACTTAAAAAAATTAAATTTTCATTGTGCGTTTTGAGAAAATTAATTTCATGCGTAAAAAATGACATCATTCGGCCGACTATGATTAAAAGATGATGAACGCCTGTCGTGGGGCATGGAAAAAGAAAATTTATTTTCCTAATGCAGCACAGTGGCTGACCAGGGTCGTCTCACTTGATAAGCGTTTGTAGTCGGGTCACTCACTGATTCTATTTCACACATACTAATTATTTTGGTTTGTTTTTATAATTTACAAAAAATGATGGTTTTAGAGGTTTTGAAAAATAGTGAAATTAAAATAATGAAATGAAATATTTAAATCAAAATGTATATGTAGATGCAGATAGAATGAAATTAGGGAAGAAAGGTCTTGGTCCTAGGGTTGGATAACACAAGTTCATTCATTATTTATTTATTATTTAAATTCAACTTGATATTTAATTTTATGAAACCTCATTAATGAATTAATTTCCTTTGATTTATTAAGTGTGTGATTTTAGCATGAATCTCGAACACCAACCCACATCTCCTCTAGTAATCAAGTAGGGTAACACCTCAACCGAGAATGTTATTCCAACAAAGACCCAGGTCCACTGTATGCTGTTTCATCCCTTATAACAACCCCAAATCCACCATATGAAGGGTTTTCCTACGATAAGAGAGAGAAAATGATTAGTCAATGAAAATAAATGTATTTTGGAAATAGTGTTGTGGTGGACGACTGATGCACCCGTGCAATATTCCCATCTCCAACACAAACAAATTTAAAATATTTAAAATTGAAATGCAGTGAAAAAGAACACCATGAAACCTCCAGCGGGCCCAAGACATGAGTTAGTCACTTACCATGGAGAATTTCATAGAGAACACAATGGGAATACGAAAGAGAGATATTGAGATTGAGATTGAGATTAGAAGAGAAAATGGGTGAAAGAAGAAAGGGAAACATCTTAATATAAAGGATATGAATTCACAACATGAGAAAAGAAAACTAAAATAAAAATAAAATAAATAAATAATTAAAATCAAAATGGCCCTTTTCCTCCTCCCCTTTGTGCCCCCGGATGGTGTTGGGAAGGATTGGAATTATTTGAGAGGTAGGGAGCTCCTCTCTTTTTATAGGAAGATTTCTGTCCTCCGAATATTGTCATGTTTTTGACCCATTAATTGGACGCTTCATGGTTGGACCCCTTCAAGAATGTTGTACATATATGTTTTGGGTGTCCACCTTCCAAATTTCAGCCCATTTGGCCACCGTTTGAAGGAGTTATGATCATTTCATTTTCAGATTTGTTTTCTGGATGAAGCATCTCGCCTTCTTCCTTTAAGAATATGTCATTAAATGGCACACCATAATGGCTTCAAAACACCATGTAATTTATTGTGTGAAAGAATATATGATTCTTATTTCATCCCAAAGTCTATTAACCACATTTCGATGTGTGTAAGGATAAATGTTCTTTTGTTACATTGGTGGGGTCCACGCTGTCCGCCTAGAAAAATCTTCAAATTCATTGATTTTTTACGCCCTCTAGATGATTTCTTTGTCCCCTGGTCTAGTGGAAAAAAATGAAGGAAATAAAATAAGTATTAAAAAAAATTAATCAGAAAATTTGGAATTATATTTTTCTCTAAATGACCAAAATACCCTTGATGTAAAAATCGGTCAAGATTCCAGAATTAACCACTTAGCTCATTCTTATTCGATAATCCAAATTGCACATTACTTTAATAAAACATTTAAACAAATGTGTTTTATCGTTAAAAAACATCAACAAATCATTATTATTATATTACAAATATGCACATAAATTTTCTCTGTCAAATACCCCCACACTTAAACCATGCTTTCCCTTAAGCATAAAATCTCTACATGGAATTGAGTGTACCCTAATATTATCAATATCAAAATTTCAAAGTAATAATATCAATGAAATTTCAATGTCAAATAATTTTTTTTGAAAATTTTCCTAAAATATGAATTTAATTTCCCAATTTCTTTTGAAACAATTTATTCATATATTTTATTTTTACCCATTGAAAAAATGATGGAACACCTTCTTTAATACATTCAAGCTTCTCAATTCATTATTATTAAACATGCCACATCATGATTTACCCCACCTTTGAATTTTAACTCTAATATCTAATGATAAAATTTAAGTAGAGTTATGCTTATATCATGAGAACATTCACTTAATCCATAATCTTGTAAAATAACTACTTTTTCCACACTGTAAAGACAAAAGGACCATAAAATCTCGATGACTTTTCAATAAAAGTTCAAATGACTCTGAGGCTTAAGGATGGTAGGATTTGATTTTTTAAAAATTATGGATCAAGGAAGAGATTTATCTCTTAAGTAAAATTCATGATATCAAAAAGTGTAATGAAATTCTCCTCTTCAAAGTAGTGACACTCACTTCCTCCAAAACTCAAAGTAAGGTCATGATCAAAGTAAAGAAAAATGAATGATTAATGCACCCTCTTGATTTTTTTAATTTTTTTATTTTTTTTCTTTTTATAAAAGTTAGGATTTGATCAAACCTCACATAAATCACCTAACCACATATGATAAGAGGATCGTCGGTCTAGAAAACTGTTATTTTTGGTTATCCCAAATCACAACCCAGTTTTCTCATTTTCTTGGTTCTTTTCATCATTTTTTTTGGTTATTTTCTTCATTTTTTATAAAAAAAAATTCAAGAGGGGAAAACAATGAAGTACAATGAATGATTCCACAACATTTAAAAATTACTACAATATCACCCCCACACATTTTCCTTATAATTTATAACATCCCTTCCACCATTATTCCCTTCACCCCACATTTAATTTTTTAAAATATCCTGCAATTACCAAGAGTAGGGTATGAATGGATAAAAATGTCTTGAAACATGGCTCATACCTATAAATGTCATTCATAGTCTTTATGGGAAAAAATAAGGATTCATTTAAAGGTGGTCATTAAGGATAAGGTATTTTCAAAGATGCCTCAATCATTTTAACTTTTCTTGTGTACAGTCATAGCTTTGAAAAGTTCAAATGCATGTTCTGGTTGGTGACATGCCCCAAGATCACTCGAGAAATATTCTAAAGAATAAATAGGAAGTACTTGGTCTAGAAATACTCTCTGGAATGAGACATAAGATATTAGACAATTACTCATGGCATGATTAATAATAAAAAAATCAATTCACATGAATTTCAGAAATTAAATGTACGAAAAATGGTCAGGAAATTTCATTTACTTCAATAATCTAATTCCATTAAATCCAGATTCATCATTTAAATATCCATGTTTAACTATAAAAATTCAATTTTATATTTTATTTAGTCAATTTCATTGACATTGAAATCTCAAAAATAGCATCATAGGATTCCTAATAAACTCATGTATCCTAGATAAGTCATGTAAAGCAATATTTCAAGTGTGGACATGAAATTTTATCATTAAGGATCAAAACATGTTATGGACCAAAAAATTTAAGGAGTTTAAATTATTAAACATTAAAAATGAACTCCATTTGGATATAACGATTTGGTCATCTTCCTTTATCTAAGACTTCCTTTTCCTATATATGAACCTACATAAGATAATTACTTACTTAAGAATGAAGATCATGTCATTAATGCTCAAAATGATAAGAGGGAGTGGGATGCATGCTATAATTATTCCTAATACTAAATTTTAAAATTAAATTCCTAATATTGAGAGTGAAAGTATTACAAATCAAGTAAAGGATAAATCTTAGTATGATTCTCAAAGAGGGTCCTAGAATCTTTTACTTCCTATAGAGGGTAGTACCAGCTGTTATCCAAAATCAGAGGGTGGATGAAGCTTCTTTGATTTGAACCACCACATGTGGATTTTACCAACATCCACATATGTGTTTTTCTTGAGGATTACTCCATGGATAGAGTACACCAAATCACCCCCCTTCATATTTTGGTACAACATACATAGTAGGGGTAGGATGATGTATGAAGAATCCTCTTCATTGGCTGCTACTTGTGCAACCATCTTCTTCTCTTCTAGTATTCCCTATAATGAATCTTTAATGTCTTTCTGGATATTCATGTGTTCCTCAATAGGTGAATATTCTTTTCATCTTCTTTTAAGGCAATGTAAGGATTGACCAAATATGAAAATTAAAAATTATAAGTAGTGATTCTCAAATCGTATTGAATGAAATAAATAAAGGTAGAGTTCGTGGAAGGATCATCTCCCTGAGTTGGTTCTGGTTCAATCACTTATTTAGTTGAAAGTTCCTGTTGGAGTTTATTATCACTGGATGGAGGTAGGTAGTTAGTCTCCTCCATCTTGACTTCAAATTCCCCCAATTTGGTGTGGTCTTGTTCTAGTGGTGTTGGCTCTTCTTCTTTGCAAGGTTTGGAGAGATCAAGAAGCTCCACACATTCATTCCAGAATTTATCCAATTCTTGTTGATCCCCGACATTTGGCTCAGTAGGAAATTTTTCTTCAATGATGATTGGTGAAATTTCTTCCACCACTATCCTAGGTTCTTGCCCCGGCTCAGGGTCGAGTTCCTCCATCCCTTCACGAACAGAGTGAAATTCCCATTCCATTTTCCTCCCCAAATCATCCAGATTATTACTAATCCTTTCAACCCAATCATTTAGATAACAATAATCAATTTCTAGATCTTGATATTTTACGTGCGAGTAATCTTCCCATGCATAAAAATTTGAATACGAATACATCATGGAAAAAAGAATTTTTCAATGATTTTTCTTAATGAAAAAAAATAGTTTAAAAAATTTGAATTTTGAAAAAGTGATTGAAATTAATATTTATCTCCCCGAAAACTGTACCAATTTTGAAGCACGCCTATCACGGGGCATGGAAAAAGAAAATTTATTTTCCTAATGCTGCACAGTGGCTGACCGGGGTCGTCTCACTTGAGGAGCGTTTGTAGTCAGTTCAATCACTGATTCTAGTTCACCTATTCTAATTCTTTTTTTTATAATTATCTAAAAATTATGGTTTTAGGTGTTTTAAAAAATAGTGAAATTAAAATAATTTAATGAAAATTTTAAATCTAAATGTAGATGCAGATGCCAACATAATTAAATTAGAGAAGAATGGTTTTGGTCCTATGGTTTGATAACATGAGTTCATTCATTATTAATTTACTATTTAAATTAAATTTGATAATTCATTTTATGAAACCTTATTAATGAATTAATTACCATTTATTTATTAAGTGTGTGATTTTAGCATGAGTGTGGCACACGAAACCACAGCTCCTCTAATAATCAAGTAAGGTAACACCACAACCGAGAATGTTATTCCTACAAGACCCGGCTCCACCATATGCCATTTTATCCGTTTCAACAACCCCAACTCGATGGTATGAAGGTTTTTTCTAAGAGAAGATGGGGGAAATGATTAATCAATAAAAATAATTGGATTGGGAAATTGTGTCGTGGTGGATTACCACCGTACCCGTGCAATATTCTCGTCTCCACAACAAATTAATTTAAAACATTTAAAATTGAAGTGAAATAATAAAGAACACTGTGAAACCTCCCCCGGGCCCAAGACTTGAGTTAGTCACTTTCCATGGAGAAGTTCATAGAGAACGCAATTGAATGTTGGAAGAGAGATATTGAGATTGAGATTGAGATTAGATGAGAAAATGGGTGAAAGAAGAAAGGGAAACACTTTAATATAAAAGATATGAATTTATTACATGAGAAAAGAAAACAAAAACCAAAATAAAATAAAGAAAGAATAAAAATAATAATGTCCCTTGGAATCCTCTCTTTGGTGCCCCTGGATAGTGTTGGGAAGGATTGGAATGATTTGAGAGGTAGGGAGCTCCTCTCTTTTTCTTGGCATATTTATGTCCTCTGAATGTTATCGTGTTTTTGACCCATTAATTGGCCTCTTCACATGTGGTCCCCTTTATTAACTTTCTACATTAATGTGTTTTCCATCCACCCTCCAAATTTCAGATCATTTTACCACCATTTTTAGGAGTTATGACATTTTCATTGTTAGTTTTTGTATCTTGATGAAGCATCTGGGCTGCTTCCTTTATGAATATATCATTTAATGGCCACCTTAATGGATTTAAAACTCTTTTTAATTTATTGTGTGAACGCCTCTTTGAGTCTTCTTTCATCCCAAAGTAGAATCAGTTCATTTGGATGGTTGTAGAGGGAAATGTGCTTCCGTTACTTAGGTGGGGTCCACGCTGTCTGAATAGAAAAATCTTCAACTTCATTGATTTTTACAGCCTCTAGATGATTGATTCATCCCCAGGTCTAGAATAAAAAAATTAAGTAAATAAAATAACGATTCTAAATAAAATACTCAGAAATTTTAGAATTATATTTTTCAGTAAATGACCAAAATACCCTTGAGGTAACAATATGTCAAAAATCTAGAATTAAGCACTCAACTCATTTTTATTCTATAATCCAAATTTCCCATTATCTTAATAAAACATTTAAATACATGGGTTTTATCATTTAAAAATGTCAAAAATTTATTATTGATATATTAAAAGTATGCACATAAATATTCTATATCAAAAGGTAATTATATATACTTCTATATAATATATAAAATGAAATAATTATCATATTTAAACATTAATTATATTTTTAGAACCAATCCTGAATGAATTTTATGAAAAATTAAACAACATTAAAATCATGGAGATGGCAGGTCGTACACACACATGAGTAATGTTCCTATATTTCAATAAGAATTTTGGAAAGAAGTTAAGAAACATTATATCATTAAAAAATTATAATTACATCATAAATATAATTTATATAATAATATATACTTATATATATAATTATTCAGATGTAAAATGAGTCACATCATGTTGAGGAGGTGGTAATCCATACGTCCATGAATGACATTATCACAGTTATATTATTTGAAAAGTGTAATGATGAAAATTATATATTATATTTCATTAAAGAAATGTATTCCTTGAATATAATATATATTATGTGTATGTTACATATATCTTATTTAATCCATTATTTATGAATTCCTTGTATAGTTTGAATGTATCACATGCCTTTGAGGATGTACGGGTCCACACTTCACCAAATGATGTTATCATATTTACTCAAAATGGTAGGTATGAAGTTATGTGTAAACAAAGAATTATATAATTATAAAGAATTAATAAATATATTATATGTAATATATTAATATAATTTCAATCATAATGACTAACCATGGAAGGTGGTAATTTTAAAAAACGAGCAATCATCATTTCGTGAATATGTATTTCACCATACAGATAAATGGTTACATCGTTACCCATTAGATGGAAGTGTGTGTAAGAGTAAGTGAAACCCTTAATTGAAAAAAATCTCAGTATATTGAAGATAATATTTATTAAATTTAATAATTGAATAAAAATAATTGTGGTTGTTTAGAAAGATAATAAATTAAAGGAGCATGAGGGCGTATGTTAAATTTTCTTTGGGTAACTCCTTTTGGTTTGCAGCAAAGGGATTCTCTGAATAGATTTATGACCATTGTAAGGTTTCATGAAAGAGGGTAGGGTTATTTATATTATAATTTATTATATCATGGATTATTATATGGGGTTTAAGAGTTGAGATTAAGGTGGAGAAGTGGTGGCCTTTTATATGGGAGGTAGATGACTCGCATGTAATTTTTGAATGGTGTTAGGTGTAAACATGTTCAAACCTATGAAAAGGCATAAAACCCAAAAAATATCAATAATTGATGTTTTTTAACATAAATAATTCCATTAAATGGCGTTAGGGAAAGTGTTTAGGACAATTGTGCTGTTAAATTTAAGATTGACTCCCCTTTTAAACAAATTTTACCTCAATCACTATACTTAATTTTAATCACATTCACTAATATTTGTGGTAAAAAATATAGTTTATCTTATGAGATTATAAATATTAAACTTAATAAAACAATTTATCTACATTTTATAAATACAATTCATAGAAGTGAAAAAAATAAGATTAATGCTAATCACGCAAATGAGAAGAAATAATTGGGTTTTAAAGTATAAAAATCATCAAAAGTTTGTTATGATTTTAAATTGAATTTCAATGTGAAATTATTTCTAATGAAATGAAATGTTTTAACAGATGTTATCTAATGTGACTTTAATAAAAATATAAGTTATTTTTTATCATTAATAATTATTTAGATAGAAAGGCATTTTATAGTAAAAGGTGATATATTTCAGTATTTATCAAAAATAATGTTTATAAGAAAAATCCCAAATGCCCAACTTAATATAATTTTGATATTATGAACTAGAAAATGATTTTTATTTTTATAAATAAAATTAATTACTCTTTCAAAATTCATATTAAAAATATGTGTGCAACTAAAAGGTGGTAAAATTGAATTTTTATAAAAACTAATATTTTAAGGGTAAACCTAAATTTATTCCTCCATTATTCCTATAAAATAAATTATATGAATATAGAAATAATTTAATTGTTATATTAAATATAAATTAAATTATGATAATTCATTAATAAATATTAATTTAATTTATTAAGATAATAAAAATTATTGTATATTCAATTGGTTTATACTCATTTATAATTAATTGGTGACCTATTTTTATATGTTAGTCAATAATATTGATAAATTATAATATTATATCTACATTAAGTCTTTTTTAATTAAATAATAATATTTTAATAATATATTTCTTATCGGTAAAACAATCTTTCGTGTAACACAAGCTACCGAATGAGGTCTCTCTTGTATGTAATACACACTAAATATATTTAATGCATTAAAATATGTGGAATACATAGAATCTATTTAAAATAATAAATATACATGGAATTATTGGGATATTATATTCCCTAATGTGCTTGTTGTTTTTGGTCATACAAGAAATTGAATACACTGTTCTTACTTTTATATTTTGGGGTGTTACATTAATATTAAACCATAATATATGGGTATTAAATTAATTACAAAATGATCTCGATATGAATTTTTTATAAATAATTCATTTCAATTCATAGAAGCCTGGAAATCATTTTTATATTCAAAAAAATAATCCAGCACATCGTTCATTATACCATGAACCGTTATGAGCCATATCATTCATATCGCCATTCTTAATTTCTTAGGGAATGGAAACATAATAAAGGGAGACCTCAGTTGTTTAGTTAATATAAAAAGGGAGATATCAAGAATCAAATAATTATAACATGTTCATAACCATATGATAATATGAGAAAAATATTTTAAAACCATATACTGAAAAACATAGATAAAAATGATGACTAATGTTGAATAGGATAAAAAATCCCATTAGTGAACATGAGGTATGATAACCAAACATTGGAATTATATATATATATATATATATATATTTGGAATTCACATATCCAAATAAAATCATATGTCATGGAGACCCTCTAAAAAATGGTAACATGGTTTGTTTTGGATATCGAAACATGTACCTCCAATAACGAGATATCCACATTTTTACCTTCATTTATATTTGGAAAACCTCACATTTAACCAATTGTGGGCCTTTAATTACAGCCCATATACCGTTTGAGATCATAGAACATTCATTATTTCTAAATTAATTTGACGTAGATATTTATTCCACTTATCAAATAATGAATATAATAAAAATATGTTCTACATATCATAAAAAAATTCTTATAATAACCCAAAAAATGAAATGGATTTTATAGGAATTACATAAAATCCCCATATCCTAAAATTTTGATAGGAATTAGTTTTCTTTAATATCCAATCAGGATAATAGTAAAATTTTTAAGAGAAATAATGTAAATGGAATCCTTATATCATATCCCAATTAATTCATAATTTTGATCAATGTATGTCATCCTCGATAGAAAGTAATTTCAAAATATCTCTTGGAATAAAACATGGGGAATATTACCATTCCCCTTTGAAAATGGTTATTTAAAATATGAAATTTTACCTAATGATAATAAAAGTATTCCCATTGAAAATAATTTTATAAACCTACAAAATATATCTTATATAATATAGTGGTTAGGATGGAAAGATATACATTTAATTTGGTAAAATTAAATATGAATATACCTTTGAATATTCAATAAACTATCCAAAGTGCATTATTCTGAAAATAATGAGAAAAACCTTTTTAGAATATATTTTGAAAATTAATACATGAGTAAAACTTATGTAAAAAACATGATTGAAAATTGAAAACAATATTTTAAAAGTTTTTTTAAAACATGTTTATTAAAAGTAATTATTTTTCAATCAAAAAGAAAAATACTTTTTTGTTCCCTTAATTACTCAATTGTACCGTTTAGTAAATATAAAGTGGGTAAATAAAGGGTTATATATTTTTTAACGAAATATTTAGAGAATAATAAAATTTATGTGTATCTTGGGATATAGATCATATTATTTCATCATGGGATCATATTCATAAAATCCCATCATAAACCATGGGGTTATAAAATAATACCAATAATACTTCGATATCATCTAAATTATAATCACACTGGATGAATTAAAATAATAGAAACGTTATGTATCATTAAAATAAGTATATTCAGGATAAAATATGTCCATGTTTTTTATATACACTGCAATAATGAAACATGTGGTTAATATGGCATATGTCTCTTTGAAATAAAATAGTGACTAGAAATCCCTTAACTCAAGTCCCAACCTTCATTACATATGTTAAAATCTAGTATATATTAATTATATATTTATTATAAATCTATTATTGATCCATAATAAAACATACCATACTATAGATTGCACACATATATCCTCTTATCAATAATTTATAAAGAATTATCTATTAAAAATACCTTTTCGGGTAATTACTACACTGTTTTCAAGTATTCTTTGGTATGGTAATTTCTAAATTTTTTTATCCTGGTAAAAAATTATAATATAATTTAAAAATTATTCTAATATAATATATATTCTAAATTTTTTGAATTGATTTTTGTCCATAAAAGATATAATCTGAAAATGAAATACATTGTCCACAGAATCCATAGGGTGTTTGTATATGTGAATTTTGATTCCTTCTTCTAGATGGATGAAAAAATGGAAATGTAATTAATAAATATTATGAAAGATAAATTTTTAATTAATCGGATTATCATATATTTATTAAATGTATATTTATTAAAATCCATGTAAATAGAAAATGGAAAATCAATCACATCACATTGTATAGGCGTGTGTCCAAAAGAATTCACATTGTACATTATCATATTACCAATATGGGAATGTAAAAATGTATATATTATTTCAATATTATGTAAGTATAATTATAAAAAATCTGATATATATATAATTTAAATATGAACTTATATCAATCTGTGTTATGTGGTGATGGAAAACCAATTACATTAGTTCCCAAAGCAGTTTTCTTCCACACAGAGCGTCGATAGTTTCATTTCCCATTTGATGGGTGGAGGATATTCATATACATAATTAATTTAACATATTTTTATGTATTTTTTTATTATATTAACATGTTTTAATAATATTTTAATTGTTTATAATAAAAAATAAAATAAAAAATCAAGGTTAAGGACTATAACTCCTCATCAAAGAACATCATTACGTTTAAACTTAAATAAATAATTAGTGGAAGCCATAATAAAAATTAGGAATAATATAAATTTTGAAATAAATAAGGTATTTATTTCTGTATTTATTATCCAAAAAAGGCATTTAATGTATGACGTGTGGAGGAGAAGAAGGGCCCATTTATAATTAGCAGAGAAGACATATTTTGAATATTTTAATAAGAAGAGTGAAATCTAGGTAATAAGAAATAAAAAAGGTTATAAAATGGAACATTTTCAAATATAAGATGATATATGGTCGAAACATTTATATAAAATAATAACCATTGGAGAGTTTCTAGATAAAATATATAACATAAAATCAATATAAGAAAACTGTGTATATGAATCACTATAGATGGACTTGTATAATGTTTTATAAATTATTTCTATCATAGAACCACTGGTATTCACTCTCATGGGATTATGTGACCCCAAAATCAAATGATCAATATTTAAAATAAATAATTTTTAAATTTCAAAAAATCATTATCCTTACTTTGGGTCTTCTATATAATTATCATGTAACCATTATTTTCTTCCTTGAACTATGAAAATATAAGTATATGAATTGTAAAGGCTTCCATAAATTGTTCAAGGTAATCTATGTAGAATAATTTCAATTAGTCGATGTTGATATTGGGGGGTATTAGTTTATCCAAATTACATCACATTATATTCATAGAGTCTATATATTTTATGGATTGATTACATGGGTATATCCTCCTAAATCACCCTCAATTATTGATATACATGACAAATTTCATGGATGGAAATTTTATGAGCTCCATAAAGTTGATGAAACATATAATCAACATAAGGTATAAGATACATGTTATTAATTGTGATAGTGTTCTATTCTAACTAATAAATGGTGAATCTCATTGATCAATTATTTTTTAAAAAATTAAAAAATAATGCACCCCATAGAGACATTGTTGGTCAATTGTATCCCTTCTGTGGATTTTTCTACAGTGGAATCGTCCATTATTTGTACCCAATTGGGATAATTAGATTTGTGTAATTTGATATATGTGTGGCACTAGGTATGAGTTATCCTGATAACATAATAATAAAATTCATCAGAAGTCTAGGTAATTCTTTCAACATGACAATAATAGCCCTCATCATAATATGAATATCGTCTGAGTTGTGTTTGTACCAACCCATTGATTCTAAACACCCTTCTTGGATGGAAATAATGACCAATATAATGTATTTTATTTCCAATGGATGTTCATATTTATCATCCCATGGATAAGAAATCTTAGATTAATTCATTGTATCAAATTTGAAATACGAATGTAAAAAATTGACGTGGACTTTGAATATAGAATTGTCATCCTTTTCAAAGATAAAATAAGATTTAGTAAATGGGAGAACAAAATGATTTACAGGATGAAAATTCCCATGAACATTATCTGGTGATGAATCTTCGGCATGATATTCATTCAAAATAACTTAGGGGTTTTATAGCTGTTTTGACATATAATCATTGAGGATATGAATTAAAATTCCTTAAGACTCTTGTTGATGTAAATGGATTCAAATAACAATAATTATATAGGGTTGTTCAATAGTCGAGATTACCAATAAATACCCCATATAAAGACTTCTATCATAAAACCCATACCAAATAATGGTTATCATAGCCATGAAGAATAATTTATATGATTTATCAATAATTAAATATAACCTATAGGTTTTCTATATCATGACACATTATTTTCATTATACAACACCGTATGTTTTAAATATATCATACATGATCACTATCTATTTAATTCCTTCATGATGTTTCATAAATAATTTGTGAATTTCATAAACATGTAACCCATGAGTGTCAAACTATGTGTGAAATAATGCATCTTTTCTTACACTTTGTTTTGATTGAGTTAAATCCCAATGCACCCATTAAAGAGTTGTTACCTATTGGTAAAAAACTCTATATCCACATCATCATGTAACATCATGACCTATATGTAATATCATAGAAACTAATCTCTATAATATTAACAAAAATTCTAGGACATTATCTTATATATAGACATATCCTTACGGTTCTCACTATATTTATATCATCCTATTATATAATGGTTAACTAAAAAAATTCTAAAATAATAACTATAATTATCAAATATTTTCATAGATATATAACTAATATTAGTAGATTAATATTAGTTACATAAAATATTAATCCATTTAAAAAATATTTTAGGTATAATGCCTTTAGAATCAGGTAATCATGGACAAGTAGTTTTTAAAAAACTACATCATCTCCTATTAAGTTGATCATTATTAGATCCCTTATAATACATATCATACATAATATTTTTTATTTTAAACCTAGGTAAAGGAATCGTAATAATTGGTGTGATCATATTATCATTAAGTGAAATATTGGGATACATTTATTATCAAGAAAGAAAAACATGGGCATATAATTATTAAAAAATGAGAATAATGTTTGAAAAATGTAACTTCCTACCCAAGAAAACTAGTCCTGGTGCATTATTTTATTACATTTTCATGATTCTAAGAAATCAAATCACATATGACTGATTAGATTGGTAGTATTTGAAAACCATATTATATACATGACACTAATAATACATTGGATTTAAAAATACAAACATGATACATAATAAAATCAAATAAATGAGACATTGATAATCATTCAAATGATTTATCTTAATAACATGGGGAAAGGAAACATAATAAGAGTGAGATCAAATGATCAATAAATGTATACAAATTAGAATATATCACAAATAAATGTGAATAATAAATATTTCATGATAAATAACTGATGACACATGCCATTAAAATAATAAGATAAAGTAAAATCAATATGGTAAGGAAAATAACAGATAAAAAATTCCATTAAAATAACTATAAAATGAATTTTAATGTCTTGTATTTTCATTGAATTATTATCAAATATTATATGTAATTATTATAAGACTAGGCTTTGTGACGACATAAGATTTTGAGGCCCGGGGTGCCCGGAATAAATGTCTGAAATAATTTAAACATTTAAAAAATGTGCACAAGAAGTTTTCCTGAAAAAGAGGAATAACATTTAAACTGATACGTATATCAGATATCTAAGGGAAAAATTGTGTTATGATCAGTGAATTTACCTTAGGTGGGGAATAACATCGATAAGTGCGGGTCTACAGTAGAAGTTAGTATTTAGACGTTTTAATGGAAATAAAATATTTTATTTTAAACGTTTCCATAACACGATGAATGGATATTTTAAATAAGATGTTAAGAGAATCTTTATGTTCATGAAAATAATAGTAAGATTATTTAATGTAATGGAGAGGGGACACGTTGAAGAAACCTCTCGACAAAAAACGATGACAGATCAATCGATCAACGCACCTCAAATTTGAAAGAACCTGACCAACGAATCCAATGTGGCGATCGTACTTCAACAGAATCGAGGTAGGGGATTGTTATTTTGATTTAATTGTTCCCCATTCATAGATTAAATAATGAACATGGATCAACCCACACACAGTTTGACCTAAGGATTGTTTATTCTTGTAGGATGGTTTCTATTGGGTGATTTTTGGGGAATTAATCCGTGCATGAATTGCTATTATGATTCACATAGTTTTATCCCACTAATACGAGCATATCAATGCCATGGAGAACAACAGATTGTATTACGGCCTAGTTTATATTCCTCACATTACTTCCATTGTACTCTATTGATTGGTTTTAGTTGTATTCATGCATTTTGTTCCTTAGTGTTTTTTACTTTTCAGCATTTGTGAGTTTGGAGATGTGTGCATGTGTACAAGTACTTATGAAATTCCTCCCATGTTAGTGATATGTTTACTTGGTGCTAGTCACTAGCAGCTATCCTATTGGAGGTGGGCTTGGGGAGTCATGGCATGGACCCCACAAAGATGGGTCATGACATAGTGGTATTAAAGGTTTTCAATTCTACCTTAGGACCAATAGTCTGTGAGATTGGTTTGGGGGTAATAGTTTCAAGTGTTCCAAGTTCGGCTTTTAGGCCAGTCACTCCATTGATGGTTTGGGAAGCCGATGTATCCATACATCAAGACTCTGATAAACTTCTTTTAAACTCGGTATATAAAAAAAGTTGTAGGTATTTTATTTTCCATTTCCTTTATGTCAATATATAGATATAATCAGTGACCATGGTACATATCGTTTAATTACAGGATTCCTTCATGATGCATACCCGCTAGGATTCAGTAGATCGATCATAAGGATGACCCCATTAGTGAAAAGGCTTCGATACATGGATCAGTTCACTAGGCGTTACCCTTTAGTGGTGCACCCTCTATACCACCACTAGTGCAGCAACTTGTGGTACTTTTAGTGCCAATAGATGAGGAGGACAGGATGATCATGCTCTATGATATTATGATATAGAGACCCCTTAGGTTCGAAGGAGATCCCGACCCTCAAGAGGATGAGAATTTTCTTGAGGAGGTTAGAAGGGTTTCCTATCTAGTGAGGACACCAGTGGACCAAATAGTGATCCTTAGTGCGAGCCATCTTCCGGTTTTGGTGGGGGAAATGGTGGTGTCTTCCCAAGAAGAATCACGACGAGGTGACTCTTTCATGGACATAGTTAGAGTGACTCTTTAGGGAGGAGTTATATCTAGTTACACTGAGAGTAGTGTGTATCCCGGAGCTTCTTCAGATCCAGTAGGGTAGTTTGATGGTGGATAACTATTCATCGAGGTTGAACAACCTCTACAGGTACTCAATTGACATGTTCAGGGTTTAGTACATTAGATAAAAGACCATCGAGTGAGGTCAACGATACGACATCTATACTACTGTTGCGCCTCATCATATTTTGAGTTATGTAGGACTGGTCGAGTGATATTTGGAAGTCAATAGCTTCTTGGATGAGTAGAGAGAGCCAATGGCAGTCAGCAATATGAAGACAGGTGTAGAGGCCTTGGTAGTATGGAGCCGATGTCAGGAATAGTGTTTGGGAAGTGGGATATGTCACAGGAGGACCTATGATAGGGGATTGACAGTCTGAGCCTCTCAAGATGGATCCCATTATCCTAGGGGGATGTGATGCTACTTGGTCAACTGTATATGACATCTCTCTACATATTTTCTAACCCATCGATCTACTGATATGGAGTCTGTGGATGGACCACTGAGGTAAAGGTATAGAGTTGAGAAGGAATACCCACCAAGCGACGGATGTGGATGAGGAGCATACAGTGATGTAGGTGATGGCATACACTTTGATCTACTTCCACTACAACCCCTAGGGGGTCTGCACTAGGCTTAGGGAGCTGGGCGATAGGGGCGGGGACAACTACATGCGGTTTAAGCACACATCCCAGGGACTCCATGGATGATTGGAGGTATCATATGTTTCTTTTATACCATAGCTATCATATTTATAGACATAGCTGCAATTCATTCCTTCTGAAACACATGTCTTGTGTGAAACCATGAGATTCAGGTAGAGTCATTGACTCAAACCTTATGCTTGGAGACACCTATAGGAGGATACTCGACGATCACACATCTTTTCAGATAGTGTGATATTTAACTTTTAGGTGAGAGTTTCGGTAGGAACTGATTCGTGGTAGCGCCGAGGGCATACAATGTCATTATCAGAATGGATTTGCTATATTCATCCCCGGACCTGATTGACTACTTTTGGTGAAGTATTTGGTCCGTCCACACTGATGGAACAAGGTTTTTCGTTGACCGTGAAAAGGAAACCCTACTAGCGTAGAATGGGTTCATGCATAGGAAGGTGCAACCACTCTCTCATGAGTTGGCTAGCATTACCCTTCAAGTAGTTGATGTTGTGAGCTTTCAGTTCCAACAAATAGTGGTGGAGTATGGGTAATTCATTCCCGAAGATGCTCTAGGATTACCTACCCACTGCGAGGTTAATCTCTACATCAACTTATACCCTGAGATAGTATCATTATCCTCACCAACATATCAGATGGCTCCCACAGAGCTCTATTGTAGCACCCCAAACATTTTATGGTCGGTTTCTGTTAAATACATTCCATTCATCTCTGTGTTCTTTCAAAACAACACTAGTTTATTTATGATATAGTCAAAACCTAGCCATTAAATATAATTTTTCCACTTCTATGTTTTGGATTTCAAAAAATGGTCACCTAGAGTTGTGATCAATAAGTCATTTGTAGTCTGATAGAAGAAGCATAATTTTTTGGTGAATAGTAACATACCCACATGAATAGTAATATGACCCATATGAATAGTAAAAAATAATTTTATTTCATTTTCTTAAGGCAACAAGATAATGACATCTTAATTAGTTTTTCAATGAGAGATAAAACTAATTGCACTTTGAGAATGTTATTTTTTGAAATAACTATGAATGTATATACAAATTAAATTAATAATATTTAGAAAATTATTTTTGAAAGATGGATTTCACTTTTTAATTCTACACTTCAAAAAAGGGTTAGGGTGAATTTTGGGAATTTTTCTGAAACAGTTGATTTTTCAGTGAATAGTAAAAAATACAGTTTTTAGTTACGGTGTGTTTATGACATCATTAATGATGAAATAATGATGTCAAAAATCTGGTCGACTTGTGTATAGTTAAATAAGATAAAAGGTTTCCCAAGTGACTTATTGAATGGGAAAATACCATGGGCAAGACCATGGATTTTCAAAAACCACTCATGAGTTGTCCCTTGAAAGTTATTACAATAATCCCTCACATTTCCTATAAATACCAAATCTTCACTTCATTGAATTCATTCCCTATTCTCTCTCAATGAAGTTATGGCCTCCTTACCTTCGTATTAGTCCTCCCAATTTTTCCTCAAGCTCCCACACTTTCTTCAAGCCACCAAGGTCCCAACCTTCATGTTCTAAGGGTTATTCTACAAGGTAAGAAAATTCTCAATTTCTTTCATTTTTTCCTTTCAAGTTCTCTTTTCTGTGGTATATATTTCATGGTCCCATACCATGTTCTTATTTTTCTTATTATTCTTGATCTAATCTATATTATGAATCATTTAAAGATAGGTGACCCTTTTCACCCCTCTTTTTTAATATTTTATAAAACCATGTTGCATAGCCGTTAGGCTGCTGAATTTTTGTAAGCGATTTCAAAATTATTCTTTTATTTGGAGTTATTTATTTATTATTTCTTCATCTCTTCTTATCCAAGAGGAATGAAATCTCTAGAGTCTTGTATATTCTGGATGTTATCAGTTACATTATAAATTCATCATCAATATTCTTTTTTTTCCACTTGTTCAAGGAATTAAAAACATTTTCCGTGATGTGTCTAATTACGGACATCGGGGACGATGTGATTTCAATTTGAAATAATTCTTTCAAGTATAGACATGAAACCATTTATATGGTTTAAACAGGTTATAATATATGTTTTATGACTCATCCATGGTTCGGTAAATCTTTGGTACTCATGGTTTTAATTTATAAAACCAAATGAGGTTGTTATTATCAAAGAACCACCAAAACGATCTAAACAAACATCATTAATGTTTTTACAAATGAATCATCATCATGGTATATAACCCAAAATCATTATAAGAACATTTATATCTCTATAATTTTGTTAATAATATTTATTAACAATTCTGTATGTTTAACCATGTTTCAAATTAACTTCCATTCGTGGAAACAAGTAACGAACCATGAAAATCTAGGGAGAAAATGCTTCCAAAACATGAAAATTGAACCAATTGAACCGATTGAAAGGGACATGAATGAACATATTAAGGTTATAATAAATCAATTACATATATAGGAGGTTCTGGAAATACTAATTATTTAATTTAAATTTGATTATTCAGGCCATTAAAACAAACGAAGAACATACTCGAGAATAAGTTAAGGGGTTTCTCATATCACTTTAATTTCTGTGATATTTTCATTGTTCACCACTTATTTAATGTATGTGGTATATTTTTACTCCATTAGATATATAATAATATTATTATTTTTATATTCATGTTATTAAATGATTCATTATATGTTCATTAAGTTCTGGTCATATGATTCAACTGATTACATTGTGGTAAGGGACTTTATCTCAACTACGTTTTCGTTGTGACTAAATTTGTATTGTGCACCTAATAATCCTTACGTGGTATACCTACTTCCCATTTTAGATCACTTTTCATATGAAATTATATTTATATTAAATATACATAAATTCATATCAGGGATATCTTTGTTGTCTAAACCGTATACCATTTTACATACGGTGTTTATTTGGAAAGTTATTATGGAAATATTGATGAATCTATATACTATACTCTATACGAATATTTAAAAGGCATAATGATCTTGTATTGAATCAATGCATAAAGAATTCTTGGACATGAATTGGCGAGTGGGGCCTTCTATAGCCCCTCGATACATTGGTAGGTCTCATGAGTCAAAATAGTTTGGCGCCAAACCCTTAGAGTTATGTTTCAAAAAATTAGATGGGATTCTACCCACAAAACTAAACCGTATTTACGGTATTATGGTTTCATGAGCCGGATACATGACATCCAATTAATAAGGATTCTCTTTATTCATTATTAGTTATTATTATTATCCCTGATTTTTCACTATGACAAAATCTATGGATGCAGTTTCCACTCTCAGTTTATTAATGGCATTAGTTATTCATTATTCACTATGCCATATTGATTATGTTAGATTGATTATGATTCAATTATTATTGTAAACATGCTTATGCTATTTGTAATCCTTACTGAGCATTTGAGCTCACCCCTTTCATTATCTACCTTAGACTAGTGATGAAGAGAAGGTCTTCTTTTGAGTTACTGTAGATGCAGTTTTGAGTTTTTTGTTATGTATTGTATTTTGTAACCTTTTACAATGAAATTTGAGTTACATCTATGTATGTAATTTCTTCAAGACTACTAAACTGATCGTTTCTTTTGGATTTTTATTCCTTCTACCCATGCCAATATCACAAGTAATGCACTGGATCCAGCCTAGAGGGGTCAAGGTGTTATAGTTGGTATTAGAGGATGTTTAATAGAACACTTGGAAACTAGACTAGGAAATTTATTATAGGGAACAAATCCCTACGGTAGTATTTGAGGAAAAACATACAAGAACATCCTGTTATTTTGGTAAGGAATAGATTTTATGGATTTTTCAAAAAATACATGCATGTCTAGATATGAGCAGGTAGAGATGGCTCTGGCACAGATGTATCTAGGGGTAAAACACAAAAGAACTTCTTTGATCTAGACTCAAATGGGAACTGGTGCATGAAAACAGGCCTTACTGTACTCTTGGTTATGACATTCTTAGGGGATATGCTTAGGATAATTCATATTTTCTTTACAAGCCATTATGAAGGAGTTAATGTAAATTTTTCTTCATTGGAACCTTATTTATAAGATTATCTATGCATAGAATTTCAATATATGTTGAGTGCCTTTCTATGTGAGATTTATAAATATTAGCTAGGAATAGAATTTAAATCTATGTCGAGGGATTTTCTATTTGAGATTCATAAACTAATCTAGTGTATCCCATTATTTAGAAATTGCGTCTAATGGAATAAGATGAATCAATACTCATGGGCAAGGTAGGGATCTCTCTACTGAGAAAGTCAACACAGTCAATGTTGGAGTAGATCAGATCATGACCATCTTGGGGAAACTTACTCAAGTTGTAACAAATAACCACTCAAAACCTATGTTGGATCATTTAATGTGGTAGAATCCCCAATCATTCAGTGGGACTACTAATCTAGTGGTTGCTGAGCAGTGGATCAAGTCCCTTAAAAGGATATTCATGGTGTTAAGATGCAATTAAAATGAAAAGGTAGTACTAGCAGTATATTGTCTCAAGGGAAATGCTGATCAATGGTGGTCTCTGATTAAAAATACCATGGCAGAAGAAGAGATAAAGGATATGGAATGGGGGACTTTTAAGGAAATATTCTTCGAAAAATATTTTCTTCATGAGCAACGAACTCAAATGAAGAGAAAATTCCTTGGCTTAAAATAAAGGGAAGATTATAGTGTTGCGGAGTATGAGGCTACCATCACAAGGCTAGCCAGGTATACTGTGGATTACGTACGTGACTCGGAAGAAAATATTGACTATTTCTTTGAAGGTATTAAGACATGTTTTTGAAGAGCATTGGCTTCTTAATAATTTTCATCATATGATGAAATTGTATCAAGTGCCATCAAAATAGAAATGGAATTTTCTAGATTAAATTTTTTCAAAGGAATCCAAGATAAGAAGTGAAATTCTGATTACAATGGAAAAGGAGAAGTACCATTGAAGATCAAGGGAATTAATATTTTCCCATAATGCAAGAATTGTGGAAAGAATCATCCTGGGAAATGCTTGAAAGGAAAGGTATTCTGCTAAAACTGTGGAGAAATGGGTCATCGATCAGATGAATGCAAGGGGAAGAAACAATTCAATGATGTTTAATGCTACAACTGCAATGATATGGGACACTATGAAAATGAGTTGTATAAGTTCCAAGGAAACATGCCTAAAAAAACCAATAGAGTAATGGAGAGACTATGCGATTACAACCGCGGAGGTTTATGTTCCTAGTGACATGGTGGAAGGTACTTTAATTGTTACCTAAAACATAACCCACACATTATTTGATTTTAGATCATCACATTCATTCATATCCTCTTAGTTTCCAAGAAAATTAGATATGTCCAATTTGATTTAAGAATGGAGTTGCCAGTAAAAACTCCATTGGGATGTATCATTGCAAGAAAGTCATGACAACTAGTCCCCATCCAAACACCCAAATGTGCTTTAGTTTCATGCCTTATCAACATACCCATGAATTAATTTGATATAATTCTCGGTATGTATTAGCTATCAAATTACGATGCGTGGATTTATTGCAAGAAAAAGGAAGTTACAATTTATGGAAATGGTGTAGAATCCCTTTTCCTTAGGGAAGAATCTTCGCCACATGATTGTTATCTAGAACCACCCCTAGTAGCTCTATTGAATGAATAATTTAGAGGAAGATAAACCAATATCAATGGGATGGGAATGAAATCTTCAAATTGAAGATGTTCACATAGTGAAATAGTACATTGATGTATTTCGAGAGGATTTACCTGGACATCCTACAGAGTGGGAAATTGAGTTTTACATTGAATTAATTCATGGTGGAAGACCTATATCAAAGACCCCATATAGAATGGACACTACGGAGCTAGTGGAGATGAAGAAACAACTAGAATATTTGAGTGAAAAAGGATTTATTTTACCTAGTGTTTCTCCATGGGGAGCCTCGGTCTAGTTTGTAAAGAAGAACGATGGATCCATGAGGCTATGTATTGATTACAGAGAAATAAAGGTCATTAAAATAAAGAATAAGTATCCTCTACCGAATATTGATGATTTATTTGAAAAACCTCATGGAGATCTATACTTTTCAAAGAATGGACTTCGATCCGGATATCATCAACTTAGTGTGAGGAAGGAAGATATTCTGAAGACATCATTTCGAACCACGTATGGGCATTACAAGTTTACAGTGATACCTTTTGGAATAAACAATGAACCATCTATTTTCATGGATTTAATGAATAGAGTTTTCAAGGAATATCTTTATAACTTTATTGTGATATTCATCAAGGATATCCTTATATACTCAAAAATCTATGAAGACCATGAGAGTCACTTGCGGGTTATTCTAGGAACTCTTAAATGAAATCAATTATATGGGAAGTTTAGCAAGTGTGAATTTTGGCTTCAGTCAGTTTCTATTCTTGGCCATATTATCTCAAAGTATGGAATCCGATTTTATCCTACAAAGACAAAGGCATCACAATATTGGCCCACACCAACATATATAACTGAGGTACAGAGTTTTATTGCCTTAGCTGGTTATTATCGGCGTTTTGTGCAGAATGCTTCCCGACTGGCTAACCCGCTAATGAAGCTGACATGAAAAGGGGTTAAATTTGTTTGGACAAAAGATTGTGGAGAATGTTTCTAAGAAATGAATAAATGATTAGTCAATTATCCTATATTGACTCTACCAACGGGGAATGAGGGGTTTGTTATTTATAGTGATGCTTCAAAGAAAGGACATGGTTGTGTCCTTATACAAAATGATAGGGTTATTGAATATGTATCACGACAGCTAAAAATTCAAGAGAAAAAGAATCCTACTCATGATATTGAGTTAGATTATGTAATATTTTCATTGAAGATATGGAGACATTATCTCTATGGTGAAAAATGTGAGATTTATACTGATCACAAGATTTTGAAGTATATTTTCTCACAGAATGAACTCAATATGAGGAAAAAGTGATGGCTTGAACTACTCAAGGATTATGATTGCACAATACACTACCACATGGGGAAGGAAAATAAGGTGGAAGATGCTTTGAGCAGAAAGGATCATGGAGTTTTGAACAAGATGAGAGTTGGAAGGGATCATATTTTCACGGATGTAGTAATGATAGATATACGAACAACCATGGAAGATGAAACATCAATAATTTTTCAAATGGTTTCCAAACCATTATTAAATGAAAGGATAAAAAGTTCTCAGGCTGATGACAAGGAGTTTCAAAAGAAGATTTAAGCTGCCAATGATGGGAGATTGAGTAACTTCGCATAGGAAGATGGAATTTTGAAATTTGGGAGGAGACTTTGTGTTCCCAATATTCCTGATCTAAAAAGGAAATTGTTGGATGATTCTCATAGTTATAATTTCTCTATACACCCTGGTAGAACTATGATGTATAGAGATTTGAAGAAACATTTTTTGTGGGAGAACATGAAGAGGGAGATTTCTAATTTTGTGTCATGATGTATGGTTTGTCAACAAGTGAAAGCTGGAAGGAAACAACCTAGAGGAGTATTGTAACCTCTTCCCATACCTGAGTGGAAATGGGATAATATCATGATGGACTTTGTCATGGGACTACCAAATACTCCTAGAAGGAATGATGAAATATGGGTGATTGTTGATTGTCTTACCAAGTCAGCACATTTTCTTGCTATAAGAGAATATCTACAACTTGAATGTCTATCAAGACTATATATTAATGAAGTTGTGAGACTTCATGGATTTCTCCTATCAATTATTTCTAATCGTGATTCACGTTTTACATCAAGGTTCTGGAAAAGTCTCCAAAAGGCATTGAATACCGAGCATCATATGAGTGCTGCATATCACCCAGAAATTGACGGACAGTGTGAAAGGACTATTCAAACTCTGGAAGACATGCTGAGATCATGCTCTATTAACTTCCAAGGTATGTGTGATCAAGAATTTCCATTTGTGGAATTTTCCTACAACAATAGTTTCCATTCTAGTATTCAAATGGCTCCATATGAAGCATTATATGGAAAGAGATGTCGAAATCCCACTTGTTGGGACAATGTTGGTGAAGGGAAACTTATAGGCTCAGAACTTATTGAAGAGACCATGACAAAGGTGTAGAAAATACATGCCCATATTAAAGCATCCTAAAGTAGGCAGAAGAGTTATGCTGACAACCAGAGAAAAGACATGGAATTTCAAGTGGGAGATCATGTATTTCTGAAATTATCTCCATGGAAGGGCATCTTAAGATTCGGTATGAAAGGGAAACTGAGCCCCAGGTACATTGGACCATTTGATATATTGGGAAGAATCGGAGCTGTAGCTTTCCGTTTAGCGATGCCGCCAAATCTCTCTAGAGTTCATGATGTGTTCCATGTATCATTGTTAAATAAATACATGCCAGACCCAATGCATGTACTCACATATGAAGGAATAGAACTGGAATAGGGTTTTTCATAATTTGAAAATCCCATCAAGATTCTTGACACAAGGGAGCAGGTATTGAGAAATCAAACAACTCGTCTAGTAATTTTTCTTTGGAGAAACCAGAATATGGTGGAAAGCAACATGGAAAGCAGAGGATTTCATAAATAATAACCACCAATATCTTTTTGGTGGGCTATGTACATAAAATTTTGAGGACTAAATTTCTGAAGGAGGGAATAATGTAGCACCACAAACATTTTATGGTCTGTTTCTGTTAAATACATTCTATTAATCATTGTGTTCTTTCGAAAAAACACAAGGTTATTTAGGATATAGTCAAAACCTATACATTAAATATAAATTTTCCACTTCAATGTTTTGAATTCCAAAAAATGGTCAACTAGAGTTGTGTTCAGTAAGTCATTTGGAGTCTGATAGAACAAACTTAATTTTTGGTGAATTCTAACATACCCTTATGAATATTAATATGAATAGTAATATGACCCTTACGAATACTAAAGAGTAATATTATTTTATTTTCTTATGGAAACAAGATAATGAGATCTTAATTATTTTTTCAATGAGAAATAAAACTAAATGCACTTTGAGATTGTTATTTTTTGAAATAACTATGAATTTATTTAAAAATTAAATTAATATTATTTAGAAAATTATTTTTGAAAATTGGATTTCACTTTTGAATTCTACATGTCGAAAAATGGTTAGGGTGATTTTTTCAATTTTTTCTGAAACAGTTTATTTTTTAGTGAATAGGAAAAAATACAGTTTTTAGTTTTGGTGTGTTTATGGCATCATTAATGATGAAATAATGATGTCCTAAATCTGGTTGACTTGTGTATAGTCAAATAATATCTGAGGTGTCCCAAGTGGCTTATACCATGGGAAAGTACCATGGGAAATCCCATAGTTTTTCAAAAACCACTCATAAAGAGTCCCTTGAAAATTATTAAAATAATCCCTCACTTTTCCTATAAAAAATAACTCTTCCATTCATTGAATTCAATCCCAATTCTCCCTCAAGGATGTTCTGGCCTCCTTACCTTAATATTAGTCCTCCCAAGATTTCTTCATGCTCCCAAGGTTTCCTAAATCCACCAAGGTCCCAACATTCAAGTTATAAGGGTTATTCTAAAAGGTATGAAAATTATCAATTTCCTTCTTTTTTCCTTTCAAGTTCTAATTTATGTGGTATATATTTCAATTTTCAATACCATATTCTGATTTTTCTTATTATTATTGATCTAAACTATATTATGATTCATTTATGGATAGGTGGCCCTTTTCCC
Organism: Viscum album; assembly: GCA_963277665.1. Taxonomy (NCBI): domain Eukaryota; kingdom Viridiplantae; phylum Streptophyta; class Magnoliopsida; order Santalales; family Viscaceae; genus Viscum; species Viscum album. The sequence continues at coordinate 1,393,500,376 of OY728160.1, forward strand.
CTCTTTTTTTAACATTTTCTAAAACCATGTTGCGTAGCCGTTAGGCTGCCGAATTTTTGTAAGCGATTTCAAAATTATTCTTTTATTTTGACTTATTTATTTATCCTTTCTTCATATCTTCTTAATCAAGAGGAATGAAATCTCCAGAATCTTTTATATTATAGATTTTTTCATGTTCATGAGAAATTATTCATCAATATTCTTCTTTTTCCCACTTGTTCAACGAATTAAAAACATGGTCCTTGTTGTATCGAATTACACTACTACAAATATGAACTATAGACACGGACCTATATCCACGGTTATATAGGTCCGTGGCTATATATTATATACTGCCACGTTAATATCTTCATCTGTGGCTATATGCAGCAGTGGAGTTTTTATTTTCAAACCTATCGGGCTACTTCTCCCCCCCTCACGATTCCTCCTCCTCGCCGCGACCTCCTCCTCCCCGAAGCCTCCTCACTGGCGCCTCCTCCGTGCCGCACCCTCCTCACCGTGCCCTCCCCGCCGTGCCCTCCTCCTCGCCGCGCCCTCCTTGCTGACGCCTCCTCACCACACCCTCCTCCCCGACGCCTCCTCGCTGACGCCTCCTCCGCGTCGTGCCCTCCACACCGCGCCCTCCTCGCCGCGCCCTCCTCCTCGCTGCGCCCTCCTCGCCGCGCCCTCTTTGCCGACACCTCCTCGCCACGCCCTCCTCCCTGACGCCTCCTCGCCGACACCTCCTCCGCACCGCGCCCTCCTCGCCGCGCCCTCCCCGCCTCACCATCCTCACACAGGTGTGTTAATGATGGGTGCTTCGATTCTTCTATTTGTCGCTGTGTTTACTTGATAATAATTATTTGATTCTTCTATTTGATAGACCCTTAAAGTATTTTTCCTACACTCGATACTACTCGGATGGCTGTAGCCCTTCATATATCTTCATTTCCATGAGTTCTAATTATTGTAGAAACCATTCCATCATCTACTCTATCGAATCCAATTTCATCTCCAATATAGGATGCACTGACCATGATCCACAGACACTACCAAATCTCTAAATTAAATCACCAAATTTGTTCTGTTTTGAACATTAAATTTTATAAATTAATGTATATTTTTACACTTTTAGGAGATGAAATTTTGGAAATCAAAGGTATTTATTCAACAAGAAAATAAGGGAATTTTTTTCCAATTATCTCAAATGAATAGAGAATCTACACCATGGGAGTAATAGTTTAAATTCTATGATTTTTCTACTTAAACATGAAAATTCACTTCTTTTTTTAGTTGAAATAAATGGTTGGATGTTGCCTTTTAATAAATTTTGTATGCGGAAATAATCTTGTTAAATCTGTTGGTTATTGCTTCCTTTTTTACTACCTTTGTTTATTGAAATTCTAGTGTGTATGCGTATTTTAATGTTTTACTAAAAATCATTTTTGAACTTCAAATGTTAACATGCATCTACTTTAAAACCCATGAATATGTGTTGAAGTTGTTAATATAGTAACTAGTGGGTATCATTCATGCATTTTGTGTGATTGTTTGAACTCAATGTTCTTCATTTATTTTGTTTTTAATATATTAGTTATATGCTTTGTTTGTAATTAGATAAAAAAATTCCTTATTGTTACAAATTGATGCATATATCTAATTAATCATTTCTACCATAGGACGAGGTGGTTGGTGTTGGTTCTAATGCGGGCACATTGGCATGCAACCGATAAGAAAGGGGGGACATCCATTCTTGGTAATGGGCATCTATGTGAACATCAATTCTCAGTTATTTGGTTTTTATTAGAGTGATATTAACATATTATTTTGTTCACATGTAGTTTTAAAAACATAAAATAAAAATTTAATCATAGTTTTATGGTTGCAATTCAAAAATCTTTTTTATGAGCTGAATTCTATGGTACTCAATTGTTGTGCTTGATATGATTGTATCACCTTCTTTCTTCCATAATCCTTTTACAGTTTGATGAATATAGGGTGCAACTGGTGATGGAATTTTTGAAGCCCTAATTTCTATTAGTAACTTTTCAAAACAAAACATTTTCCTCTCATGTAAGCTTTGATTTTTGGTTCTTGCATCTACTATTTTTGTCGGATACATGTTTGTATTCAGGCACATAAACACAAATATATTTCTTATCAATTATTTATTCTCTACATAATTACTTCTGATTTATTTTGTTCTTTTTTTCTTTATTTCTTGTAGGTAAAATATAGGCTTAGGGTGAAAAAGAAATATGCACCCAAAGTACTCTTAAGGCACCATCTTGTATGATGGTAACATGTTGGTAAGTTAATTTATTTCTTTTTACCTTAATACATCATGTATGTTGAGAGGGGTCTTTAATTTGTGGTTCTTGCATCATATATTTTGTTCTTTTGTTATATTTGTTGAAAATAGTCATT